>OZ025207.1:17943729-18392200 GCA_964019055.1 Anthopleura xanthogrammica | reverse complement strand
ATGAATTAAACAGTTCATTGTTTAATTAGTGCTCTTACCTTGTCTCATTGTTTAATCATCAGATAAAATCTATGTAGCGAAGTGTGAGATAGTCACAATACTTATATCCCTGATAATATGCATGCAGGGGGTTTCAATAATATTTGAGGTAAATGGATGGGATTCAAATGTAGGCATCTGTGTCCACTAATTGTTCTTCTTATTCATTGAGACTGATTCATAAAATAGCCATTAGTATGAAATAAGTGCCTGGCGATCAACTGCCAGAAGCCGCCTTCTATTGAAACCTCTGGCATCCAAACTGAGACTTTGGCAAGTACATTAGGGAATACATGTAGCCCCCCCCCCCCCCCCCCGACCTTCTCTCTCAATAACACACATACACTAGTTGACTGTTTGATTGATTAGTTACGAGTCTATTATCACACTGCTTAATTAACGAGTATTAAACATTGATGTCCTTTCAAAATAACCGTTTAATATAACGAACAAAACTCTCATTAAGATTATTAAAAGAGACTAAAATACACCCTACCTGGACCTCTTCTCTCATAGGGTCGGGCATGACGGTAACGACATATATGTCTTTCTTTCTATAACTGTCAATAAAATCTCCAAGCAACATTCTACTCGTCATCCCATGAGTACGATTCTCCTTCTTCTTTTCTATTAACACATCTAAATCACCATATTTCTCTTTAATGTAGGAATCAGTCCATTTAGTCAATGCTGGGGACTCTGATATTCCTCCTCTGAACACGAGAGGGACGTTTTTACTGACATGATCTTCCCAAAACTTCTCTGGACGAAGCGGCTTGTCGTACTCAATGACCGGGCCATTTGGCGGTCTTTGGTAACCAAAAGGCTTCAGATGACCGGCTGGTTGTCTTGGGTCCGTAGATGGTTTAAACTTTGGAGGAAATTCAATATTAGAGTAAACATCTTCCTCACTAGAGGACAATTCCAGTAAAACAAATCCTAAAATGAGAAAAACTATTCGATTCATCCTAACGGCGAAAAAACCCAAAAAGCAAACTTCACAGGTGAAGTCAAGTGTTGGATGTTGAACAAAGACCAATCTTTTTAATTAGACATGAAGATCGAACATGAATATTCAAGAAAATATTCAGGTTTTTTTGTCCCCACGTTAGAGTTGATGATGATTTGTTTGTGTTTGACAGCTTGGGTTTCCTGTTGCACGCGGAAAACTGGTAAACCACAGGGATCCCGTTCAGACACCTGTTCATTGAGCTTCAAAGTTTTCTTCAAAGTTCGTGAATTTTGCAAGCATTTTGACGAGTTTAAAGCCTGAATTCTGCGTTCTTAGAGCGTATTTAGGAGGCTGTCTCATAAAAGAGGTATTTATGTTAGTTTAAGAGCAGAAAAATGCCCGGTTTTGATCTAATGCTGGATTTGTGGTGGTGTAATCTTCGGATCTTCAGTGACTGCTTGCAGCTTTGACAGATTCGTTGATACCATCTTGGTTGTCGTGGAGATAAGACTGTTAAAAGGATTTGCACAGTTTCTACTCATCATTCCTTCATGACTTCAATGAAAAACAAGTAAGCAAACAAATTTTTATATATCTTGCTTTAAATAAGCTTAATTTATGCAATTGTGCTTACATTTAAGTTGACCTTTTTTTCGTGGTCCGAGAATAGCGTAGTTTTATCAATTATTCATTGAATTTTACCATTAGAACTTTAGTTCAATCGTCAGCTATAATCTTCATGAAATTTTTTCAACAAAAATCTGATTTTTCATCTCCATCATATTCATATTTCAGTCCCATGAGATAGCGTGTCATAGTCGTGAGGCGCACGCTAGTTCGTGTGATAATCGTGAAAGTGTGTGAACACGTGATCACGTTAAGTGAAGTTTAATAAGTGTACTAACAGGTGCTAACGTTAAGTGCTATCTTCGTAAAAACAAGGACATTTTTTAAAGGGAGTCACGTGACCTAATAGCCAGTGGCTAACGTAACAAGCCTCGTTCCATGGTCGAATTGAAATTGGAATTTAGAACGTTAGAAGTTGATTTTTGTGGACAGGGGCGTAGCCAGGATTCAGTTGCGTTAGGGGGGGGGGGGGGGGGGGCAAAACCCGTTGCGAGAACATCAATCAACCAAGAAAACACCATATCAAGAAAACCGTCCAAACGCCCAACCAAAAAAAAAAACAGCCAAAAGGATAGCCCAAGCCCTGGGTCCCACCTGCCTACGCCCCTGTAGTTACTGGTGGAGGGAGGAAAACGAGCAGTTGTGTCAAAACAAACTCCAGAAAGGAAAAAAGCACCTCGACATTAGTAAGGAGGTGTAGTTTCAGCCTATGATGTGGACTATAGAAGGAATGGCATTAAATATGAAATTGAAAATTGATAAATGCGATGGATGACTGAAAGGCAAGACATTTGCGCGACTTGTGTAAGACCCCTTCAACGTGACGTCAGAGCAGCTCAATTTGGAAGGCTAAACAAAAGAATCTCGATCTCCTGAGAATTGGAACCTATTGTTTTGCTCTCCAAATTGAGCTGCATTCCGATATGCTGCAAGGCTTCTCAGTATAATCGTGATATGATAGTATCGTGTGATAATCGTGAACGTTACGTGAAGTATCGTGTAATGATCGTGAACGTTACTTGAAGTATCGTGTAATGATCGTGAATGTTGTAGTAAGTGGTGTGATAGAGCGTTTTTTTTTTGAGTGAAAAACATACAGTACTAACTTACAGCACGTACACAGTACTACATGCCGTAACATTGAAATGGCTTCCCATTGTCTTCCAGTAATTCATCCAATCACAACGCGTAGTTACGGCTACAGTAAGATACGGTACGGCTACAACACGAGTTCGAATTGCCGTATTGTTCCCCACTCATACAAAAACCGAGCTGGTGTAGTAATAATCGTGATTTGATAATATCAATTAATTTGTGTAATGATCGTGGTATGACAGTATCGATTCATGTGATAATTGCGAACGTTATAATAAATGTGTGATCCTGCAGTATTTTAGACATTGATGGACACGAGGTTTTATCGTGAGCTGTTGCAAAAAATTCATGCTGCAATGTCATAGTCGTATCGTTTTAGTATTAGTAGTGATGTTCTAGTATCGTGTTATATCGTGATTGATTGGGTAATAATATAGTGCGAAGAATCGCGCAAGAACTAGTCCCTTTCACAGTTCCCTGCGCCATCTTGAAAGGTAGCCAACCTTTGCATCGAAGACGAATGGTGAACTTGCAATGATAAAGACCTTTCTTTAACACCATGGACAATTATTCACGTCTCTATCATTTCAAGCTGCATCGCGAAGCTTAAGAAATGGCACAAATTCCATTAAAAAAAAGGGTGATTTCTTTTGTATTTTCCTGTTATATAAGCTGATTTATTCAACTTTAATCGTTCTTATAGTCCCTTTCACAGTTCCCTGCGCCATCTTGAAAGGTAGCCAACCTTTGCATCGAAGACGAATGGTGAACTTGCAATGATAAAGACCTTTCTTTAACACCATGGACAATTATTCACGTCTCTATCATTTCAAGCTCACCGTTCATCTCGCTTCGATGCAAAGGCACGGCTAGTTTTCAAGATGGCGCAGGGAACTGTGAAGGGGACTATAAGAACGATTAAAGTTGAATAAATCAGCTTATATAACAGGAAAATACAAAAGAAATCACCCTTTTTTTTAATGGAATTTGTGCCATTTCTTAAGCTTCGCGATGCATGAGTCTTAAATCCCGCCAAAAAAGTGAATGCGGTTTGGTATATTAAGCCCTAAAATTAAACCCCATCCCAAAGTTCTCACTCAATCCGCCTCAGTCATACTTCCTGCTCTAATAAAGAATTATTTTCACTCACCACTATACTGACAGATTAATCACTGAGAAAATCCTCTCAAAAGGGCGGGTTGGGCTCTATATTCTTGCTTTTCATCGCGTGAACAAGGCTGGTTAAAAACCGCCTGAGGGTATGTTTAGTATCGGGTAAATGACATAACGCAGATTCTCCAGGTCGATGGGCAAGCAGGGTGCTTTATCGTCGATAAAGATTTGTTTTCTTAACGTTACCGTTTGTTTTGAAACTCTTAAATTCCCAAGTAGGCAATTAGTAAAGTAAATAGTGGTTAATTTGAGATCAATTCAAGACTTGTTAACGTACAAACTAGTTCGTAAATTAGCAACATTACTGCCTCAATAGTTGCGAAAGCTGTCGATGATATGTCGTCTAATATTTCAAATAGCGAAGTCTAAGGAATCTTCCAGATAACTTCCATGCATGCTGGGCCGGGATAAACGGGACTTAAACCCATACATTCCTTGCTCCTTAGAGATTTTATTCTTTAAGGAATTCCCCAAATAGGCTTTTGAATGTTTGCTTATTTTAAACTCTAGAATAATCTTCGCGGTTTGAAAGCTATGCAGAAGATTTTCCCCATTTCACAACATTTTAACTGTCATTTTCCCCCCTTAAATTTTCTCTTAAAATTTCGAAAATATTTGGCCAAACGTTTCTTAGTTTAACTGCAAAATTTCGGGCAAAATTCGTTTGTTAATATCATAGTTTCATTACTAAAAAACTGAAAATATATTGAAAAAATAATTTGGTCTGAAATAAAAATTGAGGGTACCAATATGAAAATCAAAAACTTCAGATTTTCTACGTTTAAAATACTGTAAATAACACTCATGGAACAATTGAACTTTTCAGCCATTTGCGCTGGAAAATTGTTTAAATTTTTTGCAATTTTTTTTGTCTCTGAATCGTCTGTGTTTTGTCACCCAATTCTATCATCACCCATGTCTTTGATAATATCCATTGCTCTCTCTTTTGGTCAAATTAATTCCTAATCTTCATCATCTTCGTCTTCTTTTAAGTCTTCTTACATTTTTGAGCTTTAAGATTATCGATAGGATCTTTCATTTTCCCCAAACACTAACCAGACTTCGCAAGCAATAGTTCTTCTTCAGGTTAGGTATGAACGTTGTTTCATTTACATTAAGATATCGTTCCATTCCCTTGGCTTATGTTGTTTCTTACGTTATCATTCTTTGGTTCTGGTATTTTCAGTCCTTTTTTGATCAACTCTTTTGATCAACTCACTGGACATCTTGTTAAGACCAGTGTTTTTTAATACTGATAGATTTTTCCAGTTTAAATAAAGTATTTATTATTATTATTATTATTATTATTATTATTATTATTATTATTATTATTATTATTTTATTTTAACCTCAGAAAAAAATTTTTTTTACATAATATGATTTTTCCCTGGTAAAATTACTAGTCTTCAAAAAGACTTCAAACTGACATTTCAAAACCTAACCGAAATCTTTAACCTATTGTTACAATGCTGCTTGACTTTTTCTTTCTTTTATCCCCCCCCCTTTTTTATATTATTATTATTATTATTATTATTATTATTATTATTATTATTATTATTATTATTATTATTATCTTTCGCTACACTTGTACATTGTGTCCCCTTCAGTAATTACGCTTGTTGAGGTCACTTCTTGCAAGCTTGTTCCTTCCTTCCTTCTTCTCTTTTTTTCTTTCTTTCTTTCTTTCTTTCTTAGTTTCTTTCTCATTTTTTGTTGCTTGTTTGTCAGTTTATATGCCGGTTGTTCTCTTAGTTTATCCATTTTTCTTGCTCTTTTTTGTTATTTTCCTTTGTCTAAAGTTTCCTTCTTACTATGTTGCATTCAATTCCACACTGCTTTCGAACTCTCATTCTTCAAACTGCTGCCATTCACTGGTAGAATCCTCACTAAATGATCTGGAAAATGCAACCAAAACTGAACAGCTTTACTAAGATCTACCCAATCAACCTTGCAATTCATTCTTCAAAAGAAAAGAAACGATGAATCCATCTCAGTATTCTAGGTCAGTTTATATTTCGCAGAAGCATTTAGTCGCGCAGGGCTTTTTTTTGTTATCTCCGACTTGGAAAAACCAATTCCTCTCACGTTCCAGATTGTGCTTAGCACATTCAACAGGGTTCGTACGGGTTTTAGAAAGTCTTACAAAATTTTGGAAATTGATAATGGATTTTTCCAGGACCTTGAAAGTTTTGGAAAATGAATTTATGGTCCTCTAGGCTATGGAAAAGTTATTGATTTCTTTTGGTAGTTTGTCTGCAGCATTGTTTTGCATTGGTAAATGTATGTTGAATGTTTCAGATCCATGAATTTAGCTTTATTTTGGCGCTATGTGTGGTTTTAGAAATGTGAGTCAAAGGGCTTTGGAAAGTTTTGAAAAAGATTTAGAAATTTTCACAGGGGATCCTGTACGAACCCTGATTCAAAATAAGAAATAAGAGTTGAAGCATGAATTTTAGGAGAAGGGAGTGTCTTACCCCCTCCCACCACCCCTAAACCTCTCGCTACACTGCTGTAATCAAAACCAGAGAATCATTTTTTTATTGCCCTTCTCACTGTGCTCAAAAAAAAAAGCAAACAATGTACTAGATCTATTGTACCGACGGAAGTTTTCAACTAGAAATGATATGGCGTTTTAAAATACTGAAGTACTGTTTTGGTAGCCTCCTTTGCAGACGTTCTTAGGGTCGTTGGCAGCCCTCTAATATATGCATGAATCGTGAAACTATTCACGTGTTCAGCTCAAATTGACAAGCATGCACTCCTGATGAATTTACTCTCTTTCTACTTTCAACAGAAATACTTCACTTGAAGGACTCTAAAACCACTATTATTCACTATTGGCTGCTTATAGTTACTTCCATACTTTCCCACGGTAAGTGTCACCTATATTGACAATGCTTTCAGAGTCCATAGAGGAAAATATTGGCGTCCTTTCTCTGTATTTTATGTTTGTCTAAAGGCCAAGAACGTCAAAACAAACGACTTACTCAACTGTAGCTTGGAATTTCCATTTATATCCACTAAAATGGCTCAAAAAGTTAATTTCTCCCTCAAAAACAAAGTCTAGTGCTTCCTACTCTACGTTTTGTGAACTAAAATTCACCAAAATTACAAGGTCCTTACGAGGAATTGTACTTAGTAAATTCTTTCAAATAATGCAATTGTTTTCTCTTAATTGACTTTAAGTTGTTAAGTCAATATTTGTTCATTTTTCAAAGATTTTGCTCATTGTTTTATTCTCAAACTCGAACAAAAACCGTGGGAATGTTTGTAGCTGATTTTCCCACGTTTTTAGTACCTTTGGTTTCATAAAAAGCTTTTTAAGGCTGGAATTCTGCATGTTTACCGTCCCATTGAATTATAAAGTAACTTGGCTTCATTAGAATTCCAAAGGTCGCCAGTTTTCCTTTTTTTATGGATTGTTTTGCAAGTGTCCTTCACAATCACGGCAATCACATCGTCCTCAGTTATCTACTGTTATTTGATTATGGCTTTGTACGTTCGACTTTGATTTGTTTTGACTTCAGACTAAAATTTTTATGGCTCATTAAAAAACGGTACAAAAAACATTGAAAGTTAGAACTCTAGGATTTTTCACACTTGTGTCAAAATGTTCCCAATAATTTGAATAAAAGGCAATTTCAAACATTCCCGGCATCGTATTTAGACCAAAATCAGTTGTTTTAAGCCTAACAAAAAAAAAGCCCTTCGAATGCGTCAATTTGTTGATCTTGAACCAGTTGCGAGTAAACTAGGTCTCAAATATCCGCAAAACTGGACGACTTTTGTCGGAGTCAAAGTTTTTGCTTTGAACTGAAGGTTTTGGCTCAAAGCCATTACAACTTACTTGGAGGCTGCATGTCCTAACAAAGATTTGCTTTTGTAGCAATATAAATTTGAAACTTTTTCTGATGAAATAAAATAATTCAATATATAGTGACACTTCACTGGCTTGGCAAAGGTATTTTACGTTTTTTTCCTTTTCTTTGAGAAAACTATCTTTATATAGAAAATTTATCCAAACTTTATAAGTTTAAATGAACGAGGAGTAAACACTTATCATTGCTTACTAAGCGCTCGATTACTTGTAGACGTTTTGCTTCAAAGATAACGAGGTTACGCGCAAAGTTAAACCTTTTCAAGGGCTTAATTCAAACTTAAAGGGAAATAAGGAAATAGAGACTTGTTGAACTCTAAATTTTGAGTAAACTATTGCTGTAAACTATACCTAGTCTTATTTTATTTATTCTTTTTGAGTAACGGAAAGTGAAGTTTTTCACTAGGAAATATTTTGTAAAGTGAATGTAGCATTGAAATGGCTTCCATATCCAAGCACTGTGATTGGAAGTCCCACATTTTCTCGTTTTTTGATTGGTTAAAAAAGGAAGCCATTTCAAAGTCAAGGAAAGTAGTTGCAAACTGTTCGAAAACCGCTCCACGCAATAGAAAAACTGTCTTGTTCAAGATTTTACTTATACAATAAACCTCTCCTCATGAATTTTTGTTTAAAAAAAGTGTCTAATTAATGTTTTTGGCATTGTTTTTTCAAAACAAGGTTGGAGACGTGAAGATTTACCGATTCAGTAACAGATAACCTTTGAAAACCACAAACTCAGTCGGCAGGACCATCTGGACTGCGATCAAGGTAAATTCCATTTATCTTGTTCTATAATTTTGATGTTGCTGTAGATAGCTTTCAAAAGAACAATGAAGGTACTTATGATCTTTATGATTTTGGCATTTTGCTTGTCCAGGTTTGAGTACATTTTATCTTTACGAATTTCGAAGCCGACGCCGACTGTTAGGCAGGGCGTGTAGCCAGCCACGTATCAGGGGTTGAAGCATGAAATACTTTTTGCGTTTATTTGTTCGCATTTTCGATTATCATCGATGATTTTACGAAAAGTAAAATCCAGTCTAAATCTTTTCTTCTTTATCCTTCCTTGCTTCTTTCGTTGCTTACTTTTCTCCTTTCTTCCTTCCTTCTTTTCTTTTTTTTCTTTCTTTCTTCCTTCCTTTCTTCCTTCCTTTCTTCCTTCCTTTCTTTCTTTCTTTCTTTCTTTCCTTCCTTCCTTCCTTCCTTCATTTTTCTTTGCTTTCCTTCATTTAAACTTCAAATTCTAGCGAAGTTTTTAACGCGAACTTGATTTCGCAATCGATCTTTCATTCGTCCATAACCTTACAACTTATAGAACTCAAGTCGTTCCTACAATTGCGAACGTCCTATAAACTATATGTATAGCTCCAGCAAACACGTTGGATTTTCCTCATAAATGCCTGGCATGCAGTTTCTCAAGAGAGCGAGTCTCATAAGAAGTTTATAAGGTTTAGATGCGATTATAACCGAGTCAAGCCGGGTAGCAGTCAGTTTGGATCATGCAGACTCTGCATGCCGTCGTGTAGAAAAACCAAGGTCGATAGTTCACAATTTATCTCTAATCCCGCAAGTCCTGCGAATCAACCCATGTAGTTTTGTTATTTTTATTTAGTGTATATATCTCCTACTGAAAGCTCCAAGTGGTTTAGTTTTGAAGATCTTGTATGTACAAGGATGAAATACAGTCAGCGCGCGCTTTCTGAATTTGCCTTTTTTTTTGCATTATCGCGCGTCTGTCTTACTCGCATTATTAACATCACGGAAGATTTTCTCTTAAATTCAAATTCTTGAGGTTCATTCGTAGAGGGATTATAAATTTGTCACTGTAGATCGTAGAGGCTTATCTATTATCCCTAAATTTTGGCAACGATAGTGTTGAGAATTAAGTTGCGTTTTCACTCATTACTACTGAAGTTTTAAAGAAGGGGTATGAGAGAAAAAGCACACATCAGACAGACGAAGAAAACGAACCCGTAACACTGTTGGTTTGGTAATCGAGTTTTAAAAAGCCATTCCAAATGCATTTGTAGTGAGAGAGCTTTACTTTGTAATTATAATCGAGGTCAAAGTAAATAGACCCAGTCAGATGAATCCGCGAAACTGTAAGACTGACTGCAAGGGAATTTCTTTTTGAGCCATGCTGGACAAATATTTGAAGAATGAGTGACACAATAATTCTGACCTTTAATGGAGAAGTAGAAAACTGCGAAAATTATCTTTTGAGCTTTTGAATCCGGATTTTTGGTGCAGAAATCGTATCAAGGTCTTTGAGAATGACATTTCCAAGCCGGATTTCAGGCCTGAATATCAAGAATTATCAAATATCAAAACCCCATAGAATTGCAGTGGGGCTGGTGTATGGTGTATTGATCGTGTCTCTACAATCTACAATAGTTTATAACGTAACATACTGAATTCCAATCCGATCAGTGAGTTAGTTGTGCCCTGATCATGACTTTGATCAGCCCAGAGGTTTTTTCAGGGTATCGATAAAAGAAATGGTTTCTTTACGAAAAGTAA
Organism: Anthopleura xanthogrammica; assembly: GCA_964019055.1. NCBI lineage: Eukaryota > Metazoa > Cnidaria > Anthozoa > Actiniaria > Actiniidae > Anthopleura > Anthopleura xanthogrammica. The sequence continues at coordinate 18,381,917 of OZ025207.1, read as the reverse complement.
CTCCCCACCTCTAAAACTACTAAAACCCTAAAACATAACTTTAACACCTAAAGGTATCCTAAAACTAAACTATATTAATCCTAAAAACTAAGAGAAGAATAAAAAACCAACTAAAAGCAATCAGTTCACATGAACGAGAATCAGTAGTCTCAAGGTCTTTTTCACGTTTCAAAGAGGTGTTTCATGGAGGTGTTTGCCAGTAAAATTGTTTTGAATCTTTTGGTTGGCATCTTCTGACATGTTTGATAAGATCGAGAGAAACAGTCTAGTATGGATGGAAGACACTGACAGAGGTCTAGAAAAGGGTGAAACTATGGTTACCATGGATACAGAATTATTGGTAATAAATTTTGGTAAAAAAAGTTTTTTTTAGCATAGCCTTCAGAACTAGCTGAAGACGTTAAGCGAAGAAGCCAAGGAATGCACTTAAAGATTCGGTTGCTAAATGTTACGAATATGATACTTTGCTAGCAATGAAATAAAAGCCACTAATATCCATTTGTTTTTCATCCATTAATTCAGGTCATAGTGTATAGTTTCCTTTTCCAGCACGTTCTGGCCACAAAAAGGGTTGAACGACCTTGATTTTTTCACAGCCAAAACATCCTCTTGATACACGACATTGTATAACTTTACAAATACGATCCATTCAGTGGATATGAAGATCAAGTAGTGGGGGCAAAACATTGTCAAACAGAACTGAAGTGTAATTATCTCTTTTCCCCCTAGTTTCCTTGTCAATGTGATCCAGAGTATCGACTAATTAGTCACCACCATCACCATTCACATTCCACATGTCTTTCTATCTTAGTCATTTCAGTATTTTCATTGTTCGAGCAAATTTTATTTTCCTATTTCAAAGATTTCCTCTAACATATTTCCAAACGTGCTATGTTTTCCTTGTGCTTTTCTCCTTTTCTTATCCCTCGATCCCTCTTTATCATTCAGTTAGTCACATATTTTCTTCACTACAGAGTTTCTTAGTCATATATTTTCCTTGTTCGAGCAAATGTCATGTTTTTATTTCAAAGATTTCCTCTAACATATTTCCAAAGGTGTTATGTTTTTTCTTATCCTTTTCTCCTTCCTTTATCCCTCCCTCTTTATCAGTCAGTCACATTTCCCTCACTACAGAGTATCGTAGTCATATATTTTTCTTGTTCGAGCAAATGTCATGTTCCTATTTCAAAGATTTCCTCTAACATATTTCCAAACGTGCTATGTTTTCCTTGTCCTTTTCTCCTTCCCTTATCCCTCCCTCTTTATCAGTCAGTCAGTCACATTTTCCTCACTACAGACTCTCTTAGTCATATATTTTTCTTGTTCGAGCAATTGTATTGTTCCTATGTCAAAGATTTCCTTTAACGTTTATCAAAACGTCCTACAATTTTTCTTATCTCTAACCCTCCCTTCCTCCCACCCACTCTTTGCTGGCTTTAACTACTCTTTAACTACAGAGTAATTAGCTTTTATTTTCATTGTTCCTGCAAATGTCGTTTCTATTTTTTTAACTGAAATATTTCTATTTTTTCTGAAAAATATATCCAAACGTTTTACGCTTTTCCTTCTCTTTCTTTATCCTTCCCTTTCTTTCAATCAGTTTGTCACATTTTTCCTATTCATTTCCGGTACTATACTCGTTTTTTTCCTTCCATCCCATTTTCTTTCCCGTTTCATTACGTTATAGCTCTTGATGCTTTCCGAGATTTATCCTCAACCACGTAACAACCTCAGATTGTGGTTCTTTAAACAGTCCTTGACTTGCTTCTTGGAGTAAAAAACACTGATATGGTACTTCGAATCTTACATATATATATATCTTATTTGTTTGAGGTACAACTGAAATATTCTTAGGCTTTGTTATCGTCTTTAAGGCTATCAGCTTTGAATTAAAAATGTGCTTTCGTAACAAACTAGTTTTGTTTTCGAGCATTGCTTTCATGATAGGAAGTGTGGTTGAAAACAAGAGGTGCGAACAAATTGGGAATTTCCTCTGATGTTGTCCTATCATCTTCATTAGCCTATCGCCTAAGAGCACAGGTATTTAATCAACACAGTTCCGTCCGCAGTGAAAACCGCTCTCAAACATCCCGTTCCGAGATACAGCCGGCTGATTGTAAAGGTTATCAAACTACGAGTAAGGAAGGTATCTTAAAGTTGCCCCAATCGTTGGATTGTAGTCATTTCGTCAAGAAAACCGATACTTGACCTTTCAGAGCACAAACCGATTGTCCATTCATTTACGCAACTCATCCACACCTATAAAATCTTACGTCGATTCAGATAGTTGTGTCAAAAGTGTATGAAGTAGAAGGCGTGGTGATCGTGTCATCCTTCCTCACATGCAGGGCCTACGAGCACCCTAAGTTCATATTGACCCCGAGATAAATTCTAAATCTGGAGTACGTGGGCCAGCGAAAAGGAATTCAGGAATGGGCTGTTAGATATCATTAAGCGCTACACATTCACCGATAAATCTTCCAATGACTTATTTGTCATAGTGTATTATCTGTAAAGCGCGTATGACCTTGCTTGTCACTTCACTTCATGCGCTGTCAGTCAGGAATAATTTGAAGTTTCAGGTGATTACTTGCGTGCTATTTGCGCACATTTATTTTTAGATTGTGTACATCTTCGTGCATTAACGCTGGTACAAAGTCCAGCCTTTTAGTCAGATTTTTGAGCTTCAAGTCATGCAATTTATGAAGATCTTGGACCTCCTGTTTTATTTCCTCACTCGAAAATTTTAGTGACTTTTAAAAGTTCTTTGTGTAATGAAAGCGAATGAGTTAATACCACATTTAAACGTGCCTTGGCCTGTGGGCTTTTGGACTCTATAGAAGAATGAATGAATAAATACCAACTAATACTTATCTAACAAAAATCCTTTAGTGATCTTTTCCGGGTCAACCAGAAGATTCTTTCAAATATGAATTTGATGTAAATAAAATTCTTTTCTGATTGGGTTGAATGGCAAAATGGACTGACTGTCGTTTGAGAATGCGGCAAGTTTGATGATAAGATCGCAAACTTTTCATCCTTCAATCAGCGAATCGACTATGCTGACGGTAAGTTATGTAAATCCATGGCTCCATTATCTGAACGATAAGGGTTGGTCACGCCCCCGGGATGGCCTATTATGCTCTATATCTAACACTACAGAAAAGAGTTACAATCTCATTGAAATACCCCCAGCCCGTTCTGTTGTGAATTAACCCTTTAAAAGGGTCCTTATGCTCAAATTGTTTCCTTTCCAAAACTACCCTCTTAAAACGGAACAACAAGGATGATGTTTTGTGTTGGCGATCAATCGTGTCACAAAAGTCCTTAAGCCTTTTGTTTCAATTATTTTTCTTCACACAACCTTCGGTGTTACATCAATAGAACAAACAATTTGTGGTTGTATCATGTACAGGCAGTGAGGTGTTTGAGAAGCGCATCTCATTGGGTATCATGGAATTTATTCGTCTGATAAATCGAGATCTGAAAAACTGTTCACTCTGATTGGTAGCCATATGTTTGAGTCGTTTAAGTCGCATGCTCCATCCGCCATGTGTTGCGGGAATGGACGTGTATAATTTAAAATATTGACCAAATATCCGTAATATTCAACCACCACAGTGCCCTAACGTATCAGGCTATCAAAAACTCGACGACATTCGAGTGCTCTTGCATATCTCGTACACCGCCTGCGTTTATGCTTGGCACGGATCCCCGCTAGATGCAATTAAGCTTTTCCTACGGCTCTTTGACCGCGCAAATCATTGTGGCATGTCTGACTGTGACAATCCCGGGAGCTATCACCCTCGTTGAAATGGTGTTGACAAGGGTTTTTGTCCAATTGCTAATTTCAGTAAAAGGTCTATGAAATTATACCCCCGTCATGTAATGGACCCCTCTCCGCGTGTGTGGCCCTTGAGATAGGGGGTACGCTGTGATTGGTGGATTTGACGTGGATCGAATTTACATCTTATTGTCAAACGCGTGACTCAGAAATAGTGCGCCAGATACGTATCAAAAGCGACTCTACAACTTCAAGTCATTTGGTCAAAGACAGTGTTCTAGTCAGGGGTGGAATGTCAGCTTCAGAAATGGCCATGTACCCTTACCAAACTAATACGCCAAGCGCAAGCAATACCATGATATCACCAGTGTACGCTAATCAAAGCTATCCAGATTTCTACCGTCATTCTTCGTCTCCTTATTCATCCGTTCACTTTCCAGTCTACGGACATGCTGGGCAGTACGAACCGAGACATGGTCCAGATAGATTTTATGGGCCTCCTATTCCACGATCTCAACACCCAGGTAGACAAGATATGGTGAAACCTCCATACAGCTATATTGCTCTTATTGCTATGGCTATCCAAAGTGCACCGGAAAAGAGAGTAACATTGAGTGGGATTTATCAGTTTATTATGGACCGATTCCCTTATTACAGGAACAATAAACAAGGTTGGCAGAACTCAATAAGGCATAATCTCTCTCTTAACGAGTGTTTTGTGAAAGTTCCCCGCGATGACAAGAAACCGGGTAAAGGTAGTTACTGGATGTTGGATCCCGACAGCTTGAACATGTTCGAGAATGGCAGCTATCTGAGGAGGCGAAAACGCTTTCGAAAGAAAGACGTGGTCAAGAGTGAAGAGGGTGATGATTCTGAGGACAAGAACGAGAACAGTGAGGAAAACACCTCAGCTGAAACCAATACAAGCAATGACAACGCACGTAAATCCACTTCCGTTAGTAAGAATGGAACTCGAGAGCAGCTATCATCTGATTCACAAACAAAGCATGAAAACTCCTCAGACCGCGAGAGTAGTCCTTCACCCGACAGAGAGATGGTAGTGGTAAATATCCCGGGAGGAAAGCAAGACGGTTCTCCGCACACCGTGGTCAAGAGAGAGCCATACATGATGGACGATGACAATCGATCGACGCCTCCATCTTTTCCTACGGCGCCTCCTCGTCAATGCTTTGAAGATCAAGCCTCATACGGTTATAATGGGTACTGTTCGTATTCTCAGACTCAACCAAACTACTCACCATCGGCGTATGCGTGTGGTTCGTCTTCGTATTCAAACAGTTCACCAAACGGCGCAGAGAGACCTGCCTTAAGCCAGTTTGTCAACGACTCACACGCGGAACCTGGTGTTCCAACACGCTATTCTCCACATCTAAGTCATTACAACCAAACGAATCCTCACGCAGTTATGGAAGAACCTCTACACCGCCAGCAACACACACCGTACACATCCTACGAGACTACAAGAAGTGGTTGGTACAATAGTCATCACCAGTACGGTTCGAGTCCAGCCATAGCTACCGAAGTTTCTCAAGCAGTAGTCCCCTCCCACAGTCAACCACAACACAGCCAAACAGCTGCAAGCCATCCAACGTTCCCTAACGTGAGAGAGATGTTCGAGTCCCAGAGATTGATCGTGTCCAATGGATCTGTTGCTGGATGTAATGTACAGCCTTCACAAGGTCAGTTTGGAGCTGGAAGTGCCACTTATAATAGTACTAGCAACTCAGGTTCTCTGTATTGACCTTGAAATTACTAGGATTCTGAATGAAGCGAACTATCAATGCATTTTCTTTGGGTCTGTTTGTATACTCTAGGACTTTGAACATGTTTTCAGACACTCACGAGAAAAAATATAAGTTGTAAATGTTGGTTTCTTGTACTCAAGTGTTACTTAGACGATTTTTGAAGTCCGTAATTTGTACATGGAAATCTTGAAGGGCCCAATTGAAAAAATTAATTGAATTGATTGTCTGGTCGAGAAAAAAGATAAGTGATACTTTCTCGTCCAGAGAGTTAGGTGAATAATTTTCTTGATAATTTAGCTTCAAATGATCCTTTGATTCTAATTTCTTACTCGATTATTTAGAACGTTTTTCTCTTAATTCCAAAGCGAAAACACTATCATTCAAAGACGTGTTCTTGAAAGGCCACGGTTCTTCTCGTACCCCGCTAACACACACAGCACGGTAGCTAGTATATGTTGTCAATTCTTAACCACAACAAGCAAGCCCTGTAGATAAATACAATTCATATGTACAGATTGCGAGATGATTAGTAATTTTATGTAAGATAGGAACATCAAATTATATTTTACAGGCAATACATTTAAGTCACTGTGGCACTTCATGATGCGTTCGCTTTCTACAATAACCTTCAGTTCCTAATCTTATTACACTTTGATAGCGCGTCTTTGTAAATTATCCTTAACCGTATGTAAACTTGAGATCCCGTCAAAGTTGTATATTATCAATTATCATATTTTCTTTACGGTAGATTATTGTTGTAACTTGTTTACAGTCGTTTGTTAATTTTTTTTTTACGATGTATATTTGTTGCATTAAGTTGTTTGGTAGATCAAGTAGTTAGTGTATCGAAGGGAACTGTTCCTACCACCGTGTACAGATCATGGGGTAGAAAGCTGTTTCTACATGTTGGTCAATAAAGCTTAAAAGAGTATCAACTATTCGTCGCACTCATCGATTCTTTGTATGAATGTTTGTCAAAGTCTTAAGACTTCTGTTAGTTGGGATTATTCCATCACCCACAGGATCATTCAGAACATCTTCCAAGAGAAAAGCCTTTGAATATCTAAACCTGCAGAATTGAAATATTGTCATTCTATAATCTTTAGCATGAGTTTTCCAAGTCTGTGCTCAAGAATTATAGATATGTTTGGTTGTTTTCGGCATTTTATTCTGCGGTGGGTATGCGAGTAGAGGTTTAGGTGCTGTAAAGAATGGAGCATTAAGACAGATTATTTCATTGGTATCATCATTTGATGAAGGTTGATGAGCTTTGTGATTGGTAATCCAGCGGCAATCACTGGCTATTACTTCACAGGAAACAGGAAAAGGCAAATCCATTTTTGAATTTCATGGTAATTGAGTATAAAAGCTTCCCTGTTAAGTAATATGATTGGACTACATGCTTCAAGCTCGGCTGCTAGCTAGCAACTGGTGTGGTCGACAGCCAGCTAGCGACACGCGTGTTCAATCACCGCGGTTCAGATAAGAGAGAGAAAACCTTCAACACTTGGATCAAAATTGAATAATACTCTTAAAGAATCATGAAAGAAAGACCGCAGCTAGAGAAGAATTTGAGTAGCACAACCCGCACAGAAAGACATTTTTGTATAAGTCAGATACAGACAACACTGCGAGATCGAGATTTGATTCCTAAAAAGACCCCGCTATCTGATCATATAGATTCATTTTCTTATATCGCATCTAAAGTGATAATGAAAATATATCGTCTGTAGGAAAAATTAATCTAATGATGCGAAAGAAACACTCAGTAGATATCCGAGATACCGAGGAGTTTGAATGGCAAACATGTAACAAGAAATATCAAAAAACTTTTATTGAAAGAATTAATTTTGTGTTGGCTTTTCCAGCTTTGGTGCATTGTACAAAATGGTGTAGAATTTCAATTAGGAGTTTCTAAAATATTTTCGTTGTAGGTCTCGGCAAATAAAGCCTTCTATATATAGTTAGACTATCAAGAATTTTATTGAAAGAATTTATTTTATGTTGGCTTTTTCAGCTTTGGTACATTGTACAAAATGGTGTAGAATTTCAATTAGGAGTTTCTAAATATTTTCGTTGTAGGTCTCGGCAAATAGTGCCAGCTATACAAGATTTTGAGATTCCCTAGACAACACATGAGAGATCTTGAAACATTTGAGCTTGTTTGTTTTCGATTGATTATTTCATTAATATAAACCGAATGATTTGATAGTATATTGAAGTATTCGATTAATGGGTTTGGGCAAAACCCAACAATCGGACACAAAACTAGAAATTATTTTTTTAATAAGTCTCATACTAAAACATAGCTAGGAGCTGTCCCAAAAGATGTTGCAAAATCACGAGATTTTGCCTTGTTGTGCAACCGTGCAGAACTCTACTTTGCAGAATACAGCTATGTAACTTGTGGCACAATATTACCCCACTTACTACACCTAGACACAATAACGCTGGCCAATTTTCTCGTTTTACTCGCTTAATTGCCTAATTCAAGGTACTTTAGCTCCACATTTCAACACATTTTCTTTAAGATCCTTTGCTTCATAAACAAGCGATATCTCTCGAATAAAATTCACAAATTTCTCTGGAGTTAATTCCCAACATCCGTCGTGTCCACTAAGTAAGCCATCACGATTATTTCCTCTTTGTTTATTATAATCCCTCGTCGCGACCTGGAATCCCTTTAATTCTCTTACTTTCTACCTACTTTTAGCTCTAGAAATGGCTTAACGATTACCAACTGTCGGATTTCTAGTTAATTTGTCTTAAGTAATTCTCATTATAGCGACCTAAGCATCAAGCAAGGCGGGAAAGTTTTGGTGGGTTATTTTGACTAAACATGCGAATTCAATCTCCATTATGTAATTAATAATTATAACTGGGCTATTCTTTTCATAAGAGCTTCCTATTAAAAGATAATTGTAGTTTATTTTGTACACACTTTTCGTGGAGATCTTTTTTGCTTCATTTTAAGTGGACAACTGGAGTACTTTTCAGAAAATGTTTTATAAAATGAATTGATAGTTTTTTTTACAAAAAATTTCCACAATTTGTTACTGATATCACTAGCATACTGGCTCAGTGTTTGAAGTTTACCTACAGCATTTTAAAAACAAAAAGACGCTTTAACAGACTTAAAATAAATTATGGTTAGTAGAACAATATGCTGTGGTTTGATGGTATGACTTAGGAACATCATAGAATTCTGTTACAAAGATACTATTTTGTAACAATATTTTACACTCAGTACCAGGATATATACCATTCTTTACATAAAGTATAAGTTGTCCAGACGAAATTTAGTTTCTTTAAAAAGCTAATGTTGTAAACATTTTCCCTTTACTCAGACATTTGCAATTATTCAAATTTACAATTTTTGGACATGCATCTTGTCTCATCATTCACATTGTTTCTTAGGGTGCAAGCATGTTCCAAGCATTACTCTGAGCATGTTAAATATGTTTTTTCCCCTCAAATCTGTACAGTACATGGGGAAAAAAAGAAAAGTATACCGAGTTTTTAATCTTTTCAGAGTTTTTATCAAAACAGTGTTTAAAACTTTTTGTGGCTTTTAGATTTAAAAGACAGACTCCTTTGAGGGTGCAACTTGTCTTCCTTGTTCATTCACAATCCTTCACCATCACATCTAACATTCCTTGCACAACGTTGTTCATGTATTTCTGCACCGTTTTTCTTCAGGTTTTCTTCTCTATAATCAGCCACAACTTTATTTCTCATATACAAGAAACAGTTTTCCTCTTTTTTTAGAATTCAGCTTAAGCAGAAGAAGAATTTTTCTATTCTCTTTTGGGAGTTTACCTCGCAGAAGTTCCCCTCAACTCTCGGCTCGTTTCTGGACTAACCACAAAGTGTTAGCACTTTTTCAAATAGATTACGGAGATGCCGTTTCACAGATCGCTTGATAGTGTTTTTCCTGTGCCCTAAGATAATTTTCATGGTGTTTCTTTCTCACGCTATTATTTGTTCAGAATATAATTTTTGTCTGCCCTGGTTTACTCTCAAAACATCTCGTGAACGCAGTCACAGACATTTTTTCTTTTACGATACAAGATGGCAAGACTGGAATTGTGTCTGGTGGAACTCTGAAGACTAAGAGAAGACCGTTCTCTTCTTTTTTTGATTGTTCTTATTACCCACAAATTTTTCATTAAGATTTACCAAAGTATCTGTATTGAGCAGTTCCAATAATTTTGTACAAAGACTTCTGTAATGTCTTCTTCTAAAATTCTTCAGCGTTACTCACTTGGAGGGGTTCTTCGCTACTTATAAACATGGTAATTATTTGACTTATTTCGAGATGTTATTATGTATTTAAGTGTTTGACAAATTCACAAGCTTGTTTTTAAGATAATTCCATATTATATGGAGTATCTTTATCTCTGACCAGCTTGCAGGACCCTGAAACCTTGGAAAATAGAAAAAGCCCAACTAACTCATTGAAAAATTTGCTTTTATTCGCTATCAAAGTCAAGGAACATGAAATGATTTCTATAAGGTCTTTTTATGAATATTGTAGTTTATTTAAAGTTGAAATTTATTGACGTCAAATTTGCTGGGGTTTTTTGCAGATACTTTAGTGCAACAAGACTTATGAACCTCAATATGAATACCTTCCAAAGCTTTTTCAATTTTAGTCAAAAAATATTAAAAACACGTGGGATTCTTGAATTATAGAGTCATAATTTTAAGGCAATTTGGAAGTTTACGGGTTTGAATGACCATTTCTTAGTCCTTAATGAAGTATTTGTTCAGTTTTGCGATGAAATAACTAGTGTTCCAAGACCACCTCAAAGACAAAAGAAAACAAAGTTAGTGAATGACACTCTCTTATCACGAAACTACAAAACCAGATAATTCTTCAACACAGCTGAAACAATTCTCATACAATTCCTCAAGGAGCCAAGTTTGCAATATATTTTAGAAAAATTTCCAGTTATTAAACTTTTTTGTGAGGAGAATACGATGGCGTGTGGTGGAAAGTGTGGCACTATGTCTGCCATTGTTATCGTACAATCAAGGTGATTTCTCATTGTATGAAGTAAAGCAATTTTCACATGATTAAGGTATTGTTTCTATATTTTATAGCTATTCCATACTGCCGTCCTAAGCCGTCATGATCGAAATATTTTCGCCAGTTTGAGTTTGCTCTGCACGAGTTGCCACGAGGTCCTGCAACAGTCCGCCATTTTGTTTGGTCTTGTTTTATAGATATAACGGATCATTCCAAACAATTATTTGACGTAAGAATCAAAGTTTATTCCTTCCCGATAAATGCATATCGAAGCCTTTACTTTTAGCTTTTCTCCGTTGTCATTCAACGCCAACAAAGTCGAAACTTTTTAAGATAAAACTGTTTACGACTCGGGAGAAGGTCTCACTGACTCACTTGAGCTGGTGTTATCGAATGACCATCCATGTTGTTTTAGCATTTAGTGCTTTTATCGTTTGCCTTCGACTGAGACTCAACCCAATACTTCCTTATTAGTCAAAATAAACTCGTGTAGTTCCAAGAACTGGCTCCCCTGTGGGTTTCTCGAGCCTGAAGTTGACGCTCGACTTTGAACAATCTTTCGTTACGCAGCAAACAACTTCGAAATCCAGCGAGTGCGAGCTGACGAGCTGACACAACAACTGGCACAGAAAAAAACTACGACCAAGCATGTCGTAAACCATCTATTTATTGAGCAAACAGCTCTCGAAGTGGTGAGAAAACAGTAAATATCGTGTAGAGCTAACCTCTTTGTGTGTATTTAGGCCGTTTTGGTTTGTTTTCAATCACATCTTAAGAAGATTTCGTGAACGACAATAGCTTTGGTTCGCAGTGTTTACAAGTGAAATAAAGTTTGTTGGGTTTGTGTTTGTTAAGGTAATCGGGATTAGTACAACATAAACTATAATAACCTGCCACAGTTAATCAGTTAAAAGTCAAACACAACTCTTTGCTTTTCTCTTTCTCGTTAAAAAAAACCCCACAAAATTATTAGAAAACCTTGAAAAATTTAAGAAATGTTTGGACATCTTCTTTAACGTTTATTTTTCGATTGTACAATGCCTGGCATCAAATTTCGTCTTTGGAATTAGAGATGTGGTTCAAAATAACTCTTCATGTGTTGCTCTGTGTATTCACTGTTTTTTCTCATCAAATCTTCAATCTTTTTACGAACTGGGGCTTTCGCCAAAATTATCTTACTGAAAGTAAAAAATTGAATTTTTTTTCCAGTACTAAACTTTCGTCTTTGTTAATAGCCAGCACACGCCCATTCCTAATCAAACCTAGAAATTCATTGGCTTTGATTCAAAAGCGAGAGATAATGATAGCGGACTTTTCATTTTGGCAACTCCATTATATATTGCCATTTATTTTCTTGGGTTAATGTTTGGAAAACATTTTCAACTTTTGATGAAGATGTTTGTCCAAGGATGTTATAATTCTGTAAGCCTTGTGTACATCAATTTGTACAGCATTAAAATATTTTACAATTATTTTCACATGCGTTTCCTGAATGTATTTTAAGTGAGGAAGAGAAGAACTTTGTGTTTGTACAGTTCTCAGATGTTCAAACATTCAACCAGATTTCCTCCTCTGCAAGACCACATGTGGGCGCGCTCGCTCGCTATCCACCAGGTAATCAAGTAGAATAGATCACCTTGGCCCAACTATCAAGAGATAATTACCCCATGGATGTCCCTGCACCTGGAGATGCACCCCAGGCGGAGAAAATCGAAAAATTATCAAATTTGTTTCTGGGCTACTCAACGGAAGCTTACAAATTGCCCGAGACATAGAAGTCATTTATAGTTTCCTTTGAAAGGAATCAAATCCATCGGAGGGCAGAGTAAAGAGATGATATCATTCACTGTTGAGTCGGCAGGTATCCAAGCGGATATTGCAGCAATTATACTGACCGCTTAGCTCACATGCGATAAGACGCTTGGGTGGGCGTCAGGGGACACACACATTTTTCCCTGACACAAATGCAATGCGTTTTTCTGCAGCAATGCGAATGTTCCCACAGAAGACAAACACATGGCTGACAGCCTGTCGTTTTGGCCCTAACGCAAGACGCGAGAAACCATGTTCAAATGATTGACTTGTTGTTCAGCAAGAATGGCTCCTTTTAACGCTATCCCCAGGAGTTAAAAGGGTTAATTGCTGCAGTTTTTGATGACGGAGTTGCTGCATGGCATATGCTATCAAGGGCCTGTTTAATGACTTATTACTCAACACTTTGGCGGGCCGACAGCTTGAGGAAGACATCAATTACCTCTAAAAGCCCTGGCACTTGAAGTAAAATGTGCTGTCGGGGAAACTCTTCGCTACCCGCTATCACAAGTTGTGAAACCTCAAATTCGCGGCCATACAACCGCTAAAGGAAGAGAATAAACGTAGATAACAAAAACAAAAGTTGGGCAAACAAAAAACGTTTATTGAAAATAATTTTCTGACGCAAAAGGAAGCGAACGGAAACCAAATAATTATTTCCGTTGATAAAATTTTCGAAAAATGAATTTACTGTGAGGGTGGTTAGTATCTTTTACGTTTAACTCGCGTTGTTTTCACAAATGTAACAGAAAACAACAACAGGTTTTTCTATTTTTACAAGGAAACAAACTCAGAAATCCCGCCCTGGGATGAAACGTTGATAGAACTGACTAGGACTCGCTTCATTGACGGATCTATGACACTACAGATGTTACAATCCTTATCTCAGAGTCGAAAGTACAGCACCAAACAATAGACCTATCATGATCTAGTGATTGCAGAAGACAAAGGTCGTTAAATCAAATCTCCTTAAATTTGACCAAGAACCAGGATACTTCATCCTATCCTGGGACAGTGCAAAGATGGCAATTCCTAAAAACATTATTCATAAATTACTTTTCTTAAACCACTATTAAAATGTAGAAAACATTAATTTTTTACCCAATAATTTTCTCTTTACTAAAAAACATATAAATATCATAGGGCGGTTTAGCGAGTGTTTTTTTCTGGCGAAATATTTCTCGCTTGGTATTTTATTATTAAAGGAATAAGGATTTAACCTTTGAAATATATTACATACCCAGGGTTACTATAAAGTTATAAATTTTTTGAGAGTGTGACACAAAGTTCACTTTGGTTTTTCACAATTCTTTTCAGTTATTTTTGTTGTTTTTTGTTTACGTAATCCCCGTAAAACCATCACCGTCAAGGGATTAACAAGAGAGCAACCCTATTTCAAGTAATGTACAAGCCATTTCAGGTTCGATGAATATCTTTGCCCGATTATTTAATCCTTTTTGAGTTAACATTTTCAAGTGGTTCGCGATAACAACTTTCAAGATTAACTCTCTGTACCGAGAGCGCCATGACAGCTGATGACGTCATACGCCTTTTGTCACACTTTTGAATGACGTCGTCTGAATTACTCCATCCAAATCGAGCTTTAAAATAAATCTCTTGACGCTGGAGTTTTCAGGTTTTTGGTAAGAACACTGGGTGGTCGCGATTTAGCATGTTTTAGCAGGGCACAAGCTTTCAACATGTTGGATTTGACGAGAGGCCGAACCCAAGATGATCGTTGGGTTGTCCGACATGTTCAATCGACGCTAATAACCACGCGGAAAGCACATAGCTAAAAATATAGCTTTCTAAGGAAATCGTTGGTGAAGTGGGTTTTGGACTTTGTCGTGATGCAGCACGTCCGTGATGTTGTTTTTAATTATTTTAATCTCATGTTTTTGTACCGGAAAAAAAATACAATTGCAAGAAACACCTATCTGCTTTGTAACTTTTTACTCGAGTTTCGAGAAGAAATAAATTATTTTACTTTCGGATAACTTTAGTTAGCTTTTGATAACGTTTTCCTGTATCAATATGAGCATCATTAAAGGAAAAAATGATTTACGACGAATAGCGTACAAAATTTTATAAATTCCTTTGAGCATCACGCAGCCACATTTCAACAAAGTCTAGTTGGTGACAAGAAAATTTCCCTTTTCTTAATAAAAAATTCCTGCAACTAACCCCTAAATTTTCCATTCATTTAGATCCTTGATCCTACCAAAAACAATCGTCCCAGATCTAATGAAATTTTCCTAATTTCCCACATTCTGTTCACTCAAAACCTTGAGTTCATCATCCCAAAATTTCCTAACTGCAACCTATGGAAATCTTCATCAACAGCCCTATTGCACATATTCCTCAAGGGATGATTTTGTATAGAGATATGAATTTTGCTAATTGAAATTGATATTTACGATAGGTTTTCCAGTTGCTTTTTTAAGCGGACTTTCCACTGAACTATTCATGACTGTCTTGGAAAACTTGTCACCTTTGAACACGTTCTTGAATCCTTATTTTGTGTGTGCAGAATTTAGTGTTTTTGCAAGCTAAGTTTCCAAGTCAATGTAAGAGTCTGGCATCGAAGAATAGGGCCGTGAATTTCATGACAGCCATGTTTGTTGATTTTGTTCTTTGGGACTGAATGAAATCTCTTGTCCTGGTGTTAAAAACTATATTGCTAGAGGAAAAAAGCAAGATTATTTCTTTCGGTTGAACAAAGTGCCTGCTTGGATCATACTGTGATGAAAAGCATGTCTTCTTGCCTTGATGTGTGGCTTACACTACCAGCAGTAGATACTTTGTTCTACATGCACTGTACCTGTGAAAATCCCTTGCATTATATGAATGTGTACATTTAATTCCTATATAGATGTGCTTGTACAGATGACTCTGTAATGAGAGAGTAGGGCTTCATTTCTTCCTGTATGTTGTACACTTCAACCAACTGAAGTAGCTTTGTCTATGTCAGCACTAGATGTACAACTGATATTCTTCACTATGTTGTGTCAGGGAAAATCCCTCCCAGTATATGAATATGTACATTTAATACCTATATATGAGTGCTTGTACAGATGACTCTGTAATGAGAGAGTAGGGCTTCATTTCTGTATGTTTCCTGTATGTTGTTTGTTGTCGACTGCCCTAAGAAGCCTTTGTCAGCAGTAGATGTGCACAATATTCTTCATTATGTTGTGTCAGCGAAAAATCCCATTTAGTAAATATTATAAATATAATAAATATAATAAATATTATAAATATAATAAATATAATAAATAAAGCCGGTTTTTATACTTGTAATTGTTTATTAGCGATATTTATTTGTCTTTAATCCACAATATTTAGTGTATATATTATTGAGGTACGTTTTCAGTTGCCGTACAAGAACAACATCAAATGTCTTCTTTCTGCTCTTTTGTACACATCTTAGTCACGCCTCGCACGGATGAGAAATCCCCAAAACTTCCTTAATTCCTGTACAGAAATATTATCAAAACCACAAACAAATAAAACTTAATGTGTAAAGAAGACGATAAATAGAATAATAATACTAGAGTGCAAGAAAATATCGATTTTTTGCTGCCATGATGTAACTCGTATAGATATGCCTTAATTCGGCAAGTGTCCTTTTATAAATGTACTGAGTGTTTGCCATAGCTGAAGAATTGCTAAGAAATCCAGTGAATGAATAGCACCGTTTAGTTTGGATGGCATTGAGTGTTGTGTGCTCATTTTGTCACGATTTGGTCTTGTAGCACGCGTTTCAGAGGCATGAAAGAGCACTGTTTGTGCGAGTGCTGTTGCTGTTGTCACTCAGGCTTGGAAAAGTGTAAGGGAATTCCGAAAGTGCATCATCTACCGTTTACCATCTAGTTTGATTTCTCATCCACTGCATTCTGAATTTCTCCTTAGAAAAAAAGAAGAAGAAACAATCATTTTGGGTTTTATCAGTGAGGTTCTTATATAAGTACATACAACTTCATTCATAAGTTCTCGTGCCTTCTCTGAGTTCAGTGTCGTTTTCTCGCGTGCATAAGTATGAGTGAACTAGTTGGTACGTGCCATTGAAAATCGAAGATCTAGTACTGCACTAAATTGGCTGCAATAACAAAGATATTTTCGCAGCTCGTTCGTAAAAACTATTTCAAAAAGCCTGCAGTTCACTCGGTGGATCTCACAAAAACACACGAAGAAAGAATAAATAGAAATGCATTGACGCATTGAAGAGTAAATCGTGAGCAAGCTTGGCATTCCTGCTGTATTCCTGCAGCATGTTGGTAATCGATAACCGACAGGTTACTTCTCATTAGAGCGCGCGCGAAACATCGTCATGAAAATCCGCCGCCAAAACTTCAAACTGACAAGGCAATAACCCGGATAATATTCAAGTGTTAATTCGATGAAGATGGATTTTACGGATGTTTAATGGCCTTTTAATGCCATTACAATTTGCATGGAACTTTATACCTTTTTATGTCGTTCCGGTGCGAGATGAATTGGTTTTTAACGTCCCTTGCAGGTGTCAAACTTATCGCTGTTTTTCTTAGAAGAAAACAGTAAAGCTAGGAAAGTTTTCGTGAACTTTTTTCACTGAATTAGTGGATTACAAATCATGTGATAATTGGATATTCTGTGGATTAGAATTCGATCCATGGTGTTTGAGGAAAAACTTTGATATCACGCAAACCCTTCCTGTAAAAAACCTCAGTAAATATCTAGAGGATAATCCCAAGTTCTCAATAAATGTCAAACATAGCTAAAAGAAATCCTAGTTTGTGAGATTAATTCAATTCTATTCTATATTCGACCTGTGGTTGAGGAAAATAAAGCATTACTCGGAAATTTTGAGCACGATTGAGAAGGAAAACAAAAGCGGTCTGCTTAACTGCAATCTGCCATCTTTTACCTACGAGCTTCAAGCACAGCAGAAGCACACACAACGCCTACACATACATATTAATTAATAAGCTTTTTACTTAAATTTAAAGCTAAGCAACCAAAACATTATAAGCTAGACTAAGAGCATACAAATACAGATGTACTTGTCGTTTCCATCCTTCCATGTCGAGGCAGAAATCTCCACAAAATTTTCGCTTCTACTGCTGCAGTTGCTGTTGTGCCTTTTCGTTCCCCGACTCAATGAAAGAATCCTCAATTCAGGTTGTAAAACTCCTTCGCAACAAAAGGTAGTGCAAAGCTTTTTTTACCTTGGAATGTTTGAGAGCATCCATTTGAGCATCAACGATGAAAGATCTGTGTTTAGCTCCCCGCAGAGCGATGTAGGTCTGGTTGCGTTTGGTAAGTGACCATTTTCGGGATCAATCGTCAAGTCTTCTTAAAGACCCTGGCCTTTATCCAAGTAAAGGAAGTCGATTGTTGTTCTAAGGGGAAAACGCAAATGGAGCGCTTTGCACAGCTAAACTTAGAATGGATGTCCAAGATGCATGTGACTTTGCTCAGTAGGGTTTAATGTGTTTGTAAGTAGGGCTTGACGGTCGACTGTGTCGAAAGAAACGCGTAAAGAAACACGACTAGAACAACAGTGAAGCGGGAAGCGAAGAAGTTTTATGCTAAAAGTAAATGCTAAAGATTCGGGAAATCTTAAAATCCATAATTTAAGTAATGATCGATCTTAAAGGCCGATTCACACGGTACAACTTTTGCTTACAACTGTCGCATGCAATCTGCTTACACCAGGCTTACAACATAAATTGCGTCGTGTAAATCAACCCTACAACTGTTGAGTACGACAAGAAGAAAGTTGTAGCAAGTTGTAGGGTTGATTTACACGGTACAACTTTTGCTTACAACTGTCGCATGCAATCTGCTTACACCAGGCTTACAACACGAATTGCGTCGTGTAAATCAACCCTACAACTGTTGTATACGACAAGAAGAAAGTTGTAGCAAGTTGTAGGGTTGATTTACACGGTACAACTTTTGCTTACAACTGTCGCATGCAATCTGCTTACACCAGGCTTACAACACGAATTGCGTCGTGTAAATCAACCCTACAACTGTTGAGTACGACAAGAAGAAAGTTGTAGCAAGTTGTAGGGTTGATTTACACGACGCAATTCGTGTTGTAAGCATGGCGTCAGCAGATTGCATGTGACAGCTGTAAGCAAAAGTTGTACCGTCAAAATCGGCCTTAAGAAAAGACCAGTTAAAAGCCACAGAAAACAAACGAAAAGTGATAGGATAGGGAGGGAAATGGGAATGGGAAGACTGAATAAGCTAATAAGTAGGCTTGTCAAAGAAGTTAAAAGTGAAAATGGAGAAAAGATGGGATGAGAATGGGGAATGATTCGAAGAAAAAAAAATGGAAAAATAATTTCTCGCAAGGCACTATTTTCTTACTTTCGTCTGTAAATTGATAAGCGGATAATCTTGTGTTGTCTAGCCCGCGCGCGTCCCCGGGATATACAGTGGCCCATCTGTCTGTCTGTTGTCTTTTTTTGGAATCAAGGGTGGTGTAGCTGTAGCGCAATAGGCTCCCACCTCTGGGGTCCTGGGTTCGATTCCCGCCCAGACTTGCTATCACATGTGAATAGAGTTCGTTAATGTTAGATATCTCGCTTGATTCAAGGGTTTTTCTTCGGTTTTAATTTTCCTACCTCCACAATACCTAACATGTTAAATTCCAAATCGATCTGCATGTGAGTTAGCCGTACCCTGACTTTGATCAGCCCAGAGGTTGTTTCAGGGTTTGTTCTGTGAGTTAGCCGTGCCCTGACTTAGATCAGCCCAGAGGTTGTTTCATGATATCGTTTACTTTTGAACAGTAGCGTAGCGAGGGGGGCAATTCTTTGAAATTAATTGTCCGGCAAAGTGTAATTAATGTTTAAATATATAAAAACGTTTGGTTTCTGTTTTTTGGTTTGCTTTTTTATACTGGGTGCCCCCCCCCCCCCCCCCCCCCCCCCCCACTTTCAAGGTCCTCGCTACGCCCCTGCTTTTGAAGGTTGTCTATCCTAACGTTAGCATTTGGTTTAGGCTTGGTACATATCAATAAAAATATTCAATATTGAATGAAAGATAAAACGAGAAACAATTTACTCATGTTTTTTATTTACTGATATTTCGGTTGTCAACCATCATCAGATTTGAATTCACAGATTCAATATTGAACTCTCTCCTTTGCTCTAATTTTTCAGATGAAAAAACAAAACAAAAACGGGCTAGGCATCGCGTGGATCAGTGTTGTTTCA
Source organism: Anthopleura xanthogrammica (assembly GCA_964019055.1). Classification (NCBI taxonomy): domain Eukaryota; kingdom Metazoa; phylum Cnidaria; class Anthozoa; order Actiniaria; family Actiniidae; genus Anthopleura; species Anthopleura xanthogrammica. The sequence goes on along the minus strand of OZ025207.1, from coordinate 18,362,312 downwards.
CATGTACGGGATACCTTTGTACACAGGAACCCCGACAAAAGGTAAGAAATTTTAAAGTTTTCCTATTCAGCTCTGATCTCGTGTGTAATAAGATGTCGTTAGTGTTTAATTCTTAATGAAGATAAGGGTATATAGCTGTAAATGATGTCTATAGTCCAGCAACCTGGTTGAATAAAAAAGTTATACTTAACAGAAAAAGGTATCGCTCAATCACTTAAAGAATTCCGGAATTTTTTCACCTTTCCATTATTTCTTTTTTTATTTATTAACTTTACAACCATGAGAGCTTAAATACACAAATATCAAAATACAAACTTACACTAAAAATTACAGCTACAAAAATAATTAACAGAAAATAGAAAAAATTACATACTGCGCTACTCGATCGGTGGAGGGTCTGACCAACAGGACACAGGTCCCATACAATGGTCAGCCAATTATCCGGACGAACCTGATGCAAAAGAAAAAGAAAAATGGTTCTGAATGAGCTGATGTTCCCGTTTATTTAACTTACTTTTTTTCATTACGCTACTTTCCTTGTCCTTTCATTTTTCCATTAGACAAAGCTCATTTGCACATTCAATTCGAAAATTACCTTTTCGCCATAATTTTCTTCATTATGTAAAAAATCTAAAAATTAGATATGTAAAAGATGAAGAGCATGACGTAATTTGTAACTACTCTTGCGCGTGCAACAAGCGCGCACCCTTTCGTATTCGCGCGCGCTTCGAAAGAAAACAGACGAATGAAGTGCGCGCACTGTTTTTGAGATGCGCGCTCTCGGGAAACGACCGAACTGCATTCATCACAATGCCACGTGATCACGATGACAACAAGAAGTAAACAAACAAAACAGTCATTTCACTGAAGAATAAGAAAGCATTCAAGTCAATTCAAGAAAATGAGCTCCACTGTTACATTATCTTGCGAGGACTTTGCAAATTATCCACATGGGCTGTCGCTCGTCTCCAGCGCTGACGGAAGAGGAAATTTTATCACGTTTGGACTCTTTAAAAACCACGGAAGTGGAAAAAACGGGAACAAACGAACGTACACTTTGGTTGGTTTGCTGTGCTACGTCGGGGGTGAGTTTCGCGATGGATTTGTTCAAGAAGAGATCCTTGAAAACGAAGTTCTTTCTATCGTACAAAGATATTTCCAAATCGTACATACAAGGATTCCTCTCGTCAAAGTCCCCGCCGAAGAAGCTGCAAGCTTTGTTGTCTTGTACTGCAATGAGAGGTCTTCCAAGAAGAAACTCGAAATCACGGACAGCGAAATACAGAAAGGAATTGACTTATTCAAACGAGCTGCAAAATACTCTTGTTATAAGGATAATGCAGACTATTTGGTCCAAAATCTTGGCAAGTTTTTAAAAGATGCAAAATATCATCGTCTAAATCACGAGAGGCGAGAGTTTGAATCCTGGTGGATCGAGAGCCCTGAAATGGAGCGCAACAAGTGTCCTCCGCTACCACTTACGAAAGATGTCCTGAAGGATTCAATTTTTGTTCACTCCATGATCCAACCCGTGGCCGAATGGAAAGAAAAAGTCGCCGAGTTGATTAGCACGGAGGAAAATTACGATCGTTTCTCGGGAATGTCTAGGCACATGGGATTTTGGTTTTCGAATAAAAAGAGCCCGAATTTCAAACTCGCGGCAACGATGTTTCAGTACTATGATCGTATCTTAGAGTGGAAGCGCAGTGGGAGCAAATTCGACGTGGACAGTCCTGTGATTCAGATGGTGTTCTCTTTGACTCTACAGAAACTGAATGAGCAGGGATGGAGTGCAGGAAAACCAAGGCAGCCCGTCAGCCTTTGCACAAGCAGGAAAACGTGTAACATTTGTTTGGCGCCTGTACAGAAGGGCGAGGCTAACAATGATATCACATGCGTTACCAAACAACACAGAGCATGCTTTGGAGATAACACTTTGAGGGAGGTGATGTCGGTGGTCCTTGACGATGTTCAGGCTTTTGGTCTTCCTAGAGAAGCTATCAGTGCTGTTCGACATGTCATAGCCAAGGGGTTCTTGAGCTTCTTTGTACATTGCTTTACAACTCATTTGTCCTGGAAAGAGTTGCCCACTCGAATTGTGATTGACAAACTAGTGGAAACGTGTAGTTTGAACTTGATGCGATATCTGATCAATAAACCAGACAAATGTTGGGTCCAGGTGACATATGGTGACTTCCAGGAACAGATGAGGACGATTTGTGATGGAAAAATCAGTGAAAACAGCATTGAACTTGTAAGCAGGCATTTCCGTGAGGCGTGTCAGAGTATCGGCCCGAAAAACGATAAATATAACTGCTTAAGAAACAACCAGGGGAAAGTGATCGCCGTAAAAGCCTACGTGATTGAACCATACATTGGCGCCCACCTTAAACTCAGATGGAACTTCATGTCTGAGGAAAAGAGGAAGGATATATTAGTGTGTACTCCAGATATGATTGATTCTGCAATATGGGGTGCGTACAAGGAAGCAACGTTAGTATTCGTCAAGAGGCTTGAACAGGAACACAAACAGATGGCTAAGGAAAGAGGCGAAAACGATACAAGTTTCCAAGCATGTCCAGAGAAAACACAACAAGAGATCATGAGAAAAGTTTGCAAAATGCATGGTTGTGAGGACGGCAACTGCGCATGTCACAACTTTACTAAGTTCAAGCAGTTCTTCTTAGCCAGCCTACCAATGATCTGCAAGGGAGATAAGTCTTTTCTATTGTGGGAAGGAGACAAAGACCCTGATAGTGAAAGTACTGGAAAACTTGTCTTCAACAACACGATCTTCTTGAACAACGACAATGACAGTCTCACTGATATCATAAGTGGAGATGACCGTACTGTGTTCGACAATATCGAAAAGAACTGTGAAGTCGTGAAAAGTTGCACAAGACTGGCGTGTCTGACCGAGACAACATACTACAGAATCTTCCTAGCTTTAAAGTGCAAGATCATACAAGAATACAGTGATGTGGTACTATTAGAAGACTATGGCCCTCTGTCTAAGGAGTATTACCGCCCTGTTTGTGCAGGGTGTCAATGGGAGGAGAATTCTCCAGAGAGGTTCCAGATGTGTGGAGGATGTAAGAGAGTGTATTACTGCAGTAAGGGATGTCAGCGGCATCACTGGAAGACCAGTCATCGAGAGGACTGCAGGCGAACGAACATGAAGGAAATTCCTGAAACGAACTAACGAACGAACTAAATATAATGATAACCTGATTAGTAACTTGATTTTTCTTTTTGCATTTTGAGCAACATATGCTACTGTTCTGTATTATATTTAATAGTGAAAATTATTCTTTTTTCTTATCCAATTTTTAGTTTTGTTTGTCTTTGATTTGAAACCAATCTGCGTGTCCTTTTTTCAATAAATTCTCGTGGATGTAAATTAAAAATCATAAAAATGAATAAATGAATGTAATACACTCGTGAAATTATATGAGAAAATATTTCGACAAAGAATTTTTCGATTCTTTCCTAAATTTTTTTACAATTTTTTAGTTTTAGTCAAAGCTAGTCAAAACTCAAAGGTTTTTGCTGCTGAATAAGTGAACTTTTAGAACATATAATCGCCAGTTCGTCACAGCCAGGAATCACCCTTTACGTTAGTATTCATTGGGAAAGTCAGTGATTTTTGTTCGTTTTTCCTTCCATATGGCGAGTTCGATAAGAAGGTTGAGTGAACAGTCCTTCACGGCAAACTTTACACAGCGATACCACACAAAACAGATTAGTTGCGAAATCAGGTAGCAGTAGCTAAGTAGTAATCTTTTTTTACAAAGGCGACAAGACATCTGCCATCTCTCTGCTTCTGTGCTTCAAACTGTATCTGACAATGCGCACTCATTCGATACCTTCAACTATAATAGGGACAGGGGCCGGCATTTATTAGAGGTGTGGGGTGCGGCTGATACCAAGAACATTACTTCTCATAAGTACAAAAAAGTGAGGTACAGTGAGTTGATGCAAAAAAAATAACACACAAGAGAAAACAGGACGCAGAGGGGGAGGGGTCAGTACAAATTTTGGGATTATCTTACGGGGCCTGATTTAGGGAGGGGGGTGGGAAGTGTGATCCTGGATTTTGTCATTAAATATCTCCAAAATTCATATTCAAATTGCAGAAATGAAAGTAATTTCTGTTTGCATTTATGCTAAGCTACGTATTTGTGTAAAGGAATAGTCACTATGGACAACCATTATCGAGCATTTCAACAGGTCTCTGAGGGGGAGGGGTATTTGATGACTGGTACCCACCAACTAAATCAATAAAATCTGGTCCTTCTTTTGAAACATGCATTATTTTATCTTACCCCTTACAAGAATGATGCAATGATGTGTGCAATGGGAAGAATACTGGAGTACCCAGGAAAAACTGAGGAAGCAAAGTGAGGAGAGAATCAGCAAACAGCTCTAAATATCAATAGTAATGTAATTATTTCTTTCACTGGTGTAGGAAATATCCCTATCACTGGGGTGTTACTGTGTTTGATAGATCACCTGCGAGTAAAACAAGCTGTTCGATTCTTCCTAATCTTCTTACATGTTAACAAACCAATAGGTGTTGGATACCACCACGAAGAACGTTCATTTCAATTTATTCACTTGTTAATTAATTAATTAATTAATTAGTTGATTAATCTAGTTCGAGAGTTCACAGAAGTTCACTGGTGTAGAAAACACCCCTATCAGATCTACTATAACAGGTCGTGGAGTTGTATAGACTTGCTGGAAGTCGACCTCTTTGAGACTCACAGATTCACGAGCGAAGCAAAGTGGGGGGAAAAAGCGAACGTCGAAAAAGCGAGATGTTCAGCGCTTGTGATCCTGGTCCAGTTTGGGCTGCCTGTGCTTTGTTCAGCGCGCGTAATCCAGTACGGAGACGATGTACTTTGCGAAAGTCTAGCGATTCTTAAATCAAATCATGTCAAGATAAGCCCTCAAACTATTATATCCTAGTATTTCTACAACATGAATCCAGAAAACAAGATCCAACATTCTCCAAGCCAGTCAAAACGGAGATACTACCGGAAGTGACGTCTATTGATAGTAAACAATTGTGTTTGATGGATCACCTGTGAATAAAGCAAGTTAGGTTTATCATAATCCTCTTAACCAACCAATATAGGTGTTAGATACCTCCACGAAGAACGACCATTGAATACATTCAATTCAATTAATCAATTAATTTATCTCGTTCAAAAGTGCGAAAAAATGAAAAATGAATGAATGGTTTAAAGGATTAGATTATTAGGCCCATTTTGATGGAATTAGGAAAAAGATTATCCGTAGCTGAAATCTGAAGAGCTTTGGGAACCAGTGCTGGTGGCGGAGTGGTAAGAGCGCTCGCCTCTCACCAATGCCACCCGGGTTCGATTCCCCGATTCGGTGTCGTATGTGAGTAGAGGGCCACAGGTTTGCTAGCCGACCACTGGCTATTGTAAGTGCTGCCCTCGTAAAAACAAGGACGGTTTGTACCGACGTACCTTGACCGTGACGTTGCCGTTTGCAAACATTTTAATTGGAAAATTAAATAAATAAATAAATAAATCACTTTTTTATAGTGGGATTCAAATTCAATAACTTAATACTGGTTCCCAATTTGGCCCACTGTCACTCACACACACTACCATTACATTATATATTCTATGCACACAACTCAACTCACATGTTGATTTTTACGGAGGGAGGAAACCGGAGTATTAATCCCGTACGCTGTAATTGGTTCAAAGGATGTCGTTGAATCCGTGCCGTGCCATTCCCACAGTCATGCGAAATCCAAGTATCAACTTTATGGTATTTTAATAATTTAATAATTTACTAATTTAAAAATGTTAGGTGGAGATGGTTTGTTATCACTAATAAAACAGTGTTATCAAGATCTATTAATCTTCATAAAGAAATGAAAGTTGACTCGTAGATACCCTTGGTGTCCTATTCAGCGATCGCGCCCTGTTGGTCAGTTTTGAGGAGCATTTGGTGCCAGGCAGTAGACGAGGATCTATTGCTCTTCCGGAAACTCGTTCTTGAATCTTGAAGATTTTCTGAAGCTTGATCGCCACGATGGCTATTGATCTGACACTGATCATCTGATGCTATATGATCGGTTCAAAGATTGTTAGGATACACTGGCTTGTCAAAATGAAATAAAATCTTTATTTTAGGTCGTGATATGGGGATTCATTGCCGAGTCTCCCTAGATAGACGCTAATGATTAAGTATACTACACACTCCACACTCTATATCTAATATTCTAAGTACTCAACTTTCAATAAGCTTTCTTGATACAGTGCAAGCATTTCTAGGTAGTGGCCTGGTGAATCCCCAAAGTGCATGAATGATTTTCTGAAAACATTGCTAATCAGAGCTGCACGTTATAAGACGTCGCAGCATCTTTGATTCTCTGTGTTAAATTCTCATTGTCCTATTCTTCACATTACTGTATTTCTATTGTTCTCTTTCTGCTATTTGACGAAATATATGTATTTTTAGTAAGGTTTAAGAAACATATAGGTGAGTCTAACAGGTTAAAACAATGCGATGCAATTACGGCGTAGTATGTGTAGAACTGTACTGCCAAATATCTGAGAAGATGAAATGTTTTGCATATGAACAAGCTCTCAGAGGGAGGAGCCCAATCTCTTCTCTTTCTCCGTTACGTTCTTCACATGCTAAGCCCTGAAACAACCTCTTGGCTGATTAAAGTCAGGGCACGGCTAACTCACAGATCGAATTGGAATTTAGTGTGTTAGGTTTTGCCGGAGGGAGGAAAACCTGAGAACCAAGAGAAAAACCCTTAAAGCAAGGAAGAGACTCAACAACTTCTGCTCACATGGGATTAAAAAACCAGCCCAAAAATTTCAAACCCGAAACACCCTGAGACTGAGTGAGAGGCCAGTGCCTAGAGGCTACAGTACACCACCCTCGAGCACCAATATAACCATTAAAAGCTCCGATAAAAGATAGTAAAGAGGCGTAAAAATGTCCTTTCAGTGCGGCCTACCAGACTGAAACTATCATTGAGCAACGCGCTCCTGATAATGAGTATTTAATTTCCAGGTCGCGCGAGCACGAGCCGTCCTTCATTCTCTCCATTCCACGTGTCTACACAGATAACCTGTCCATTTCTTCTAGAGTATATTGACCCTTACGAGAGAACCTTTGGATTTGGATGCTTACAGATGGATAATCTTCATGTCAATTTAGATTTGACGCTCCCCAGATCTAGTTGTCATGGGCTTTTAGAAACAAGTGACTTCGAATGAACTCGATAACTTTACTCATTGATATGAAATTAAGTGGCCAATTTGTGGAACTATTAATAGTTTCATGTTATGATACTTTTCTTGGCTATATACCAAGAATATATTTATCGGAGATGATTATAAAAAGGCACGAAATTTGCCTTGTTTTGGTGGGACAAAAAGGCGAGAAAATGGGACAAAAATTGAATCGAGTTGTGGTCTGATCTGACATGAGTTTAGGCTGTACCCTCCGAAGACTGCTTTAAAAATCACCGACTCTTAGAACAAAATCCAAAAATTACTACTGACATTTCACAATGAATGTTAGGTACAGTAAAACCTCTAGTTGTCAAAATCCTCTATTAAGCGACCACCCTCTGTTTAGCGGCCAGTTGTCAAAGCCTCAAAGAGGGTTTTTGTAGTAATTTATACCTCTATTAAGCGACCAACCTGTTTAGCGGCCAGATGTCAAAGCCCCAAAGATAGTTTTCCGTAGTAATTTATGCCTCTATTAAGCGACCAACTTCTAATTAACGACCACTTGACAATCTCTCGAGGTTTTATTCTCCTGTTTGCACGCGAGACAGTTTAGCAAGTGCCCTATGATGGCTTATTAGTAATTTCATAACATTATTGCTTGAAGATAATCACACGGAATACGATAAACCCAACCAAGACTATTTACTGATACTAGTGTACACTCAGGACTAGCAAGGCAATCAAAGCTTACCATCGCACAGGAAATGAAGAGATTTTCTTCATATTAAGAACGTCTGTGATTGATGATTGTATCAGCCTACGGCGTCTTCTTATCAGGAACGTTATTAGACTCTGAGCGGGAGCAAGCTATTTATTCCCTTAAGAAAGGCAGATTTAGATCTCTCGAGTGCCAAGAATATTATATTATCCATCCTCTTAGTCTTTATTTGAATGATATCTTGGGCGGAATTCATTTGAGTTTTTAAAAGCGTTTATTAGTTTGTGGTAGATAGGAAAGGTGGAGATGGAAGTGCGGGGAACTAAAGTGAAAATTGGGGTGAAAAGTTGTACTCGATAACGTAAACTTGGTGATTCTTTTGCGTTAGTTTTTGCTTTCTTTTCTACTTCTCTCTCTCCTCTTGTCTTACTCTTCAGTAGTTTTGCCTTGCCTTCTCTTTGGTCCTCTCGTCTCCTCTCTTTTCATATCTTTTTTCTTATCTTCTGTTCTGTTCTGTTCTGTTCTGTTCTGTTCTGTTCTGTTCGTATCTCTTCTCTTCTCTTCTTTTCTCTTCTCTCTTTTCATAAAGGCTCGCTCTCCTCTGCTCTGCTCTTTTTTCTTCTTCTTTTCACTTCTCTTCTTCGTCTGACATTTGCATTTTCTGTTTTTTCTGTGGATTCTACTTTTTCTTTCCATGTTTTTTTAGATGGATTACCTGTGTGACATAACAACAGGAAGCCCAAAGGATCCCTTCCCTGCAAGTTTCATCTTCCACACAATTAAGTTAATGTAATTACCACATCTTCCATCGTGTACTGTTATCGCCTGCCACATCCCAAACACATTGCCCTCTGGCAGATTGCTCTTCGTTTGACCTCTACAATAGCACAAACCTGTGTTTCTGTGATATTTCAATGAATATTTCACCATGTTTGCCTGCCAAGTGTCTCTTCTAGACTCTATGGAGCCTGGTCTAAACAACCCACGAAAGTTCCATCTGATAGCAGCTCAATGCTGTTGGCAGTGTCAGCCATATGTTGGAAGATTCTCTTAAAAACGCTACTACAAAAAGATCCTTTCTTTGCTCAAATGGAGAGGATTTCCTAGTAATCTCAGCCCGAGAATTTGAGTTTATTTTTGTTTGATACAAGCTCTTGACCAAACACCTTTTGAGCGATTTGAACACAAAGGCTTAAATGTGTTAATCTATGTTGATGGTTGAGCTACTCGATGGGAGCTGTTATCTCGTTAGATAGACCAACTTCTTTATTCTATGACACAAACACATTCCTTTACAAGCAATCATTTGCACGAGGCTGCCAACATCACGAATAAAGACCAACTATCACTTTTGCTCGAAAATATAAACTTTCTTTTTCATAATTATTTGATAACAAACTGGACAAAGAGTTCACAATTTTACGAAAATAAAGTCTTCTCTTAGAGTCTTAGAGATATTTTCTTCTCAGTACTTTTTAGACTTTTTATACTAAACTCCCCACTTTTGTAAGAACACTTTAGATTTTTTGCGTTTTATTTCAGTTAATAACGCGAAAAAAGTAGTGATGAAATGCCAAGCCAGCACCGACAACAAATTTCATCTTCATTTTTTAATCTGTGATTTTCTTTTCCTTTTGTTTCTGAATTCCTTTTTCTGAATTCTTTAAACTTTCTTGGTTGAAAAATTCGATGAAATAAATTTAAAAAAAACTTTATTTCTTCATTTACATTTACTGCAAACAACAATAGTCAGTTCTAGAGTGTTTTCATTTTAAAATCAATGCATTTTCTTCTGCTTTTGTCACATATTTTTACTCGGAATTTTTCGAACTTTCTTCGCTACATTTTCCTTTAAATAACAAGAGAAAACTTTCACCTTTACTGACCATAGGAACAAACAAAAAACAAATAAAAACAAATTATTATCTTTAGAGATACTTTTATTTTTTGCTCACACACATCACTTAGCACATCCTCCGTTGCATTACCCTTTTTGGAACCTCATTTATCAAATCTGACCGACTTGTCAAACCAAGAATTTAATCCAGATACTCCTAGATATAATTGTATATACTGACAAACAATAAGCTTCTCCTTAGATACTGGACGAAATTCCTGAGCTCAAAGCTGGTGTGTTAAAGTTTTAGCTGGAGTTAAGGTACGAGAGTTGTTTAATGTATGGCAACTGGAAAGGTTTTTCTACTGGAGGACGAAAGATGCGCTTCCGAGGAAGAAAGGTTTATTTTAGAATTCGTTTTTTTCTTCAAAAATCTACTCAATTTTTACTAGAGAAATTCCTATGAATTTTACAAAACACTAAGTTATTCGCCTTAGTTTATTCTATTTCGTTTAGAAAACTATATTATTCATCATAAAGAACTATATAGCAGTATGTATATAGGATTTGCCGAAACTAAAATGGCGTTTCAGGAAAATTGTTATTTTGTTTTGTACACTTTAAAGTCACTTTATTGTATTTTTTTTTTGATGTATTCAAGATGTATTCAAACTAAGTTAGTAAATAAACTTTCTAAGATTTATTTACAGTCGTTTCTGTCTTAGTTTTTGATTGTTTTATCACTTAACTTCAACTCGTGTTGTAAACTTTCAAGTAACGATGCAAGGGCAGCGAACGAAGTGTTCATTTATGTGTTAAATTTTTAACAAAAAATAAAGCATAACTAAAACGTAATTTTTATATATTAAAAGTGAAGACAGAGGATTGTATTCCTCCTCGATGGTAGATTAAGACTTTGTACAACATTCTAAATAAGTAAAAGGAAATCGTAAATCATTCTTTTTATTCTTTGTCAGACTCAATGGCTGTCATGCTTGAGGCGTAAGTGAAGCTACAACCATCATGTTTTTTCTAAGGTTTCAACTGTAATTTTTTACATATATCCCCAATTTTTTTGACAGATTTAAAGCAAAAATTACATATTCATTTATTTTTGAGGAAAGTTCGTGGAATATATGTGCAATTCCTAAGGAGTTTTGGCACAAAGTGTTAGGCAAGAGTTTTCATTCAGACATCTCTTCGCATCTTTGCCAATGAATCCTTGAAAACAATTCAGACGACAGCGCTTCAGTTGTGCGTTAGCCAGGTTTAAGGCATTACTGAGAAAAATACGATGGTATTCCAAAAAAGAAAAGAAAAACGACTTAAAGAAGAGTGTTTTCAGTCTACAGCAATTCTTGGAGCGATTCTTGGAGTAATTTTCCAGTTGTTTGTAACAATGGACACCGAACTTTCTCACCTCATTCATCAATGTTCATTCCTTCATACGACTAAATTAATTAACTTCAAATCCACAGCATTACTACTTACAAAGAACAGATAAATATTTTCACACCGAACTACCCTGAATTACGAGAAAACTGGCTAAAATGTTATCGTATATTGTTGTTGTAGGGCCGTTGCATAAAGTCTTCTCAAGGGAGTTTTCTCGTGCAAATTTTGGTCTTTTTTCTCAGTGTTCTGTAAGGGTTTCTTCTTTAACTCTTTTATCAATGTCTCCAAAGTTATGCAGCTCTCTAGACCTAGACTTTAAACACTTCCTGTAGCTGCCGAAGTTTGAAGAAAAGCAATTAATCAAGGACAGTTCGTAAAACATCACAGAAGCCATTCCTTAAATAACTTCTTGAATTTCAAGCTCTTCGAGACGTTTATGAACCAAATTATGAACACAAAATTCTTCGAATTTGGGAAGATAATTGGAACAAAACTACTAAAAATCCTCTTTATTTACAATTATACGTTGATTGTTAAAAACAAGAAGATAATCTTGTACAAAAATATAGGTAAAGCGAACATAAGTTTCTGGAATGCCCAAGAGGGATTTCCATGACTGTACATGGAGTTATTCCACTACCATATGTTGTCTTTTCTTCAACAACTGGAAAAATATCTTTGCAAAGTGTTTTGTTCGAATTTTGTTAAAGAAATAAAGTTTATAAGGTCCAAATTCTCGATAAAACTAGCCAAATAACTTGAAAAAATGGTCCCTTTATTTCAAGAAGAGAACTGGAGAAGCCATTGTTCTAAACGTATTGTTCGTTGCACGAAAAGAGACCCTTCCAAGAAGCCTTCATCAAGCTCACTACATCATTCTTTTTGAACTAGTTCGTTTACTTTAAGCTCACCAGTAGATCTTCCCAAGTAGCTTCAAGTAGGCAGTGGTTCAGTAAAACTTTTCCATTGATAAAAATTAACTTGAAAGTCAGTCTTGTTCGGTAATAATGAGATTCTGTGGGACGTCTGACGCAGTTCACAACACAAAGACTTTCACGTTAACTAGGTCCTCACATCCCAACAACAGTACACTTGCATAGTTCAATAATTTCTAAAAGCATCGGCAGTAACAATGTGGAATACAATGTGGATATGTGTTCCATATTTCACAGCTGTGTGGTAAAACCCCTTGGTGATGTGGCGGAGGCCGGAACATGATGTGATCATGCGATGAATGTGTAGGACGAGCTGGGGAGTGATGGCAGTTGGTGGTCGGTGCCTTTAGGGTTCCTTGTCCTGTTCGGGGGTGAATATAAAGAATGCAAAGCTGTTAAGCGTCTGTATTTAACTATGAACCTCATGTATAGTTGTTTACTTAATGAACACTTTTCTCTCGATCTGTTCGTGGTACGCAAATCGAATCACGGACAGGAGAGACACAGTAAACAAAAGATTAATAGAAAATCCACCTCAACAGCACACACACGCACAGAACAATTTTCATCAGCATGAAGAACTTTCTCCTTTTTAATTTCTCCGATACGAAGCTTAATTATAAAGGAACGAATTTTCTAGATTGATTTTCCCAAACCCAAACTAAACTCCTAAATCATCATCTGAAAGCGCGCAAGTTCATCAAGTAAAACTTCGGCAAAGGACAGCTTGTTCAGGACGCTTTTTGCTTACCTCGATGTTTAGACGAGACATTCTAAATCTGACCAACGTCTCAGCCTTTAAGACTTTACATGGCAAACCCTTACATTCATAAGCACTTATTTGCGATTAAATATTGTCTTTGCGGATTGTCCGATGAAGGTTGTTTACGGTTGTGGCCGCAGTGCTATGTAAAGCACATCATTGACCCACCCAGCACGAGAGCGATCACAACAAATGAAGTCGGGCAGGAAGAGAGAATGAGAGTAAAACTGGATCGAGTATCGGTATTATTAGAATCTAGCTGCGCATTCTTGTTGCAGATGCCTATAAAATAAACTAATTGCCGTTAATGAAGATTCTTGGGTAATTTGAAGAATAATTTGAAGAACCTTTCAGCGTTGGTATTAATTTGTGAAGTGAATATTTGATGGATGACAAACATCGACCGATCGGTCACTGCAGAGAGTTCGCTTCACTCGTGAATATCATCGCATTATTGCGGAATCGCATACAGTATTACAGAAACTAGCTTCAATGATGATTCCTTAAAGCAAAAGTAAAATCAATTCTTGCGACCATATTTTGTACTACCGATATGTTACAACAGGGTACAACGTTTTGCCATTGAGGTCCATGCAAACGAATCATATTCTTTCACCTTCTGTTTCTTAAGTTATCATGCATATGAAGCAACACATAAGCCTAGTTTTGTGTTTGGAGCAAAAATTTCGGACACTGAGTGACAACCGACAGCAAATCCTCGCTGAAATGCAGCTCCAACAGTTTACATGAAACTTGTCGGGTTTTTCCGCACCCTCTTTGCAAAACCGTTGAAAAAATTCTACAGGGTCAAGTAGCATGAATCTTCTCCCGCAAAGTTGCAAAACATTACAGATGAACTGGCAAGCTAATCTCCTGTATTTGATGAGAAGGCACTGCCCACTGCATAATGTACACAGGAAAAGCTTATGTGCGGTTTAATGGCTGGGCAAACTTTACACAATTTGGCTGTAATTTAGGTTATTTAATGTATAATTAGCTTAGAGGTCGTTAACTTAGCTACTTAGTGATGGTAGGCTGTTTATAATACGTGCCTATGGATGGCATTGTTTGTTGTAAATTGTTTTAACCTCAGTCAAAACCAAACTTTGAAAAACAACAAACTGTTGAGGCATTACTTAAGAGATGGATTGTTTCCCTTTTGTTTTCTATTAACTTCAACCTAAGAATAATACCAGGACGCATAAATACGCCCTAGACGTTCGGGAATCTCTCGCTCTTATCATAAACTTGTATACCTACCTAAGTTTATAAAAGGCGGAATCGAAGATCTGGAAGTTGCATTAGCTTGAGTTGGTACGGGAAGACGATCTGAATCCTGTGAAGACGTTCTTCTCTCAACACCTTTTTCATCTGCAAGGATGTTCTCAATGGAAAACGAGCCACGGAATTTCGTGGACTTGTTTTGCTGCGTGGAGTTAGTTTCGACCCTGTGAAGGGGAAGTTGTGGTAGTAGCAGCGCAGAGCTCCGGTGAAGATGCGAATCGTGCCTCAAATCGTCCTGGAAGTCCGCTTGCAGTAGTCTTTCTCTTCTTACAGTGCTTTCACTGTCTCTCTTCTTAGGCTTTCTTCGTCTCCTTCTTCTGAAACTGCCGTCAGATAACAGATAATCGTTGAGTGAGCTTACTGTCCAGTAGTTGTCCTTCCCCCAAGGTCTTGCCGGGTCGCGCAGGATTTTGACAAAGCACTTATTGAAGGATAGATTATGTCGTACAGAATTCTTCCATCCTTGGTACGATCCTCTAAAAAATACATAGTGTTTTACTAAGTAATCGTTGATTTCAGTCAGCGTGAGCCTCTTCTCTGGTGAATTCAAAATGGCTGTTGCAATAAGCGCGATGTAAGAATGAGGGGGCTTCATACGCTCTCCCTTTTCCATCCTCTGCGGTTTCTGTTTCAAAGACATTACTCTTTCAAGTATGGGGTTGTATGATATTGGCACCTCTAGGTCGAAGTGTCGGGAGTTTTCTAGCTGAACAGGACAGATCTCTTCATAGTAGTGTTCTCTCTTCCTTATCTCTATGGCTGGTGCCTCAACAAGGACATTGGTTGTTGTCTTTAAGACACTCATCTATAAATAAAAGGATTCCTCCTAATCTCACTTTTACAAATCGAGTCCTGCCAATTGTGGCACCACCCACATCGTGGCGATTATTGTTTACAAAGCCGAATAAAAGCAATTAGACCAACTATAAGATAACTATAACAATGTCTAAAGAAAACATTTGCCGCGGCGTCAAGACTTGAACGAGTTCTTAAACTGAAGGACCCTCCTTTTTATCTCCACTCCGCAAAGTTTCAAACACTTTTGGAAAGGGTTTGGGAAACACAAGGTAATGGAATGGAGTGGTTCTCGGTTCTCTCGCGTACGCGCGCTTCGCTGCATGATCTATCTATCATGATGAATCTAGGCAGAATTTGAGCCGTGTTAGCGAGTTTATCAGTACTGCATTGAGTGAAGATCGTTTTGATAGGGAAATTAATTAAGCGGCATCTCAGCGGTCATTGCTTTTGTCTTTTGCGTTAAACAGATTCCCTTTCAAATTCATCTTCATTAACGTCAGCAAATTAGTCTTGTTGGCGTCTTGAAGAGAACTTGGTCCGGGTCGCTCGGCTCTGTTTCATGCCTGCCTGGCTTTCGTGAGATAAATCTTCCACATATCTTTCTTCTCTCCCGAACTCCAGCTAAACTGTTTTAAACGTTTCAAAATAAAAGGTATAAAATGTAAAGGGGGGTTGCGTGCCATTTGTTGATATAAAAATCAGGAAAAAAGAAAAGACAAACCAAAAGAAATTAAAAAATGATTGGCAAAATTTTTAACCGAGGTTGTTACTGGCACTAAAACATGGCCGTTTCTGAAAAGAAAATCTTATTTTTGAGGAAAAACGAATATCCATATGAAAAATACATACAGCTATCTGTCAAGTGGCGCTCATTCCTCTTATAAACAAACCATTGACTCCAAAGTTTCTTGCTTATCGTGTACCAGAAGATTTAAAATAATCAAATATAGCAAATAAAGAGTTTCCTTGTGTGTCTGAGCTAGCGATCATATTTAGAAGGTCATGCATGCTACTGACATTACAAGGGGAGAAATGTTTGTTTTATAGAGATTAATAGTTACAACAGCCCTTCAAGAGGCGCAGAATTCTCGATATTTAACCTATTGCCATTCTCTGGAATTGTGAACGCCCTCTGGGCTCAGACTTTAGGGATGGGATTCAAGCTTTCAAACGAAAACTTACCATTCTCAACATGATTTTGCAAGGGTAAAAAAATCGAGAATGTTTAGCAACCTGTGCCTGAGTTCTGAGAATCGTTTAATCCGTTTTAAAAGGTATTAATTATTTCTTTAAGATCGAGCCAGTTTTTAAGAGAAAATTGGAGTTTTTTTTTTATAACACGATGTTTAGGTTATTTTGAAATCTCCTCGAGGTAATTAAAACATGGTGAGAATTTTGTCGGATTTGTGCGCTGAAAGACACAATACATCACACGTCACGTGCCAGAAGCATTTTAGGGCAATTTGTTCTCAATTCCTTTTAGCAAACATTTAAACTTCTGTATTATAAACTTATTTCCACGATGCAGAAGAAATATAGTTGTTGAAAGTACAAGCAAGGGCCTGTTAGGAACCTTTGGACCAACTCGTTTTAGAGTCATTCATGGTCGTTTGTAATTGATAATTGATAAGCGATTTTTATGAAGATAAATTTCAAAAGTGCAAATGTGTTTATTAAAAGTATGCATATTGTAAAACCAGGGAGTAAAACAATTATATTTGTAATATTTAGTAAGAGGTTTGCGGTTTTTTTGTGTGGTTCGGTTTAAGAAAAGGAAAAATCTTATCAAGACACGTGACATACCAACGAAAGCACTCTGACGTGATCGATTCTCGAATCACGTTGAAAAGTCTTTATAAGCCGCTTAACCCATGTTTAGCCCTTTGTGAGTGATTCACGAGCCTTGGACGATGGATAAAGAAGATCACTGTACTCAATCGTAACCGTGGTTTTAATTTTAAAACGATGTGTTAATTGTTATCATTTCTGGTGACACTGCTTCAGTATTTGAGATAAGAGACACCCTGAATCGGTTCGGCTCAATCACTAATGTGATTACAATTAACGTAATGGCTATTCATCAATGTCATTGGCTGCACAACAACACGTTTGCTTGATATTTGATATTCCTATATGGAAATATATGTTTTTTCGGAAGTTTTTATGGAATTTTTGGTATCTGATACATCGGTACGCATTTTGTGGGCATGCGCGCGCAGGCTGAATAAAAAATCAAAGAATTTAAATTGATTGCCGCAGGGAAATAAGTTACTTAAAATGCGATGGAAGTAAAGAAAAAACCCTGAGACAGAATTGGAAGAAGTTTAACTTGAAAAGGGCTAGAAAATATTTTTTAAATTTTCTGTAGATTGAAAAGCATTGGGTTGTATTCCTTGATTGATAGTTTTGGATTGCGCGTTTTGCGCATTTGGAAGCCTTTTCAGGTGATCATACAGCTTTTTAAGTTAAAACAAACAAGGCGATTTGAGGAGCAAAGTTTTCAGTTTGTCGAGCTTCACGATTACCTAGGCTCCACCAATATTATCGAATAACTGAGTATTTAGAAGACTAGAAGATAGACTGAGAAGTCACATAAAAGTTCATTTACTGAGATTATAAAACTATTGTAGCTGTATTTGTTTATACAACCATTGTTTTTCAATCCAATAAACCTATCTAAAATATATACTGTAGCTTGTTTTATTATCTATATGACTTGATGCTTTCATTTCATTCATTCATTTGTTTGTACAATTACTCGTTTCTTTTATTCAATCCATCCATCCATGCGTACATCCATCTACAATGCGTGCATCCATCCATGCGTGCATCCATCCATCCATCCACTTAATCAAACCATCCATCCATCCATCCATCCATCCATCCATCCATCCATCCATCCATCCATCCATCCATCCATCCATCCATCCATCCATCCATCCATCCATCCATCCATCCATCCATCCATCCATCCCTCCCTCCCTCCCTCCCTCCCTCCCTCCCTCCCTCCCTCCCTCCCTCCCTCCCTCCCTCCCTCCCTCCCTCCCTCCCTCCCTCCCTCCCTCCCTCCCTCCCTCCCTCCCTCCCTCCCTCCATCCATCCATCCATCCATCCATCCATCCATCCATTCTTCCCGTTCCTCTATCTATCCATCTATCCATCCCTCCATTCATCTATTCAAATATTAGCATTACAATATGGGATAAATATGTGCATGTTCGGTTCTGACTTGAACAAACCATAGTTTTCAAACTGTATATTTCTATTGTAGGTCTCCTACATCTATGTGAAGGGTGTTAACTTGACAGCGACGTTTTCGCTCAAAACAAGATTATGTGTCTTCCATCACGTGTTGGTACAAAAAGCCACAAGAATATTAACTTAATATGTTCAGAGAGGTAGGTTCACCATTTTCCAAGGTTAAGGTTCAGGACCATTCTTATGAACTCTTCATATCTTAACGTAATCACTCCTCTCATGCTATAGTCGTGGTATTTGAATGCATTGGTCAGGATCTGTCAATCAAGAGAAGTATTTTAGTGTAAGATCATAAAATCATCGCCGAATCGTATAGCGCCATGTCCTGATATGGAGGACACGGTGCGCGTACCTGTAACACTACACAACACTGAATAGAGTCATCGAATCGTGTGGCGCCATGTCAAGATATGGAGGACAAGGTGCGCGTACCTGTAACACTACACAACACTGAATAGAGTCATCGAATCGTGTGGCGCCATGTCAAGATATGGAGGACAATTGCGCGCACTTGTAACACTACACAACACTGAATAGAGTCATCGAATCGTGTGGCGCCATGTCCTGATATGGACTACAAGGTGCGCGCACTTGTAACACTACACAACACTGAATAGAGTCATCGAATCGTGTGGCGCCAAGTCCTGATATGGACGACAAGGTGCGCGCACTTGTAACACTACACAACACTGAATATGGTCATCGAATCGTATAGCGCCATGTCCTGATATGGAGGACAAGGTGCGCGCACTTGTAACACTACACAACACTGAATATGGTCATCGAATCGTATAGCGCCATGTCCTGATATGGAGGACAAGGTGCGCGCACTTGTAACGCTACACAACACTGAATAGAGTCATCGAATCGTGTGGCGCCATGTCAAGATATGGAGGACAAGGTGCGCGCACTTGCGTCACCATGTCCTGATATGGACTACGAGGTGCGCGTACCTGTAACACTACACAACACTGAATAAAGTCATCGAATCGTATGGCGAGCTGTCCTGATCGATCAAACTTGGTGACGAGCATGTCCAGCATTTCTTCACTGAAGTTATGACCTACAACAAATATTAAAGGCCTTTGAGTCACTTCGATTCATTGATTTCCCTACCCTTACAAAGATGACTTAACAGGTTCTTTATGTCTCCCATTTACAGGTTAAGGAAGGGTTGGATAGCGGGGCATATGGTTTTAAGTCCTTACCCGAGAAGACTTGAAGGTTTAACAATTTGCAGATGTACAAAGACAGCACCTTGTCCTCAGTTGTTTTAAGAGTGTTGGTCCGGCCGGGACTCGAACCACGACCTCCCACACAACTGGCTGATGCTCTTACCAACTGAGCTAACCCTTACCGCGTGGTGGTTTTAAAAAAAATAAATAGAATTGCAACACTGGAATGTTGCGCTTTAAGCCCAAAGATATATCTTATAAGTTTTTTTTTTTTTTTTGGAAATTAGGAAATAGTTCGACTTACCAAAGCTTGTGAGGGCTACAATAAAAAAAAATGAATAAACGATGTCAGTTTATATTATATAGAAAGATTTATGATATCTGAAATGCATATGTGATCGTACCATACTGAATGGTCTCAGAAAAAACGTGGTACGATCACATATGCATTTCATATTTCATCATCATACGCAAATCATGTTTATCAGTTATGATATCGTTTTAGAGCTCGTACAGTAGATATTGGCATTCGGTCTATATTATTATTATCATCATCATCATCATCATCATTATTATTATTATTATTATTATTATTATTATTATTATTATTATTATTATTATTATTATTATTATTATTACCACTGTATTTAGTTTGCATTTGAATACTATCATTGGATCGACATGCTGAAATTTCTTACCGACTCGAAGCTCATCCTTATCTATGGCCCCGGAGCCATCTTTGTCGTAAGAGCGGAATGTTCTCTCCCAATCCATGATGTACTTCCAGAGCTCCAAAAACTCGTTGAATTCTATTTCTCCTGAGTTGTCTCTGTCAAACATACCTGAAAAGGGAATATTAGATTGTTACTTGTGAAGATTGAAAACAAATGTGGTAATTGCAGGTTACTCTCCTGCCGGGCGTGGGGGGGGGGGGGGGAGGGGGGTACTAGGCAGACTATGGCCTTCCAGGTACCCATCCATTGCCATACCTCAGGTGGAGTGAGGCAAGGTCAGGGCCGTAGCAGGGGGAGGGGCCTGAGTGAGGCAGTGTAAAAGTAAAGCAAGGACACAGTTCAATGTCATGTCAATCGGGAATCAGAGCCAAAGTGTGAATCACTAACCACTATACCATCGCATATTTCAATCTCTATTATACTAATATATATTTCATAGGTTAGATGGGATTACTACAAACAGCTATGCGCAGTAGCCATATCCATAGGTTGGGCTACCTGTGGCAAGCTTGACTTACCAATCATAAGCCGTACTGTTTCTGCATTGAACGTAGTACCAGAACCTGATATCAGAACAACAAGCAATGATTTGAGATTATTAAACTAATAAATATTCATTACTTATTACTTCCTGTCCACTGACCGGAAGTTATAACACTGGGTATAGTTATGACATTCACTTCCGGTCCTATCTTCTCTTAAAAAAATTACGAAAAATATCGTTACAAAAGATCTTGAAAGAAAATTTGTGACAGTTTTTAGTCACTAGAGAATATTTTCATGTAGTCATAAATCCTATTATCACAGGCAAGAATACAAATCTCTTGATGACCATCATTTTGTCACACATGGTTAACGGGTGATCAAGAAGTGACGTCACGAAATCGTCTAGGTATGCATGAAATGTTCAAGTGCAGAAATTAATAGTGGACATCCTCGTTCCCAGTGCCTACTCAGCTTTCAAGACACTTTTGTTTGTTTTCGTTGTACGATTTGTTTGTCATTGTAGGAAACGTTCTACGATTTGTCTTTGTCGTCAACATGAATCGTACGATCGATTTGTCTTTGTCAATTGGTGTAACGCGAGTCGTACTTTCTGCGCGTTGTACGAACCATTGTACGATTTGTTTTTGTCGTTATAACATGAATCCCTGTACGATCTATGATTTGCGCATTGTACGAATCGTTTCACGATTTGTCGTTGTCGTTATAACTTGTAAGATTATTTTGTCGTTGTAAAGTGAATCATTAGTCGTTGCATTCTTTTGCCCAAGAAAAACGTACCATTAGTTAGCGCTTCCTGAAGTTCCTCTGCCGAAATGCTACCACTATTGTCTTTGTCGATTCTATAGTTAAAGAGAAAGATAAAGAAAGAAATCAATAAATCATTTCAATGCTCTGCAAGTAGACTATTCTTTTTACGTAGTCGGTGCCTTAAAGAAATACAGTTGAAACTGGGATCAGTACTTTCAATTAATGTGTAGTGGAAATAGCATTAAGCAACCTGACTACCCTTTCAGGTTCGAGGGTAACTGAACCGGTCAGTTAACTCGTGTAGCTAGTCGTAAATTAGTTTATTTATTAACACCTAATTGCAAGAAAGTTGTCATATAATAAAAAAAATAGGGTGAAAACAACCCACACACAAAAGAAAACAATGGAATTAGGGTCTACTAAAGTGTATTAGTCTAATATATATTTCACGGGTTTATTGACTTCGCTCTAACAAATAGGAATTAATTAGAAACATTTTCCTTTATTTTGATTCTAAAGCCACCTAGATTAATGAGATTAAATGTTTAGTAATATAACAACAAGATTATCTCAAAAATATCAGTCCATACATTGAAAACAGTGAAACAATTACATCCTTTTTATAAAAATAATTAATTCCTATTTGTAATCTTTTATTTTTATATGACAACCTTCTTGCAATTAGGTATAATTGCAAAGCATAATTTTTATATTTTTTTGACAGTTTTAATTTAAATTGATTTTTATAAATTTTACCTACCTGGGTAACTAAAAATAAATCAAAATTATTTCAAAATATTCAAAGTATTTGTGAACAACTTTTCCTAACTTCATTATTCATAAATCTAGACATGGCCATGACCTACCAACCTTAAAGAATGCTTTATTGATCAAATTGATCATGAATATTGAAATGCTCAAAATTAATAATATATATGAGTAAAAGTCTTCCCATTCTTATTCGAAAATTCAGTGACTTTAATTTTAACAGTTCAACACACGATTTTATGCCAGCTGGAATCAATGACTTAGTATATTATAACATGGTTAAATGCACGAACGGCATTACTCTCTTTTAACGCTTGATTCAACTTTACCAATCAGTTCTAGAATAGTTCTTTAGCGATAAACCAGTAAAATAACTCCTAAAAACTTCATTAAACTATTTTAAAAGTATGATAAAAATTTGGGAATATTATCTTTATAAGTTACATTAAAGTTTGCAACGCTTTTTTCAACGATATTTGACTATTTTGGTTTTGCAGTTTTGTCAATATTTTATCAAGCATATAAGTTAAACCAAAATTTCCCATGGCATTTTTGAAGCACTGAATCTAAGGCGTTGGAATTCTGTTAAAACATTTTTCATTTACCTTTTAAAAAGTTCATGCAGCCAATTCGAGTCCACAGAATGCCTGCGCGGATCCAATTTGTTCTTATTCATGTTGGCGATATCAGCTTGTAGCTTCACTGCTGAGTTCAACGTATACAAACCCTCGGTCAGATTTTATTTCCTCGTCGTCTTTATATGGAGGCAATCCATCCATGAAGTGTGATTCAGTAATTGCTAGTTACACTTTATGGAGTCACTTATGACTCATGGAGCCAGGTCCTTTATGATGGTCCAATATAATTCCATTCCTTGGCTAAAGGTTTACAAGATCTCTATTCCCGAAGTGATTATTTTTGAAGAATTGGCCAATCTTTTAAGCCGGACGAGGAAAACGGATTTGAATCAAAGTGGATTGCATGATGAGTGTTGAAGGGTTAAAATGGGAATTAAAATCATGAGCCCCTGGCTTGAAATTAAAGATTGGCCGACCACGCCCCTTGATATTAGCGTTAAATAAGTTAATATTAAACTCCGAGTGCAAATTGTTTCGTCTAATCAACAGCGACCTGCAGAGTCCCAGTCCAAGTGCATGAAATATGTTAAGCAAATCCCATTCAGTCGCATTTCCCAATTCAACCCTTCAAGACTCGTCATACAATCCACTTTGATGCTTATCCGTTTTCCTCGTCCGGCTTAGAAGATTTTCTTTATCGGAACAAGACTTCTAGTATCGACAAAACTATGACGTATTTCTCCCAAAACATAACTTTCCAACCCACCCCTCCCTTTTCCATCCTTTTTACCCCCTCCCCTCCCCGTGACCCTCCCTGTTAGGTACCAAACCCCTCACGTCTTTTGATCAAAATCCAAGATGGCGTACTACGGCCAGCAACCTTACGGACACCAGCCTGCTGGATATGACCAAAACTTCTTATGGAACATCTTTCAGAAGTAAATAATGCTAATATGCGTTACATAAATAGTTGAACTTTCTATTTATTTAACCTGGGGTTTGTTTTTAGGGTTGACAAGGACAGAAATGGTTCGATTTCTGCGGTCGAACTTCAACAAGCACTGTCAAATGGTAAGACATAGGGTTATTAGATCTGCTTTGTTTAACGCATTAATTGAATTAAATTACAAAGTTTGAACTTTATTTTTTAAGTTGAAGATGTCAGAATGTCAAAAAAGGTTTATTTTTTCCAAGGCTGCTTTGAGATCGACTCGTAAACTTTGCGTGAAGTCCGAGAGTGATGCTTTAAAAATGTTGACTGTTTTGTAGAATGTACACATTTTGATTACGATCAAATAAGCGATCTTGTCCAGTGAAGGTGACTCCTAAATGAATTTTTTAGGCTGGTTAAAAAACGTTTTTTACTTTTCCGTTTTCTGCTCTCTATAAACCATGTGGAAAAGTTGCCAATAGTACCCAGGGGGTCTTTATTGTATTACTTTTCAAATGTATCGTTAACTGAAACAACCACTGGGCTGATCTAAGTCAGGGCACAGATCGAACTCTGAAGCAAACTCTGGGCTGATCAAAGTCAGGGCACAGCAACCTCACAGATCGTATTGGAATTTAGCATGTTAGATTTTGCAAACAGAGGAAAACTGGAGAAACAAGAAAAAACTCGATTGAAGGGAGAGACCTAAGGAACTCTTTTCACATGTGTGCTATGTAATGCTGACTCCAGGCACCAAGTTGAGAGAGGAGTGTACTATTGCTATGCCAGTAGGTTTTTGTAGGCTTCTTATTACAAAACAGTGAAGGTCCTCAGTTATAGGCCATTTCTGAGTTTGATAAACAGGAATGCATTCTAGTCTAGCTTGGGTACAATTAGCTCAAAATAAGGCATGATAAATGAGGGGTGTGTGTTCAGCTGTACCCAAGCTAGACCAGAATACACCTTCGCTATCTCAGACAAGGTCTCTGTAGCAACCATGTTTATTCTCATGATAGTATTTCCCTTTGTTTATGACCTACATGTAAGAGTCCTTAACATGTGATGGATGCTATACAGGGAAAATCTTTCCAGCCAACATAGTTGTCAATCTTGTAAAGCAGTAACATTTCAAAAATTGTTCATCTTATTATTAGGAACTTGGACTCCTTTCAACCCAGAGACAGTCCGCCTAATGATTGGTAAGTTATCCTAGATTACATCAAAAGATATACCTTATTACAGTACGTGAAATTTTCCTGACACTTTAATTTTGCAATTTTCATAATTTTAAAAAAATCACGAAATTGAAGTGTCATGAAAAATAAGTGTTAAGGAGGCTCGAAATAGTTTTCAATGAATGAGCGCGCGCGCTCTTAAATGACAAAGCACTGAATAATTTGAAATGGAATATGAAAATTTTGTCCCAAAAAACCTCATACTTAAACTAAAATAACTTAAAAACTGGACGGTAAATCTTTTTAAAACTTTGCATGTGGCTTTTATTTAATGGTTCGTAAGTACTAAGAAAAAATAAAAAAATTCTGTAATGGGGAACTTCCTAAAATAAACTTCATTGATTTCTGAGAATTCCTCATTACAGAATTTTTCTTTTTTGGTCTAAACAAAGATTGAATCATGAACTTCAAACATGCCAATTTTAAACGACTTTCACCATTCGGTTTTTGAGTTATGAATTTTTAAATGAAAAACTTTGCAGACATTTGAAGTGTTCTATCATTGTCATAGCAACGTGTTATGTCATATTTTTATTTTCATTCCAACCTTTACTTTATGGTCTTTTGTCTTCTGGGTCAACTTACGGTCATATATTAGCCATATAAAGTTTTTCAGGGTCGTTTTTGTTAGTCTATATGCAAGTTCAAAAACCCTTTCTAGCCTCCTTAATATAATGATGTGAAAATTAAGTGACCCTCCATTTTTGAAATAGTAAAGAATTTAACAACCATTCAATAAAAGACATTGTTACTGAGAACCAAGTACTAGCGCCTATTGATCCTGATCAACAATTAATGATTGGATCAAGTATTCAATATGCTAAAGTCAAAACCAAGGAACTAATGGGTTTTCTAAAAGAATTTGTTCGTATTTGGAAACAAATTATAAATAATTTATTCAATAAAATCGTGAAATTAAAGTGATCAAGAATATGATTTTTTCTCAAAATAGCAAAATTAAAGTGTCGCAAAATATACGACCCCCAAAATCGCGAAATTAACATGTCACAAAAATTTCATGTAATAAGGTATATGTGCTGTATATTATATCTAATGCACATATTATTTTCTAGGAATGTTTGACAAGGATAACAATGGTACTATCAACTTTCAAGAGTTCTCAAGCCTTTGGAAGTACATTACAGACTGGCAGAGTACCTTCCGCACCTATGACCGAGACAACTCTGGAAACATTGATAGAAATGAATTAAAAACAGGTATATTACAATTCAGTATAATATATTACAAATGTCACAATACCCACAGGATGACCTGTGTTCAACTTTAGAGTTCCCAGTAGCTTAGTGGCTAGAGTGTCTTACTAGTTGCACAGATGGTTGTGGGTTTGATTCCCATCTAGAGCTCAGATTTTTTCTTGAACTACCATTTCATATGGTTTACATATTCAATTCATATTTTCCACCATATTCCTCATCCTCTAAATATATATACTAGTTATACAATGGTTTTGAGTGGCATACCATGGAATATCCCACAATTCACTTGTAATTTCTAGTATACACACTAACTCAGCCAGTGACTAATTCAATTTTTTTCTCTTGTTGCAGCTCTAACAAGCTTTGGTAAGTATTTGCCTTTTACCTTGAAAAGGTAGTAGTTGAATAAACAAACTTCGATTTTTGTTGCCGCATTTGCATTAATTTTCTTCCTTGTGTACTTCGTTTTTTCTATTCTAAATTGTTGGTTGGCTCTGGATTTTAGTAGTTTTTGAGCTTACTGAATGGTTGAATACAACATCACTCCTCATATCTGATGTCCATATTATAAGTTTTTAAACCATCTGCTCAAGTTGCAATGAATTCAGTGATTAAATCATCTTGTGTCATAGGTTACAGATTGTCTGATAGGTTTTTTGACATCTTGATCAAGAAGTTTGATCGATCTGGTCAAGGGGTTGTGAACTTTGATGACTTCATTCAGTGCTGTGTAGTTATTCAGGTGAGTGTAATGTCATGTCTTAAGTTAATGATAATTTCATTGCAGTAAATACTGTAATGCTTTAGGTTGCTGTAGGTACATTGTAACCTTAATCATGATTATGATCATCATGATCATCATCCATTTCATCATCACCATTCCATCATGATACCATGATCATCAACACCATCACCATTTTCATGATCATTATCACCGCCACAATTACATGCCTTCATTACTTTTATCATCATCATCATCACCATCATCACCATCATCAACATCACCATCAACTGCATCACCATCATCATCACCATGAAATGCATCAACATCATCATCACCATCAACTGCATCATCACCATCATCACCATCACCATCAACTGCAACATCATCATCACCATGAACTGCATCATCACCATCATTACCATGAACTGCATCAACATCATCATCATCACCATCATCATCACCAACTGCATCACCATCATCAACATACCACAGCACACCACATCATACTCGCTGCTGTCTAATCATCATCATTAATCATTTGCATTCTATATTGAAAAGCACCACTAACTACTGGCAACATTATTTGAATTAAGGGCACTCAATCAGTATTTAAAAATTCTTCACAAAATATTTGTAGATCATCATTTCATACCAAGGCCGAATACTAGAAGGTGTAATGAAATGTCTTTTTCTTTTGTCACATTCTAGATGTTAACAAGTGCATTCCAGAACTTTGACACCAACAGGAATGGGTGGATCACTATTGGCTACGAACAGTTTCTTTCCTTGGTGTTCAGCATCAAGACTTAACTGTATATCTGTAATTTACTCTAATCAAGACAATTCTAGTGTTCTGCAACTGCAGCCATTGCAATCTACATACAGGGATTCTCAATATTCTGCAAACTCAGACATTTCAACAGCTTGTTGTGAAATTGGTTTTTCGCTTCTGTCAATCAAAACTAATCAGTCAGTACCTTTTATATTTTTGACTGGCAGCAGTGAAAAACCAAATTCCAATGGGCAACTAGCAACTGCCGAATTCGCAGAATATTTAGAATCGCAGTAATAGTATTCAGCACTGAAGCAATCATTTGTGATAAAATCACTGAATTAGTCTGTATTCAAATTATGTAGGAATAGAGTAGACCTTTACCAAAGTTGTTTGAATGACTACAAAACAATCATGGCTCCAAGTCGAGGTTGGACTTGATGTGTTCACATTTACTTTTCATTATCAAATCCAACCTCAAGTTGAAGCTATTGTTTCATGGTCATTCAAGCAACTTTGGAAAAGGTTTATTTTTTAAAAATATATAGCTGTTATGTGCAAACTATGTATAGTTATCGTTGTTGTTTTCTTTGCACGGGCATGACCTTGGTGTAAGAGCCTATACTGTGTCTTGAAGTTACAAATAATCACAGCAGTTCATCATTTTATTTATTCAATCAATGATGTACTGATTTAATAGGCTAGAGAAACTGTGAACTTCTGAACAAGATGACTGAATACACGGTGAAGAACATGTCGGTTACATTAGTACTTGTAAGGTTATTCAGGGCTTCAAATAACAGCTGGTTGATGGACAATATCCAGCCAGAATTGGAACTTCTCCAGTCAAATCTTAGCCTTGCCAGTCATTTCTACCAGTAACATTAAGCCAGAAATAGGGTATGACCAAGCTAATTTGGCTGATCATCATGACCAGTGACTGTCCAGCCATTATTTCAAGCCCTGTATTTACACCAAGGTAAACCCAAAATAAGCCTTGAATTGTCTTGATTGGTGTTTGACATTTCTCTCAGAGAGAATGACCTAGCTAGGCCAGTGTGGTATGCAAACGTTAGTGCTAACTGACAGCAATGAAATGCAACTTGGAATATTTTCCCAGCAGATAGACTTTCAAGAACAAAATAGAACAACTAAACACTGGAGTATGTCAAAACACATGTGGTGGTATACCCTGCTAGCGAAGATCCCTGTTTTGGCTGAGTCTTTTTCGCTATACCAGCTTTTGTTTTTATTTTTCTCAACCTTTACAAAAATACAACTGAACAAATAGCAGTAAAGCAAAAAGAGAAAGACAAAGTTAGCAGGGAAGTAGTGTTAGTGTTACATGGAAAATCTCTGAGATAAAAAAGCATTGATATAAGATCATTTGTATTCAAGGTATAAACTGCAGGATTTGATTTATCAATTAAGCTGATAAACTAGCATTCACATGTAAATTGCATAGTCTTAATAAAGCTTTCTGTGCACGTGAAATAATTTCTTTGTTTTATGGAAATTCCTGGTCATACTTTTTACAGAAAAAGTCATAATAATGATAATTTTTTTGAAATAATTTGATTAATAACATTGTCAAGAAGATTAACCAAAAAGGGATTATATTTATTTTTCTAGTTACATATGTCCATGCAGGTGTACACTTTATGAAGTACATTTCTGTACTGCATTGTGTATATACATACATCAACACATGTTATTCCCGAATGAGATGAAAAACTATTTCAGTCAATGAAAACTTGATTACAACTCACAACATGTCCCCTGCTAACAGAGTTGTACATAATTCACCTCCACCAAAATGGAAAACACGGAATTTGAAATTTTATTTTGAAACTGTTAAATCCTGTATCTCTACATCACTTTAGAATATAATTCAGGCATTAAGTTTCTTATCTTTAATTCAATAACTACTTTTTGGTCTCACTAGTTACTATATTGAAGTAAAATTATTGATAATTTTTCCTTCATATTTTTAAGATGATTTTCTTACCTTAAATTCACATGAAAGTTTCATGAAATAAAATAAAAATAAATAGGAATCCCTATGTAAACAAAATATTAAAGTGACAAATTTAATAACTACCATGAACTACAGTCATTATTAAATTTACTGAATAATTTACACTTGGTGTTAATTAAAAAGTGCTCAGAAATATAAAACAAAAAGATCAAAGAAACCCTGCCATATATATTTATATAACCATAATAATCATGCATAAATTTGCTTTTAACTTTTTCTTTGCCACCTTTAACATTACTTTCTTTCGAAAATTGTTCATTCATATTTCACAATAACATTTTTATTTATTTCATATTTATTATTATCTATTTCAATTTTTATCATATCCCTAAAATTTTGTTTTATGGGCTCCCTGTGTCACGTGTCCACATAAAGGTGTTATAGTTACGTAACTAGTTTACATAACATCTCGTAGCTTTATTTCGGTGAGCTATTTCAGTGTCGTTTAGAAGTCCTTAGGTTCTAAAACTATGATCGAGGTACTAGACGAACGGTACCTGGCTATCTGTGCCATCGTTACAGTCGGCATGCAGATGTCTTTCTTCATCATTGCTGCCACTTGTAAATTTGACAAAGTGACCGATTTTGCTGGAGGAACGAACTTTGTTGTTCTTGCTGTTTTGACCTTCTGTTTAGGACAGGTGAATATACTGGTCTATGCTACTTGTTTGACTATCTATTTAATTATTAAGATGAATGGTAAAAGCTAGGAATAGTTGAGCTTGTACAGTTGTAGTTGACTCGAGGTTCATTGATTTGATTTGATGTACATCTTAAACGAACTCGATGTTTTGTACATGTACATTCAAGTGTATTTTAATTGCAAATATTTCAAGGGGAAGCTGTATTATTTAAGGATAACATTTCTTGTTGCACTGTCACCGTTTGAACATGAATTTGGCTTCAAATTTTATCTTATTGTTTAGTCAAATGAAAGGAGAATAGCAGGGGAGGGGTACGTGGAGAGGGGCGTTGTTAATCTGTGATTAATAATACAATGAGGGTGTGCAATAACAGTCAGATACCTTATTAAGGGGAAGTATTATCACCTGTAATGTTTTTAGATTTTACCTGACCATGCAGTATGTTATGTGTTTTATCATAGACATACCATGACCGACAGATAATGGTCACCGTCTGTGTGATAGTGTGGGGTATCAGATTATCAGGGTACCTGCTTTATCGCATCATAAAAATTGGTGAAGACAAGCGTTTTGATGACAAGAGGGAAAACTGTCTTGCCTTTGCCGGTTTCTGGACATTCCAAGCTGTATGGGTATTCACTGTGAGCTTGCCAGTCATCATGATCAATGCTCCGCTTCCGAAGAATGCTAAAGGTCTTGGTACATTAGACTATGTTGGTGTTGCTATATTTGGAGTAGGACTTATCCTGGAAGCTGTGTCTGATCAAATAAAGTTTAACTTTAGGAATAACCCGGTAAGTGTTCAGAATAGACCATTTTCGAGATGCGCGAGCGCTTTCTAAAATATTGCATACGCAGACATGAAAAAGAGGTATTTTCGGGCAACATCACGCGCGCTATTGACTCTGCCCAAAAATGCCTCAAGATCATGTACAAGCCTGCAATATTTTTGAAAGCGCTCGCACATCTCGAAAATGGTCTATTTCACTTGTAGCTGGTAGGGATGCATCATTGAACATGCCCTTCTAGACCTTTCCCAAATTCCCTTTAGTGAGTGTCCATGAACCAATGGCTCCAAGTTGAGGTTGGACTTGATAAAATACAGTAAATATACAAGCACATCAAGCCTTACCTCGACTTGGAGGCATTGTCTATTATATATGATTCTAAGGTCTTCCATGTCGTATATCAGAACAATAGGACCTCTTTCTTATCAAAAAATCATTGTTATTCTCCCACCCATCCCACATGGTTGCCAGCTAGCACATGATAATGCAAGATTTCTATATAAAAATTATCATGATGGTTAACTGAATTTTTTGATAACATTAAAATAATACAGGAAAACAGAGGAAAATGGTGTGATGTAGGGCCGTGGAAATGGTCTCGTCATCCCAATTATTTTGGAGAGATGTTGGTCTGGTGGGGGGTATTTATTATCAGCTGTAGTATACTGAAGAAAGGTGAATGGGCCGCTATACTAAGCCCTCTCTTCCTTATGGCCATTCTGTTGTTCTTGAGTGGAATACCCCTCCTGGAGAAGAAGGCTGATGAACGATATGGAAGGTAATTGGGAGTTTTTAAGCTAATTGTTTCAGCTATTTCCAAATTTGCTAATTGTAGAATTGTTTATTTTTTCTTTGCATGTCCAGTCTTGAGACGTACAAGATCTACAAGAACAGGACCAGTCCTCTGATCCCACTGCCTCCTCCTCTCTATGCAGTCCTTGGAAAGATTATCAAGGCAATCTTCTGCTTTGAATTCCCATTGTACAACCACATGAATGATGAACCAGGAGAAACATCTTACATCAAACAGAAACAAGAACCAGCTCAAAATGCTTGATAAGAATAGAAAGTTTCCATGGATTTACACATATAAACTGAACTAACCAATCATTCATTCAAAACTTGCGCCAATCAGAAAAGAGCTGAATTTTCAGTTTCAGTATCACAGATGTTGGCTTCTGATTGGTCCAAATCAGGAAGGGAGGGAAGAAAAAAAATTCAAAGATTCAAATTACTCGTTTTTGGCCCCTAGACTCATATGATGCCCAAAACAGCCCATTAAGAAGTTCACCTTATTGCAAAAATTTTTTTATACTTTCTTAGCTTGATTCTAAAAATTGTGTGATTCTAATTTAGATGCTACCAATATCTGGCCCACTTCCGAAATATGCTTCGCTTGTCACTCAGCAATGTTTCATTGGGAGGCTTCTTGCTAAATGCTCAGTGATTCATGACAGGAGAAAAGAATAAATTTAATTTAGCATGGAGCCTTGTACTGAAGCCTTTGTGCGTGACAAGTGAAGTATATCTCGGAAGCAGGCTATTGCTTTGCCACTTTTATCTATCAGTCGGCACATGATGTGGTACAATAATAATATTGTCATAGGAATCCAAATTTTAATAGGAGCAAAGCATTATGGTAGTATCAGCCAAATGAGAACAACCTTACATGTAACAAGGTATAACCTGTAATGATATCATTATCCAGGGGTCCAGTCACACATGAACTGACCAATCACAGTGCAACTCACTGCTTAGCCAATCAGCCCTAGCTCCAAGTCTCTTCCCAATACAAAGACATGTTTCCAAAAATGTAGTGAAAAAAAGTTGAAGTGTACATGATTTATAAAAAATCAATGCAAATGTTTTCTATCCATCTCCTTAAATTCTGTGAGATATGACTTTTAAGACTAGGGTGAAGGCTGCTCTAATGTACCCTTCTTAAAATCATCTTGGATTCGATTCTAACATGAAACACAAAAGAAATCACACTTTTTCTCAATGGAATTTGTGGCATTTCTTTTGTGTTCCATGTTAGCCTAGCATTCAAGATAATTTTGAGAAGGGTGCATTACAACCACAATCCTTTTCACCCTCAGTTTTTCATACAGCTGGATTGAGGATTCACTTATTGCATATATTTATTACTACAATAAAAATTAATTGTACATTTAGGCCTTTCATACTTGTAGTAGTGTTGGTATCTTAGTAAATACAAGCCTGAATTACTGAGTTAATCACCAAGCAAGCACATTAACCACTCTTTGCACATGACATTAAACTATTGATGCAAATAAAGATTATGAAAGTTTAATTTTCTTAAATAGTTCACAGAAATCTGCAGCTTTCTATTATAGATACTACATAATATTCATTGGTATAATAGCAGTGCTATGTATATACAGAGTTTTTTTAACAGCTGGTAGATCCACCCACAAGTATCGTGATAATCAGGCTAGCTGCCCAAATATGAACGTCTGATTGAATGGTATCATTGATGGTATGCAGTGAATAGTAAAGTGATAACTTCTTGATGGCGAGCTTGTTTGATGCTGACCAATAGTACTATAGGACTCGATATTCACTCCAAGGTAACTGTACTCTCTTCTCTATAAAACAATACCACCACCACTAAACTCAGGTCTCTGGAATAAATAGAGAAACAAGAAAGATGAGTCCGTGAGAAACCTTAAAATCTGCCATCTCCTGGGATCATAAATATTGAGCTGTATGTGACATCCTAGCCACCATGTTGGGTGACTTTAACGTAAGATATGATCTTGGTTTCTTTTGCTATATCAACCAAGATGGTGGCCACATATTTTGTCCTGAGACATCATAGCCATTTTGGTTGACTTTGACAAAGGATTTGGCCTCTGTGTCATTTGTTATATCATCCTCCTTGTCCTTGTGCATGTGACATTATAGGTGCCATTCTGTTTGACTTGAACAAAAGATTTGGTCTTGGTTTCTTTTGCTATGCCAATCAACATTGCAGCCTTGTCTTTCGAACTCTTATGGGATGGGTTTGATTCTCACCACCTACCAATAACATGGGCATGCTTACTTACCGTTTTACGTTCCATAAATTCTAACCAATCAGATGTTGCTGTGGGCAGTAACCCCATGGAGTGACACTTGTACAGTGCCAAGATGACAAGGCTCAGGTTTCCAAGGAAATATATTATTTTCTGGAGGTATGCACTGTCGTGATCTCCTTCAATAGCTTTATAAGCTGTGGTACAAATAGTAGTAAACATCCGTCAATTCTTTTAATACAAATAAAGAATTCTTCACCTGACAACTTTCCACTACTCCCTTCAAGTATTGCAATCATTATTTATTGTACTGTACTGTAACTCATATTTATATTTACATCCATCTGTCCCCTTAAGGGGCTTTTCCATGAGGTTTGCTCCACACATACTAGTAACATTCTATATTTACAAAATACAACACTTGACTCCCATGTTGATTTTCGTGAAGGGAGGAAAATGGGAGAACCTGGAGGTAAACCCTCTTTGGCAAGGGAGATAACAACTCAGCCTGGAGTGGCTTAGCCGGGAATTTAACCAGTGACCCCAGGTGTGAACCACACAGCAGTGAGATACAGCATCATAGCAGTGCTTGCCTCAATATTTTTCAGCATAAAAGGCCTAAACTATTTCTTTTGTTTGCTAAATACCCAAAATAGAACATGTCTCCTCTCCTGGGATCTACTTAGGCCTATAACTTTAAACTTACTTGATTTGATGGCCAATAATGCTTTGACAGGTCGAAGAAACATCATTCCAACCATCATAATAGGGAAGATGGAGATGGAGTTACCAGCCATGTACATTATGAACAGATTCATTGGGATCTGTTTGAATGGCCCAAGAGCAATGTCCCAAGTTTTCTGCAATCATAATATTTCACATCAATCGAATAAAAAAGAAATAAGTAAGAAGGGCAAAAGAAAAAGGTTACAGGTGTTCTATAGGCCTGATAATGTATAGATGAAAAAATTTCCATGATAAATGTGCTTTTGTGTAGTGTATTCTCATTGATGTGCTTCCTTTCATCGCTATCAAGAACAATGAAAGGAAAATGGGTGCTAGAGGATTATTTTCTAAGCTAGAATATTGAGAATGGAAAATCAAAAATCGAGTTGAATGAATTCATGATAAGCCTACAATCTTGTCAATCTTGTTGGTGCATGAAAGTTTTTAAATAACACTAACCTTTGCCACAAGATGCGTGCTATTCAAGTCCCTTGGTTCCTATAAAACAGCAGAAAAATACAACATGTTATTTCAATAGAACTCAGCAAGAATCAAGGAATATTTCCCTCCCTACTAGCTTCTTACATGTTGTACACGATGTTCAGTATAACCCAGAGGTGCTGGTAAATCAGACACATGTTGAAACTGCCGGTCAGGAACATACTTGGGCCTGAAATCACAAAAAAATATCCCTCAGTATTAAAACTAAATAACCATTCTATAGGGCACGGGTATTTTTTTAGCGGTACTAACCTCCCAGTCAAGTCTATAGCCCATTTATTTGAAGTCTTTTTTGCGAGAGATCTATTCGCCATCTTGGTTTTCTTCGACTTCAAAAAGAACACTGCGCTGGACTGGGTTCTAGTAGATCCCAGGCTTAGAACAGCTGAGTCTATCCGTGAGGGACTTGGGCAAGACAACAAAAAAGGGAAAAAGATCAACTTTTGCTCAAATTTTTTTTAAACTTTCCTTGGTTTTCTGTTGATTAAATCATCCTTATACTCAAATAATACAAACTATTTGGGTCTTCAGGGAGCAGAAATAATTCTTCTTTCTAACTGTCAAGTCGTATTTGTGTTTTAAGAAGTTTTTAGTGGAAAATAACTTGTTTTTTTGAAACACATGTTGAAGGCTTCTGGACATATTTCCATTCAAGATGGGGAGTCGAAGCACAAGGAATTCAGTTGCAACTACCAACGCTGATCAAGATAACGACTCACCTGATACTGATTCTGGAAATGAAGAACCAGATTTGGTTAGAGTGCTATCTCATCTGCTAAGGAGGTGCGTTCTATTTATCTTTATAGGTTAATGTTGTTATGTAATGATTAAGAACACATAAGACGTATAGTACAGTACGTCATTATGTACGCCATGTATATGTTACTCCACATTGAACGTTTGTTTAAAATCTGTTATAATGATTTGATGTATTAGTGAAGATGTAAGTAAGGGAGCAAGTTAGAATTTTGTTTGTGTTACGATGTGACAATGTTATATGTGATTATATCACTCTAAAATTTGATTCTCTCAAAACTAGTAAAAAGTTCTAGTTTTAAGGTCCCCAGTTAAGAGATCATAGTATCTCATAGCATAATATCTTATCTGGGGGACCTTAAAACAAGAACTTTTTACTAGTTTTGAGAGATTCAAGTTTGAGAGTGTATATGTGTGTGTTACAATGTGACAATGTTATATGTGACAGGCATTCCTTGTATCTAGTTAAGAAGCGTGCGCTTTGAGATAAATAATCATGCGGCCGAAAAAAAGCTAAAAGGCCTGCAATTGCAACCAATGCATGGAAATAATGAAATGACGAGCAAAGTCATCATCGTTGATCTGCTCCTAGCAAAATATTAGTCAATCTTCGTAACATGCGCAACGTAACCAAATACTACAAGGAATGTCTGTCTCATTGTAGATTACACCCACTAGCTCAACCAAACAAAAGAAAATTACGAACAAAATTTTGACATGCTCCCTTGGTGTAACTTCAGAGCCTTCCCTTCAACATTGCTGAATGCTTATATAATATGTATTAATTGATTTGTTGTTGTCAGTGGTCATGTGCAGTTTATCAGAGCACCCCAGTCCTTGGGTGGTGGTATTCATATTGTTCAAGGGGGAAGAGATACAGAAGATGATGACAGTGATGAGGATGATCTTTTGTTCACTGGGGCATACCAGCAAAAAGATTTGCCCACTCCACCAGGTAAGAGCTTTTTTTATTTCATCCTATTAAATCATAATTCTCTTAAATTCACTTCTCCAAGTTCAAAGACAAAAAAGTGTAGATCTGGACCCGGGGCACCCTCCCAGCCTACAGGCCTGCTGTGAAAAACTCATGGAACAAGCATGCCATGCAGTGCTGTTATTGCGACAGAGTGGTTAAAAGTGGGCTTGAATGTAATTTGAGCTAAGTTAAACCAAGTCAGAACAACATTTCTGCAGAGCATACTGGCAGAGTTTGTAGTGTGACAAGTTGGCACCTTGTTTGCCATTGGTTTTGAGTGAATTCCCCCCTTCCCTCCCCTGTTGGTGGTAGGTCTACCTTCAGTTAAGTATATACTCCACTGTTGGACAATGTGACAGGTATTGGTTGGTGGGCTGTGTCCCAGTTGCCATGGTTACCTCCAGGGCTGGGCATGGTCTTGCATGACCAGCACTCACCCCAGCTAGTACCTAACCCCAAACTTATCATGATGATGAGTTTTAACTATGATTGTTCCAAAGATATTTTGTATATGTATTTTGTGCTATAGCAGTGCCTCATATTGTTCATGCCATATCTCAGTAATGAATGGACCAAATTGGAAACTGTTGAAGAACTTATCAGCTATGTTTGCGTCTTCTATACAGAAAACGAAAAACTGTGGAAGGGTTATATACTTTGATAACATTTATTCTATTTCATGGTAACTCCTACATTAACATTTCTAACATTTTTTAATTCATTTTAGATTCTATGATAGACACAAGTAAGCTTGAGGTATGTATCTGTAACACCTTCAAGCTAGAAAGAAAGAAAGGAAGGAAGAATGAAAGAAAGAAAAATGAAAGATAGAAAGAAAGAAAATGAAAGAAAGAAGAAGAAAAAATAAAGCTGATTACTATTCATTGATGACATTTATTGCATTGTTTCAGGAAAGTGACATAAAGCAACAAATAATGATCTCAAGTGGTCAGACACAAAACAGGAAGAGAGATTTCTTAACACAGATGAAAATGGTAATCAAACTAGTCCCATACTGTCTATTGACATATTAAGGGCAGGGCCATAGAAAGCCTTGAGAAACTAGTGGACAAAGTCAGTGTTCACGAAAAATAAATATTTAATTTCATAGTTGTTTTACTTTTCTGTGGAAAACTCGGGGTGGCCCCAGTTGGTGCTATGGCCCTGCAGAGGTTGAACTTTCCAGGGTATGTAAGTTGTTATCATTGTTATGCCTTCTTTCTGGAGCTTCCTTAAGGGGATTATGAATAAGTTTTTTGAGGTGATCTAGTGTGAATATATTTTCTAACCCTACACATTTGAAAAAATTATTGTGATTAGTAACACATTTCCATGATTTTGATTTCTGTCAGAGAGAATCAGGAAGGCTACCCAAACAGAAATTTTCATATGGAGACAGAGCCCTTGCAAGTTCAAAGTTAGTTTTTTTCCCTTACATGTACACTGTATGTAGTTTGTAGTGTGAGTAAAATGAGAAGTGGATGGGAAAAGAAACACAATCCTGGGAGGCATTGAGAGTAAATTGATTTACCATACTCAGGCCTTAAAATATTGGTCTGTCAGTACAGTAATAATTGCCATTCATGATGACCAGCCAAATTAATTTTAGCTTGGTCATACCTTGTTTCTGGCTCAATGTTACTGGTCCAAATGACCGGCAAGGCAAAGATGTGATCTGTCAAGTTCCAATTCTGGCTGGACATCTGATGACCAGTCATTATTTTAAGCCCTGATACTACCCCTGTTTTCTGGTTTGTCTAACAAATCAGAGAAATGGAAGGAAAAATGAAAAAGAAAGGAAAAAAGAGACAAATAGAGACCCAAAATACACAATGGCTATGTATCAAACATCTAGTATTTATTATTCCATTATTCATTTGACATGTAACATAATATTCTACAGTTATCTACCAAACTCTGTAAAAATGAAAGCCAAATATGGACAAAAGGCATTCTGTGGCACCTACTCCAGGGATGGGACTGTATTCTTGTCGGCATGTCAAGGTGAGTATTGTTGAACAATGATACAGTGGTACCTTTATTAAGCAGACGTCATCTTCAGGACTTTTCATGGTGTCCACTTAATAGAGGTTTCTGCTAAATAGAGGTTTGTTTTAGGTTTTAGGGTAAATAATGGAAGAAAATTTTGGTCATCATCATCCGAGGAAGTGTAATAAAGTACCCATACATTATTGTCAGAAGAGGTTGATGTTAGACCACCTTCTGTTGTATGTAATTCTTCATGTGATCTTAAGGCAGATTTTGTATGAGTGTCATGGCATAGCACAGAATTTCGAATGCTGTCATACATGGCACAGCACTGACATGGTCACGGCAAGACGGGGTCTGTGCCATAAGTTTTTCATAGTCCTACGAAAAATGTTCTAACACAGCTGTGTATCTAACAATGTCATTTTCTTTGTAATGCAGATGAGTATATCCGACTATACGATACAACACATGGACGGTTCTATAACTTCCGTAGCATTCATGCTCGGGACATTGGCTGGAGTATTATAGATACTGCATTTAGGTAGGAATAGTCAATAGTTTCTTTAATCTCTTCATAGTCCTTCTTTAAGTAATATATACAATATGAGTGGCCGTGTTGTATCAGATATACAACCACGAGCCGAAGGCGAGTGATTGTATATCTGATACAACACGGACACGAATATTGTATATTACTTATGAAACGTCTAGGTGTATACATTCATGTTGTACTAAAATTTTAAAGATAAAATTGAGTTTGGCTGAGAAAATTGGAGTTAAAGTTTATGCAAATCAGGACGATTTTGTATCAGATATACAACCTCCTCCACGGACAGTGATTTCTATTGTGTTTTCCTCATTAATCATATCCATTTTGAAATCATTAGCAAATCCTGCAATCTGATTGGCTACGAAGTGTGCGATTTAAGCATTAATTGCACTATTTTGAATCATTAATTGCATCATTTTGTCAAACAATCACTTTTGAAGCTAAATATAACTGTTGAGTATTTTAATATATTAAGTTTCAAAATGGAAATGATTAATAGGTAATAGAACTGAGTGTCTTGCAATTTTGAGCAGAAATCACACTCGTGATTAACAAATTGCACTCCCGCTGCGCGGTCGTGCAATTTTGTAATCACTCTTGCGATTTCAGCCCAAATTGCACTCAACTCAGTTCTATTACCATTATTAATTATTCATGAGTTTTATAACATCTCTTACTTACTCCTTCAAACTTTATTGACAACCTGAAACAATCTCTTGGCTAATCTAAGTTAGGTAGTCCACATAGCCCAAATATTCCAAATACAGTTGTCCTAATGGTCCAAATAGTCCAAATAGGGCAAATAGTCTTACCTGAAACAACCTCTGGGCTAATCTAATTCAGAGTCATGTCGAACCTTAGTTTTCATTTGTATCATTCCATTTCTATCGCAGCCCTGATCAACAATTCCTTATCTACTCCAGCTGGTCTGATTATAGTAAGTAAAGAAATAATTACATTTCCGCGTCTAACTGCGGCGCTTATTCGAGGGCGGCGCTTATTTGAGGGAGGCGCTTATTCGAATAAATACGTACTTTTTTCTTGTTTAACTGAAACTTGCGTCACGAGAGAAGCTTCATCATGAACCCTCATGAATCTTGTTACGCCAATAAATATAGAGGATATTTCGTATGATTGTGAAACGCATGGTACGGCATTGTACGGACTTAACTTTCTTTAAACCAATCACAGGGCGCATTCGTAACATTTCTGGCTTGCGACGGGATAAATTTACAATCTAACGTGTTTTGTTTTGCTTTTATTTAGTTCATCTTTGTAACATTTACGGTGATTATAACACACACGTGGCCTTAGATTTAAAGTATGTTTGACAAGATTGAACCTTTTTTGGGGGGAGGGGACGGGTAACGTTGCGTGTCATTATTTTACCTTACATGACATGACGCGATAAAGAATTTCATGCAGCTCGAACAAGAGAGCTTTGAGAGACCAAAATATGTATTTATCTGCCATTATAGTATCTTAATAGTTCTTTGATTTTGTAGGCCACGGTTACGTAGATTCTGCGCCTTCTCTATTGCATTCTCAGAAGATAACGTGGAGATATTAGCAGGGTAAGGTTTTTTAAAGTCATTCAACTCAAATGTTTGTAACAATATCCTTGATGTCGTTTGTTTATTTTCTCTCTGTGTATTGTGTATTCCAGGTGCAACGATGCTTGTCTCTACATATATGACCGTGCAAGTGATAAAAGAACGCTGAGGGTAAGGAAGAAGTCTTTCATAGACAAACTTATTACAGGTCTTTGAAGGTAGCATTCTAAAAACCACTATCATTGATTCCGTCATATAACTCTACCAGCACCATTACCACTGCTGCCACAACCAACAAAAACGCAACAACACTACCACCGTCACCTACAGCAACAACACCATCACCTACAGCAACAACACTACAAACCATCACGTACAGCAACAACACTACCATCATCACCTACAGCAACAACACTACCACCATCACGTACAGCAACAACACTACAAACCATCACGTACAGCAACAACACTACCACCATCACGTACAGCAACAACACTACCACCATCACGTACAGCAACAACACTACCACCATCACATACAGCAACAACACTACCACTATCACCTACAGCATAAACACTACCACCATCACCTATAGCAACAACACTACCACTATCACCTACAGCATAAACACTACCACCATCACCTATAGCAATAACACTACCACCATCACCTACAGCAATAACACTACCACCATCACCTACAGCAACAACACTACCACCATCACCTACAGCAACAACACTACCACCATCACCTACAGCAACAACACTACCACCATCACCTACAGCAACAACACTACCACCATCACGTACAGCAACAACACTACCACCATCACGTACAGCAACAACACTACCACCATCACATACAGCAACAACACTACCACCATCACATACAGCAACAACACTACCACCATCACATACGGCAACAACACTACCACCATCACCTACAGCAACAACACTACCACCATCACCAACAACAACCATTGCAGCAGTATAATCAGATCACCAACTGTCGTAAAACATACCGGCCACGATCATTATTATCACGTAAACACCACTTCAATATTTAGGCCAACGTTTCCTTTCCTCTTCCCTTGGCAGATAAGCGGTCATGATCGTGATTATGACGTCAATGCCATCGCCTTTGCTGATGCCAGCTCACAGATACTGTTCAGCGCTGGAGATGATGGTCTGTGCAAGGTAACGTGCATCATGCTGAAATAACTATCAGAAGGAACAGTTTTCCTACGGAACTTGGGTGGAGCAACGATTCCATAGATTGATCCTTCATCTACTAAGACCCTGGGGAATTTAAAACGGTCGAGTTTTGCGGAGGAATTATGGAAAACCAGTAACCTCGAAGGAAACCCTCGAGGCACATGCAGGAGAGAGCCAATAAGCAACTGTGCTCAGTTATGATTACGGGTCCAAGAATCGAACCCATGACCGTACCACAGGAGAATGACTTCATATTTAAGTGAATTTATATTGTTTCATGATTCTCCACAAATTACAACTGCAACTAAGTAATCTAGTGTGGTCAATATACATTGATGCGACTTTTATGAGACATGGAGATATAAACATTCAAACTCTCGCCAGCAAACAGCGCAATAGACATCAAGATTGCGGGTATATTGTCACTTACAGGCACCCCAATGAACACCTATAGGGCGTCTTGTTAACTTTAAGAGCACGCCTAAGTAAAAAGAAAAGCGAGCAGAATATCTGGATTCGTTACGGAAATTGAAGTATGACTGCGACTCTTTCAGTTTAGATTCTTGTATTTCTAGGTGTGGGATCGTCGTATGCTGAATGAATTAAACCCTTCTCCTGTGGGAGTCTTTGCAGGCCATTCTGATGGTATCACTTTTATTAATTCTAAGGTATTGCTTAAAAATGTCTTGAAACGGCTACACTGAAATCATAAACAATAGACTGATCAGAGAGCATCACAGGCCATAGATCAAAGAAAACAAACCCTGTACGATGTAGACTACAGAATATAGACCGTAGACCTTGGGATACCTACCTACCTACCTACCCATCTATACCTACCTACCTACACCCACCCACCTACCTACCTACCTAACTACCCACCCACCCACCCACCTACCTACCCACCGACCTACCTACCTACCCACCCACCCACCTACCTACCTACCTACCCACCCACCTACCTACCTACCCACCTACCTACCTACCCATCTATACCTACCTATCTACCTACCTACCTACCTACCTACCCACCTACCTACCTACCCATCTATACCTACCTATCTACCTATCTACCTATCTACCTACCTACCTACCTACCCACCTACCCACCTACCTACCCACCTACCTACCTACCTACCTACCTACCTACCTACCTACCCATCTATATCTACCTACCTACCCACCTACCCACCTACCTACCTACTTACCTAAGCACCCACCCACCTGCTTACCTACCCACCCACCCGCCTATCTACCTACCTACCTTCTTACCTACTCACGTACCTACACACCCATCAATCAATCAATCTTTCTACCTTAGCTTGATATCTATGTCACAGTATAGTCCAGTTTTAAGAATTTTTTCAATTTTTTTCATATTTCAAGAACGACACACGACATTTAATCACAAATTCTAAAGACCAAACCATCAAGCTGTGGGATCTGAGGAAGTTCTCCAGCCAAGAAGGGATCGAGGTAAGTGACGACTAATGTATAATTAACAACTCGAAATCTTTTACAATAAACAGGTTTAGCAAACGCAAATGGCGTCGTCTTCAAGTCTTGCGTCCCTCTGTGTAGATTAAAAAGCAACGCGCCACGGAACACTTTTGTAATGTTCTTGTTAATTTGGTTTCTGTTACACAGCAAACTAAACGTGTGGTAGGGGCACAGCGATGGGACTATAGGTGGCAAAATGTACCAAGGAAAAGTAAGTATCTTAAGTCCTCTTAGTAGAAAACACTTACTGGTTATCTGATCCGACCGACCGACCAACTGACTGCTTGACTGATCGACCGACCGACCGACCGACCGACCGACCGACCGACCGACCGACCGACCGACCGACCGACCGACCGACCGACCGACCGACCGACCAACTTACTGACTGACTGACTGACTGACTAACGGACTGACAGACTCATCGACTGAGTGATTGACTGTCACTTAGTCGATAAGTCTGTCAGTCCGTTAGTCAGACAGTCAATCACTCAGTCGATAAGTCTGTCAGTCCGTTAGTCAGTCAGTCAATCACTTAGTCGATG
The DNA here is from genome assembly GCA_964019055.1 of Anthopleura xanthogrammica. Classification (NCBI taxonomy): domain Eukaryota; kingdom Metazoa; phylum Cnidaria; class Anthozoa; order Actiniaria; family Actiniidae; genus Anthopleura; species Anthopleura xanthogrammica. The sequence continues at coordinate 18,317,879 of OZ025207.1, read as the reverse complement.
AGTCTGTCAGTCCGTTAGTCAGTCAGTCAATCACTTAGTCGATAAGTCTGTCAGTCCGTTAGTCAGACAGTCAATCACTCAGTCGATAAGTCTGTCAGTCCGTTAGTCAGACAGTCAATCACTCAGTCGATAAGTCTGTCAGTCCGTTAGTCAGACAGTCAATCACTTAGTCGATAAGTCTGTCAGTCCGTTAGTCAGACAGTCAATCACTCAGTCGATAAGTCTGTCAGTCCGTTAGTCAGACAGTCAATCACTTAGTCGATAAGTCTGTCAGTCCGTTAGTCAGACAGTCAATCACTTAGTCGATAAGTCTGTCAGTCCGTTAGTCAGACAGTCAATCACTCAGTCGATAAGTCTGTCAGTCCGTTAGTCAGTCAGTCAATCACTTAGTCGATAAGTCTGTCAGTCCGTTAGTCAGTCAGTCAATCACTTAGTCGATAAGTCTGTCAGTCCGTTAGTCAGACAGTCAATCACTCAGTCGATAAGTCTGTCAGTCCGTTAGTCAGACAGTCAATCACTCAGTCGATGAGTCTGTCAGTCCGTTGACTGATTGACTGACAGACTTATCGACTAAGTGATTGACTGTCTGACAGACCGACCGGCGGAATGACTGGTTGATTGATTGATATCTGATGCTTTGTTTATCTTTGGTTGTAGATCTTCGACGCAAGTCACTTCCCGGAGACTCGTCCATCATGACGTACCGAGGTCATAACGTGCGCAATACATTAATAAGGTGTTATTTTTCCCCTGCGCAAACCACTGGTCAGGTAAGATTGGATAATTCATGATGCCGGATTGATATCTAAATGAAATATCTACTGCATTTAAGTATGCGTTTCTAAAACTGGAAATAGGTAAAAAAAACAGGAAATATTTCAAAACGTTCAAAGAGGAAAAAACCTGTACCAACAGGAGATAGTTTGTTAAAGTTTTACAAACATCTCAGTTTCTGCTGACTCAGTTTTTGTTTTACAGCGTTACATTTACTCTGGGTGTTCATCAGGAAGTGTTGTCAGTAAGTGGAATTATTTACTTATCTTTCCACAGCCTTAAGGTAGCTGCTATAGAAAAATGAAGCTACTGCGCACTACTACTCAATGCAATGACGCCACGGTGTGCGTGCGCACAAAGACTACTTCAAATTTTTATTGATGAACCATACACGTTTTGAACTTCAACAGGGCAAAAGCCTCAAATTTTGCACTGGACTCTATAAATATATTTCGAGTACATAAAAACGAAACTTTTTACAAAATTTGAAAAAAATGACACGGGTTTTATTGATAGAAAAAGCGGTAAGTGTACATTTTTGACACTCGTTTTAGACAAAAATTGTCAAGGGCAAAAGGAATAAAAAATTAATTTTGACTATATTTCTCAATATTTTCCAAATCTTTTGACTTATATTTATAAAGCGATGTATAATTTAGGTTTCCTGAAAAGATAACGTCCAAAGCTCGATTACCGGGGAGGTTATGATTTTTTTTGTAGACAAGTTGGTTTTCGCTTCTTTTTCTTCAAAAAGTTATTAATACGCTTTTGTTTAATCGTGAACATCTCGAAAACGACCTCGGGACACGCCCTTTTCTTTACAGTTTGGAATCAGCATTAAATTTGAGTTTAAAAGATCGTGATTCAAAAAGTTTTTCATGGATTTTGTCTATTCAGCCCTGTTAGTAGTTCGCCATATGTCATGGACCTTAATCACATGATGAGAACAAAATCCTTTGTTTTAACCCACGTAACCCTGTCCTGAAACGCTTCAAATGCGAGGCTACGCGGGGAAAATCTTCGTGGCTGCCACGTGATAAAGGTTCATATTCAGTAAGAAAGAAACGCATGCAGTTTGCCAATATCTGTAAGCGCGCGTTACTGATTTTTCCTGCTTTTCGTCGATAACAAATTTTTCTACCAATCTCTCTACAGTATATGATATCCTGACGGGTAAAATCGCGGTTAACCTACGAGGACACATATCCTTTTCAGAAGTCAATAATAGTTCTTAAGAGATGCTTAATATATTTATTTATTTAAAAAAACCATATTTTTTTACGACCATGCAACTCCCCGTCGGGGCTCTTCCTTGAGGCTTGCTCCACACACACTACCACTACATTCTATATTTACAGCATACAACACTCAACTCACATGTTGATTTATAAGGAGGGAGAAAAACCGGAGAACCTGGAGAAAAAACCCTCGTGGCTATGGAGACAACAACACATCAAACAAACTCAACTCACATATGATCCAGCCCGAACCGCAAGCATGTCATGTAATAAGCTAGCTATCACAGGGCTTGGTGAGTATGTGGGGTGCATGTTACAGGGCATCATCGGTATCATGCGGTGTGCTTGTTACGGGGTATGACCAGCAGGGTCCTCCAGCGGATCGAGTCAAGTTCGAGCCCAAGTCAAGTACGAGTCACGAGTCAAACACGAGTCACGAGTCAACCACGACTCATAACCCAACTATGCTTTTATTTCTTATCGAAAAATCTGAAAATAACGAGCAGACTATCTTTGGATGTTCATTTGACCTTTCGCCTCATAATGGAGCCTTGATCACAAATTGATACTGTCACGTTTCCATTAATAGACCAATCAACTGTTTCCGGCGGCCATTTTGATTTGGGGCAAACCCTGCAAAATATTATATATAGAAATCTGGACAAAATTGGACCGCGGAGTTACGGGAAGTCAAAGTGATCCAGATTTCTATATATAATATTTTGCCAAGTTTGTCCCAATTTAAAATGGCCGTTGAAAACCGTGAATTGTCTATTTGTGATCAGCTTTCTATTTTGAAAAAAATTATTAAATTTAGAAAAACTTGTTTATGACTCGTGATTAAGTCATACTTGACTCGTAACTCATACTTGACTCGTGACTCGTACTTGACACGGGCTCGAACTTGAATCGTTCCACCTGACAACGTGGTGTGCTTGTTTGTCAAAGGGCGTGGTCAGTGTTTGTGCTTGCTCACTCAGCAGCTTTTTAGGGGTTTTGCATGGTTCGTCTTGTTTCAATAAATTTTGTTGCATATTATTCCTTGACTCTTGTTCACGACGCTTGTGTTCGGGATGTTTCATGGCATCCCTACGAAAACAAGATCGTCAGTTCTTCTGTAAGTATATCAGTGTCTGTTTAGAACTCTTGATCCTGGGATACGCGGGAGGGAGTGGGATAAGGTTATAAATAAACAAATCATCCTTGTTTTGTGGGAAGTTGGAATTTAGAAATGTTGATTTTTGCTAAAAGATGCTAAAGACCAGACAAGTCCGAGAAAATCCTCGGAGCACAATTATAGGAGAACCATCAAACATGTCATGACAGATCCAACAGGGTGTCACAGGGGTCACGCGTGACGCATAATTCGGCCTTTTTTTAGACGAAAAAATAAGTCCGTGATTCGTGAATTTCAGCCCCCCCGTGATGCGTGGTATTCCTATTTTGAAGACAGTGATTCGTGAAATTCGTATTATACCCTAATTCCTAGTATCAAAGGTTATTTAATAATCTAAATTCGTGATTCGTGAATCTATGAAAAAATTCTCCGTGATTCGTAATCGATACCCCCCTTTGCACCCTGATCCAAGGACCGAACCCACGAACACAGCGTTGAGAGGAAATGTACTTAGCAGCTCACACTCCCTTGTCTTTACAGGGAGGGAGGGCATGAGGGAGGGAGGGAAGGAAGGAAGGGAAGAAGGGAGTGAGGGAGGGAATGGCCTATTTTCTTCGACTTGTTACAGAGCGGTAGAAAGGAGTCCTTAATAGGAAAATCTCAGATTATCCAATGAGAATACTTGGACACAGTTTGTCGCAGTCACGTCCGTTTCTCAAAAAAGATTTTTTCACAGTTCTACAAAATTCTTCTAACGGTTTTTTTTTTCTTAGTGGGACGGAAGGGTTGGTCTATGGCAGTACAGGAGAGAGATCGAAGAACTGGAACAGACCGGGCTAACTACTGCACTGTAACCAATCCAGTCTAATACAGATTGTACATGATCACGTGAAAAGCAGCCATGTTGGATGTCAGAAGAATAATTCTCATTGTCATAGAGTTCTCTTACTTTACTTAACCTTTCACCTGTCCTCCATAATGGCTGCCATTGTGTGTTCTGCAGTGCTTGGAAAGAGGATGAATGCCTTCAAAAACTCGAAATATCGTTATCAAAAACCTGGCATGAAGTATGTACCTCACTGTCCGAGCATTTCTGTTTTGTTCTCTTACTTGTAATTCATGATGGTCTTCCTGTGGTTCCTCCGGACGTTACCCTAATTAGTGTCCTGGGACCATCTACACAGGAACCCCAAGAAAAGACAAAAATGCGGTATTCTTTAATGAATTTTTTCAGAAAGCAAATTGATATAAAGGTTTTTATAGGTAAATTAAATAGAATACCCAATAAAGGACAACATATTCTTTTAAATTGATAAAAATACATACAAGCGTTTACTCGGGCGCTCAAGGGCATTATTAATGGCAAAAGTTGATAAAATTTTTGTGGATCTAGATCACGAAACAATGGTTGCAAGTCGAGGTAAGACTTGATGTGTCCATGCATTTACTGTATTTTATCAAACCTAGACTTGCATGGAATCATCGTTCACGGCTCCTGTTCGCGGTCATGATAGTCTATATCAGTAATGCGAGGCGTGTAAATAAAGTAATGATGCATGTACTTTCAAAAAATAAAAAAGCAGTAAATGAACGAAATGAAATAAACGACTTAAGTCTAAGAAAAACCAGAACATCGTAGAATTTTTTTTTAATCTTACGATATTTCGGCAAGCCAGTACTTGCCTTCTTCAGGTAATGAAGAAATTACATTGGTATTCAATCTATAAATAAGCTATTATGAAATGCGGAAATGACCATATAGAAATAGACTAAATGATTGACATGAAAAACTACATAAAAATGAGCTAGTTGACATGAAGGATAACATGAAAAAATAATGATAATAAGATAGAAATAATAATGAAAAGAAATTAAAAGTTTCGTCGCGTTTATTGAAATGAAAGTATGTTAGGTACTGGCCTCTTTCATGAAAAATAAATATACATAGCCGTAGCAAGCCTTGAACGACTGGGAGGGGGGGGGCACAGTCTCTTCGCAAGACGTGGTCATAAAAAAACTATTTAATTCCATAGTCATGCTTTCCTGGGGAAAATTGGAGGGGCACTCCCCCGCACTTTTTATTTTACTCCGCTGCCCCTGCAATAAAAGGAACAAAGACATTTGCGTTTTTTTGCTGGTACAGCTTTGCGAAGTAAGAAAGTAGAAGTATAATTCACCAAAACGTGAGTCTAATGTATTTACATTGATGCATCTTCTCGCGCTATTTTTTGTTTTCAACAGTCAAACCGCTTTAACAGTTTAGTAGAAAATCTGACCTTTAGGGACGGACCATTAGATAATCAGTTGGGAGGTCGCAGGAATTTAGTTGCAAGATATTAATTTTTTGTCTCAACCCCTGCACATTATCTTATTTTTTTGGAACATCACGACCTGACCTAGCTTGCACGATTGTTTTTAATTAGCATGGAATGATATTAATGTTATTAATCGTACAAAGTGCAAAATTACTACATTGGTCATGCAATCAAAGACGCCTTTTGGGCAAAATGTCAAGTCTTATTTTATGGTTATATAACACAATGTCTTAAAATCCAAGCTGGACTGAACATGTATAAATAAATAACATGCAAAATTATGATTTATTTCATAGGCTTCTTGAAACCATTCTAACCACTGAAAGAGATAAAAGCTACTACTATTTCAGGATTGAAAACTGAACATGAGTTAGAATTCTGTTATCTATTATATTTTGATGTTTTGCATCTACGCATTTATCAGGGATCGTGGAGCGGAATTTTGATGCTAATGACACCCTTGGAAAATACCATCTCCAGTGATTTGAGGGGCATTTGCAACATACTTATTGCATTATGAAGTTAGTGCCATTACCCTTGACCTGTGCTAGCTCGATTTGTTTCCGCACATGCAGAAGAGGTTGCGCGATATTTTTTTTGGAGGTTTAAGAGCTTGCTCGATATTTTTTTTTGGGCGGACTTACCCAACCCCCCTAGCTATAAATGGTCGTCCCTTAGCAGTAAATAAACATCTATATATAGCTCCTATTTCAGTCTCGTGAGTTACTGGTTACTCAATCTCGTGATGTTCGTTACTCACATTTTCGCTTCGCGACGAAAAATGTTTTACGGGCTCAAATAACATATCGCCTAGGCGTTTTCTGCTTTTGAAAACTGGGTATACTTTGCCTCGTGTAACTCTCATTTGATGCTCATTTTAAAATTTCAAACTTGAATTTTTCAAAAGATTTTTAGTGTTTTGAATTGAAGAAATAATGCTTTAATAGTAGATCAAATACCAATTTCAGGCAATACTTTGTCGTTTAATGCGAGGCCTTCAAAAATGCCCAATTTTTGCTTCTTCACATTGTGGGCCGAGGGTCTGATAGGCAGAAAATCAACTTCGTGCGATTTTGAAAAAAGTAAAAAGCTGTTACACTTTTCAATGTTATTTTTAAAAATTTTTAATACATGGGCACTCTTCGTTCATTCTCAGGATAAGATAATCATCTCCGTTACCTCAGGTTATCTAAGTTCAAAATTATAATAAATTTAATCCCTTTTGCATATAGGAAGCTTTTGAACGCTAGGATGTTATATTATAAGAAAGTTAAACTAGAATGTTTTGTGTGGCAAAATGATTAAACAACACTCCAAATGTCATATCCGTTACCAAGCGTTACCATCATCTCCGTTACCTCGCCGGAAAAAAGCGCTTGTAAGATGTATTGCTATTAATATTTTTGTAAACTAATGATTACGACACGCTGGTATTTCAGCATTTCACATGTTTAATTATTCATTTTCAATAAACCTTTTTGCTCTAATTCTATTTTCGACTTCGTGCGCTCTAAAAACAATTTAGGTGAGATCAAATATTGTACGAAATTTGAACATCTTTAGAATTTGAACAAAAGATGATTGTAAATCGATATCATTGTCGTGATTAACAACGAGTCAGGCCATACCAATGCACAACAGTTGCGTATGTTGAAAGCGTGACCTGACATCAACTATTGTACAACAACAATGAAATACAAGCATACATTTACAGGATTGCTGCTTCTATTATCTTATTAGTAAGCAAAAAAAGCGAATAATTAAGCGCTTCAGTGATTTCTAGCCATACTCCGTTTTGGTCCAGTCGCGTAGTCGCGCAGCCGGTCAGCGACAACGTTTTTTCAAATGACTGTATGCAGTCTTTTTTGAAGAAGTTGTTTTTGCTTAATAATAAGAAAATACAAGCAGCTTCGGGTTTTGCGAAAGGAAGACAAAAGTCGATATGACTAATATTCATTCGAAGATAAATATTCCCAATTTTGAAAGTGTTAAGTCATTAAAACACTATTTTTCCAGAGAAGTTTTGTACTGTAAGCCCAGCGCATTAAATCACGCATTTAATCAGTGAAGAATTCAACTGCTTCAGTGAGTTCTACCCATTATTCCTTTCGGTCCAATCGCGTAGACTTGAGTCGGTCGACGATAATATATACTTACACGCACACGCGGGGACTCCAATATCTGCTTCCTCGGGTTTCATCCTCTGGTACCAAAACCCTGCGGGGGAATTCAAAATTAAACATACTACCATCACGAGGTCGAAATTGGAGCTAGATGTTTATTCATTATTTAAGGTCAAACGGACCAAAACAGCTTTATAAGATCGACTGTTGAAAATAAAATGAGATTACTATTACAAACGTGGAGGAGGCTTTAGCGCTCGTGCTTCAATAACCTTTACTTCACTTTGAATAAATTTCGGCTGTGATTTGTGAAACAGTAGTATCCGGTCCTGGCCACACCTTTCCCTCGTACTTATCATGAACTGGTTGGGTCTTGTTTAGCACCTCCAAAAATAATTCTTGTCCAAAAGTAATTTGGGACTATCTTTGGAAACGGGACCGGGCAATGTTCGAGTCACGCGCATCGAGTCAATCGCGTTTCTAGTTACGCGCTTTTCGAGTTACCCGCTCGACCACACCCAAATTTGTCTTTGCCACACCCAGCGCGTGACTCGATGTTACTTAGAAAAATAAGTGAGTTCGATTTACGCGATGGGCGCGTAACTCGAACACAGAAATATCTTCTCAAAAGTTCAAGTTACGCGCTTTTGTGTCGAAAGACACAAATAAACAAACAAGCAAATAAATAATAAAAAGCACGCATATTTGATTTTATCGTGAATCTTTATCAAAGATTACCTGCCCTCAAAGTAGATATTTGAGATAGTAACGACACAGTTTTCATTTTGTTATTCATGGGTCTATAATTGCATGCCAACAGCATCATTTTTGGAAGTTTCTTTGTTTACGGTCTTCTCGCTTTTTTAGATCAAATTTATAATGCTACCTTTCTAAATTATACCTTTTTGCTCTAACGAACATTTTCCACATTTTCGAAATCTCGTGCTATTGGAATAAAAAGGTATACGAATTCTTTTGTGATTTTGTTGTTTAGAAATAATAGTAGTATTGGTAATAATAATTAGACTATTATAAATGTGGCATTGCTCGTGTGAAACGCTGATTCAAAAATCACAAAAGAATTCGTACATCTTTTGTTCCAACCGCACGAGATTTCGAAAATGTTCGTTATATAGCAAAAACGTCTTACAGCCCAACTTTCGATATTCTGGTCAAGTGATCATGCACAAAGCAATTCAAGGTGAGGGAAAACAAAAGAATATATTAGAATTACTCCATGAATTGTTTCCTCGGAGCCTCGTCTTGAGACCACTCAACCTGAATATCGAAAGTAGACTATTCTATTCTTAATTTAGCTATCGGGAACACACTAAACAGAATAAAACTCCCATGCGATGTTACTGTTATTTATTTTAAGATTGTTTATTTGTTTGTGTAAAGCGCGTAACTCGAACTAACTAAACTCTCTTAATCACATCGAGTTACGCGCTAGGCGTGGCGATCGAAGACAAATTTCGGTGTGGTCGAGCGCGTAACTCGTAAGTTTTTCTCGCGCCGGTAACGCAATTTCGGATTTTAATTGCAGCAAATTATTGCACCGTCTTTCATGCGAAAAAAAGTTTCTGGGTTAAGATCGATATTAAATCCTGTTTGGTTAGTCTAAATAGGATTATTGCATTGCGAGTGAACATAGGTGGTAGAAGCGCGCTGCAACATTCGGTTTCAGCTATTTTTAGGCGTGCAATTCTCAAAATGTTACAATTCTCAAAATGTTACAATTCTCAAAATGTTGTTCGAACTTTTTGATTTTCTGCAAAAAAATTTGCGTTGCGAGACGTCGTTGCCGTCAACCTTGCGGGCACGACAAACGCTGAAATTTTGTCTGGTGCTGGCAACTCAACAAAAAAATTGAAATTGCATTGCTAGGCTGATTCCTTAAGTAATTTTCGTAATTTTCGCTCAATTTAAGGTGGAGGTCGCTCAACTAGGACCCGTGCTGGACCCGTGAGTGAAAAAAAACCCCGACAGATATCGATCTGGGATCGACTTATGTAATAATCAGTCAACATGTGTCGGCAGTTTTACGTTCTCTTTTATCTAGACGTGACCTAAACGTAGAGTCACTCTTAGTATAGTTTCGGCACGAATGATTTTCTCGTATTCTATATTTGCCACTCTATTATATAATCAAGCCACGATTGCCATGTGGGATTCCCCGGAACTGAACTTTGTTACTATTCATTGTTTATCAGAACTGCGTGACACTTTCTAGAGCCCAAATAAAGCGAAAATGCATGAAAGAAAATACCAAGAGCTAAGCTGTGCTAACCTGTCAAGAAAATTCAGTAAGCTGTCAAATAGTAAACAAAAGAACTGTTTACTTTAGTATTAGACTCTAGTCAGGACGAGTTTCGAGGATCATATAAGGACCGTCGTCTACAGGGACGACCTCGGGTGACTCTAGTATTGCATAAACCGACATTGAATGACCTTCAGAATTCTGTAAAAAAAATGGTAGCGCTGCTGATGCGTCGTCGATCTTTCACCGCTAGTGTGGTTCGATCCAAAGGTTCGGCTCACTGGTTGGAGGCCTGCGGGCACCATATTTAAATAATTGAGTTTGTTTGATGTGTTTTTCTCTACTGTGCTACGAGGGCTAGGGTTTCTCCGGGTACTCCAGTTTCCTCCCTCCGTAAAAATTAACATGTGAGTTGAGTGTTGTATACATAGAATATTTAATGTCGTAGTAGTGTGTATATGATTGAAAAAGTTTCCCAATTAGCGCAAAACGGTGCTAGATCGCGATCGATCTCTGGGCCGGGTTGGGGACTTCGGTATGAAAGAAGCGGGTATGCTCGTCGTTCCTTTTAGGGGATAATTTTCGCTATTTGGTACCTTTAAGGGTGTTCAAACGAAAAACTAACTAAACTTCTGTAAAATTACCATCATTTGGTACCATTTAGGGGTGAAACTTGAGATCAATTGTTGTGACTACGAGAAAGAGAATTTTGGTACCTTTTACCTTTTAGCTCCGTTTTTATCGACAATCCTGCAGTACTATTAAAAGACATAAACTTGAAAATTCAAGTTATGAACTTACAGTGTATATTAGTTGGAATTGCAATGTAAAAAAAAATTTGTCAAACTTTTAACATTTTTCCACAAATATTTTTTTGCTTTCTTTTAATTACAGTCTTAGAAAAAATCTTAATTGTCAGCACAGGTAAGTATACAAATAGATTGTTATATTTGTCATTGTTATTTTTGGTTTTCTGTTATTATTGTATGCAACAACCTCCCCGGTACATGTGACGTGTATCGATACGTCTTCGTGTTCACTTCGAGTCACATGACATACGCAAACATTATCTTCGTCTCGTATGGTCCAGTAGTTTAGAGCACATTTTCGCCAACTTTTTCAGCCCAGTAGGGTCCAAAGTGCAGCTTTTTATCACTATATACTCAGAAGAGGACTTCCTTTGATTACTTGTTATTAGATTAAAGTCCAGTTTAACGCGTGGAAGCGCTGTCGATGAGTGTAAACCTGGAGAATGGGATCAAGCAAGAGAGTGGAGGTAACTTAGCTTAAATGGTAGCTATCGAGGAGTTTTATTTCATTGTGTCTTCTTCCTTGAACTGTCAAGACTTATCAGCCTCTAGATATATTCACCTTACATCTGGGTACTAACCTAGGATGTTATTTTTTTCAGTTGATGAAGGAGAAGGCAATGGATTGTGCTTAATATGTGGGGATAAGGCTACAGGAAAGCACTATGGTGCCTCGAGCTGTGATGGTTGCAAGGGTTTCTTTCGTCGTAGTGTACGAAAAAACCACGTTTATTCCTGCCGATTCCAAAGACTTTGTGTTATAGACAAGGACAAGAGGAATCAATGTCGGTTTTGTCGATTAAAGAAATGTTTTCGAGCAGGAATGAAAAAAGAAGGTAAAAAATATAAGCTTTAACTAGAAAGATATCGTGACTAGTGACTACTTTAAGCTTACTTTATCAATATGAAAAAAAATATATAATCTTATACAAACCCTAAAAAAAATATTTTCCTCTTAAAGCTTTTCTTTTTCTCAATATTTTATGCCCATTTTCTAAAATCCTAGCAGTTGTAAGCTTATGTTTATTTTTAAACGGGACAAGAGCTTTGATAATTTATTATCAATCTAAATTAGAGTTCTCCATTGTTTGGTCGTACCGTGTGGCACTATTAGTTTTTGTTATGTAATAATATCGACTTTTGGATTCGAAAAGACATGTTCTACAATTCTTGGCAACAGAAATCATATCTATATTAAAGTGTTGAAAGGTTATTTAGAGTTTATCAAGTTTCCATTCAAAGATATTTATGTTAATATTGATATTCTTCTGTTTTTGATATCAATATTGTTTTCATAAAAACAACACTCCTCAGACGAATTCGTTTTTAATAGAAGTAAAAAAAACCCAAGCGTTTGAAATTTTAGAAAGCTGTTTTGTTTTTGCTAAAGTATCGTTTGTGGTTCCTCAAGCATGCATGAATTCATGAATACATGAATAATCTCCTACTAACTGAGGGCTACATACTGATTGTAAACTCACAGTGTTTTTGCCATGAACTATATTACTATTTTATTAAGCTTACGTTCATTTAGGCCCAACACAATCAGGAATCATAACAACTGATAAGTGCTTCAAGAATCCTGAGCAATATCTAAGAAAATTATAAATATATGTAGGCATAGATCTAAGGAATTTGAATTGAAATCTTAACTTGTATTTTACTGTTTCTTTCAGTATGTAAACTCTATGCTCTAATTGCCCAGTAGAACTTTGTTGGGTTGTTGATTCCTTATTCTTTACGCTTTTGATTGACAGCATCGAAGTCGTCCTTTGTGACTGTTGAACTTATGTAAACAGTGAAAAATCACAGTACTCCATTCTATTGCATACATTATGAACAAAGTTTACAATATTGGCAGGGTACGATAAGATATGTTTATGAATAAAGAAGTTCAGTTCTGCAGACAAACCTGCATTTTTTGTCCAACGCCCTCTGATTAACTTGCAGTGTCCTGTTATATGCAAATGTCAAAATCGACCAATCAAAATGAATGGAATGAAATGCGATATTAAGGGAAAGATCAGCAATGGGTGATGCTGTACGCATGACATGAGTTAAAGAGACAAGTAAAACTCCAGATGATTATTGCAGAGTTTTTAAAAAAAGTTTTAAAACACATGTAGGTAACTTAAGCAAGGTAGTAAATTCTTCATCACAGAATTTTTCCACCTCAAAGAAAGAATCCATCGTTTTATCTGAGTTGTGTTTGAATTGCTGAACCTCGTAGTAGTATTTTAGCAGATAAAATGGCAAAAGAAGTTAGCATATTTTCGTGGTGTATATAAATTTATTTGCTCGTAGCGAGGCCGCTATTTCATGAAGGCTCTCAAACACAAAAAAACTTTCCCTCATATTATGGGAACATGTGGATGTTTCACAACTTTCAAATGTTTTTTTTTGGCTTGTTTGTTTTGTGTCTGCCTTTTAACTTTGTCGCGAGTCCATAGCTTAATTCAGTCCAGTTCCTTTCCTTATGTCCTCTAAGATCACCTCAGACAAATAAGGTCTACGTTTTGATTCCTAAATCTTTAACTTCGAGGAGTTGGTCCTCAATAATACTACGAAGAGGACATAAGACTAGGATCTTAGCATTACAATATATTGCCATGTGCACTCTTTGAAGATGTTTACATTTTACAAAAAAATGCTGCTTTCTACATGTTTTACGTCTCTACCAGAAAAGAGATCTTTCAAAGCCTTTTTCTGCTCTTCTTAGAATCAATTAACATTTATTTTTAGCCATGACCTATATTTGCAGATGACTGCTCTTAATTGACAGCATGCAAGGTCATCCAAGGTCATCCATTGCAAGCAAAAAATGCAGGGTTTGTCTGCAGGCCCTTCTTCCTTCCCTTCTCCTCCCTAGTCCCCCTTCCCTCCCAAGGGCCTCCTATGCAGGCTATTCAAATTTTAAACAATAAATCAAAGTTAATAAATTTATCAGAGAAGGTTTAGTTTATAGTACTTAACAAAATAATTATTATATCATTTATTGTATCATTTTGAACACGAGCCATTCCAGAAGAGAATTACATGAAATCCATGAAAAGAAAGAGATATTTAGTACCAGATCTTCAGAGTTTATTGTATCTCTTTTACATAATTGAATTGGAATTTAAAACTTTATTTTACAGAGGGAGGAAAACTGGAGTACTTTCAGAAAATAAGAAAATAAACAGGAATAATATTTTGGGGAAATATTTATTGATATTACTAATGACTAGCTTTGCCCTCGCTGGCGCTGACATGACAATTTGACTTCTTCAAGAGTAAATATCCTTTGTTTATGTGAGACATCAAGTATATGTTGTCTAAATTGACTGCTTATCTTTTAACAGTAGTAAAAGGTTTGCCAAGAAAAATGCTGCTTCTAGGTTACTGATAATAGGATATATCAATAAGGTTTCAGTAGTTTTAGACTTTAATTTGCTTGCGATAGAGTACTGGTTTTTATAGGAGTGAGAAATAATACAGCAAATTCGTAGTTGTGCTGTAGCCATACTATATCATACCTTAGCCATAACTATGATTTGTGATTGGATGAACCACTTGGAGACAACGGGAAACCATTTAAGTGTTACAGCATGTCGTACTGCTGTATGTACGTGCTGTAACTCAGTACCATACGTGTATGTTTCCCAGTCATCCAAGAATTAATTTATATTCTCCATAACTTTCATGGCTCAAAATAACGGCCAGTCATACGCCAGTCAAGATGTCAGATAACTTTTGATCGTAGATTCTGAAGTTTGATTTTTGATTTCCATTTGATCCAATCTTCAGATTTAAAATTTTTTTCGTGTGTTAATTTAGGCATCATAAAGTACTTTCAAAAATTGAAATAAAAAAGGGGGTCCCGACTCTGTTTAAGCAACACCAGAGTTAGAAGAAATGAAATGTTTTCTCAATATTTTGCCCATCAAAACATTGCAATGACATCATCATGGTGAGCACGCAAGCACAGAACTCATACAAAGAGGGAATGTGCGCGAGCGATGCCCATGAACATCATTAAGAGGTGGTTAATGATTGATATGAAATATGATTTAAGTGGTATTGTTAATTGCAAAGGAAATTAAGGAATATCTTAAAAAGCTGCAAAATATCTTATTCATTCTCTTTTTCTTCTTTTTCACAGCTGTACAAAATGAAAGAGATTCCATTTCCAAAAAACCCAAAGAAGAGGAAAAAAAGTATGGGATCACTACACAAATTCTGTTGTCAGCAGAAATACTGTCCAGACCAGCAACATCCCCTCCAGGTTTGTTTATTCTGTGAAATAAATGAAATAAAAAATAAAAGTTGATTTTTGTGGAGGAGGGAATGCTGGAGAACCCAGAGAAAAACTCTTTGAAGCACAGGAGAGAGCCAACAAGCAACTCAACTTACATGCAACAATAAACAAGTTGGGAATCAAACCCGAGTCGGATTGGTGAGATGCTATGCCACCCATGCTTACCAAAGCTATGGTATACACACCTCTTAGGGAGCTTTCATTTATTAGTGTGTGTGTGGGGGAGGGGGATGGTCGGCAATATTGGGGGGGGACATTATTTTCGGAAGCTACATGGGGGGGGGGGGGGGGGGGGTTGTTACTAATTTTATGCAGCTTTATAGGGGTTTATTAATAAACTGGGCGAAATATAGGTAGGGTTATGATATTTTTGCCAACCAGGGTGGGGGGGGGGGGGGTTGGGTAATATTTGGAAAAGAAAAAAGATGATTTTGCCGACCGATCCAATCAAATACCAGCAAAAAACAATAGCATTTCAACATTGAGTTTATCTGATAGAACCAAAAATATTCTGATTCCCATGAGAAAAATATGATCATGTAAACAACTAAATGAAATCCTTAGCTGTCTCGGACAGTCCAGGTTTCTGATTGGCTTGACTATCCAAAGTTGGAGTGCATTGTTTTTATTCTACATTTTGATTGGTTCAATCTTGGGATCACTGTCTTAATGAACCCATTTATGGAGTCCCACAGTAATGGGTCTATTTGTTTATCATAACATTATCCTTCTGATCAATAGACTCCATTAGCATGGAAAGAGAAGCAAATTACCATGACATCTGTGAGTCAATGCGGCAACAACTTCTCATCTTAGTCGACTGGGCCAAGCACTTGCCTTGTTTTTGTGACCTTGAACTTGATGACCAAGTTGCTTTACTGCGGGCTCATGCTATGGAACATTTAGTGCTCGGAGTCTCTCGAAGATCTCTCGGGCTTAAAGACGTGTTATTACTAGGAACAGATCTTGTAATCCCAAGAACAGCTGGGGATCCAGATGTACGGAGAATAGCTTCAAGAATCCTTGATGAAATAGCTCAACCAATGCGACAGTTAAATATTGATGATACAGAGTTTGCTTGTCTTAAGGCAATAGTGTTCTTCAACCCTGGTAAGAACTTAAAATTGAAGAAAAATATTCATGATTAACAAGATGGTTCATAGAGTCTAACCTAACAGGTTTTACAACCAAACAAATCACAAGGTCCTTGAAAGGTTGTGCTGTAACTCAGAGCCTGTAGAAAACTGTTAAAGCACAGGAGAAAACCAACGAAAAACTCTTGTCCTATGATGACAGGTCCAGGATTTAGATGCTGTGACCGGGGTGGTGTGGTGTTGATTCCCAAAGCACACATAATCATTGCAATTAAAAGATATCGTATATAACTTTATAAAGTTTGGAAATGGTTTTGTTACATGTTGTATATTGCATGCCAAGCTTGATATGTATTGTAGATTATATGTAAATAATGTCAGCACTGAAGAAATTAATATGCTTGAAAAACATGCAGATACAGTTGGGAAAATTCCATATTGCTGTGACCTTTCACTCATTGCATTCACATCACCCATACTGCATTTCAAGCTTGGTATGTAACATGCAACAAAACTTTCACCAACCTTTCTTGAAATGGCTGCATCTTGAACTTCAGCCTTTGAAGGGGCACTTGATGACATGAAACTTGGTTAAACTTTTCTATATGGCCCCAATAATAGCCAAGCAGCATATTTGCTTCACAGTCGAAAATGGTGGATAGAAATTATCATTTTTTTTTTCAGCATCTAAATTGTGAGTAAATAACATCATACATTCAACCCTATTGTTCTTTTAGTTTTTAAACCAAACATTTCTCAACTGCAAGTGGCTCCCAGGCTAAAATTTTCACTAATCTGATTTTCAGAATCATAATTGAGTCATATTCTCTTCAACGCCCTTTCAAAAAAGTTGGGCGTTTTCATTCAAGTGCCCCTTTAAGAGTGTATTTTTTTTGCACAAACAACTTACTCTTCTTGTAGCCATATTTGCTTTACATTTAATTTATGTAAAAAAAATCCTCACAATTGAGGTTTTATTTCAGATGCAAAAGGCTTGGGAAATTCACAGAAAATCAAAGCACTACGATTTGAAATCCAAACAACTCTGGAAGATTACATAAGTGACCATCAGTATGACTGCAGGGGAAAGTTTGGTGAATTGCTTTTATTATTACCAACATTGCAAAGTATTGCATTGCAAATGACTGAACAGCTCCAAATTGCAAGACTCTTTGGTGTGGCTAAAGTTGATAGTCTTCTGCAAGAGATGTTATTAGGAGGTAAGAAAAGTAAAAAAATACCACATGTTAAACCTGGTTTTCACTACAGCACGAGCACGAGCACGAGCACGAGCACGAGCACGAGCACGAGCACGAGCACGAGCACGAGCACGAGCACGAGCACGAGCACGAGCACGAGCACGAGCACGAGCACGAGCACGAGCACGAGCACGAGCACGAGCACGAGCACGAGCACGAGCACGAGCACGAGCACGAGCACGAGCACGAGCACAAGGATTAAAACATTTTGATACTTGTGCTTGCATTTGTGCTTGAGCTTGCTTCGTAGTGAAAATGGTATTCCTGCTTGTGTTTTGTGTTTGTGACTGTGCATGCGTCGCTAGTGAAAACCAGGCTTTAGTATAGGCTATTCTAGCAGCTGAGTGCTGATAGATCTATAACTGTCAACTATGGTCAATCAAAGTTGAATATTATCAATGCTGCATGTTATGTTAATTCTGTATGTGGAGTTTTTTCCATATTTTTAAAACTGTTTCTGTCCATTTTAACCATGAACTGTTACCAACTACTTGCTGGCAGCTTGTGTAATGGCCATGCTGTTGTAAAATGCTTGAGAAATGGCTGTCAATTCACTATTATGTGGTTGATAGCCTACCGTTCTGTGATCGACTGTTTGTTGTCAAACAGCAGACAAACTACCATTACAGCTGACAAATTCCCTACCATCAAACAGCCAACAAAAGCCTGTTGAACAGCCAACAGTCAGTTGTCATGACATTTGGGACACTGTACTTGCTTATTGCCGGTGTAAGGTATTAATTTATTGTATAAATCTTACAGGTACAAATATAAATGAACAGTTAGCAGACGCAGCGGCATTGTCCATTGCTCCCTCACCAGACAGTGCATCCTCCCCTGAAGCTCCTATTACTTCGCCTCCACCGGATCAGTTATTCCCAGCGGCATTCCCTGGTATGGCAACAGCACCTTTAACTGGTCTTTTCGCTTTACCAACTGAAACCACTGTATCTGGTGTGGCTAATATTCTTCCCACAGCATCAGTTGCTGGAATTCAACAACCACCACAACCTCACAAGCACCAACTACAACCACAACAACCTTATCATACCGAACAATCATCAATGCTAACACCGAAAAGATTAAAAACTGAATTGCTACA
Source organism: Anthopleura xanthogrammica (assembly GCA_964019055.1). Taxonomy (NCBI): domain Eukaryota; kingdom Metazoa; phylum Cnidaria; class Anthozoa; order Actiniaria; family Actiniidae; genus Anthopleura; species Anthopleura xanthogrammica. The sequence goes on along the minus strand of OZ025207.1, from coordinate 18,299,491 downwards.
AGATCCGGCTAACAAAAATGGTTCCTTGATCCAATGATAGAAAATAGCTCCATGCAGCAAAAATTTCTGTAGAAGAAGTTTTAATAGGGTTTTGCTACAGTAGATGAGAGATGACATTACTACAGAAAAAAGGTTCCAAAATTTAAATATTTTCATACTTTAATACAAGGACAACTTACTCATAGTCACGTAACATGTATAATACTGATTATATAATAGCAAGAGATTTCCATCACTTATGTTCAATCATACTTTTAGTCCAGGAAGTTAAATCCTGCAAGCCATGCTCATTATAATGCATGTCGATAGCTACAATCTTGTGTAATTTAGAGATGCATTCATATTATTTAGCGACTGCTGTAACTTACATTAACTGCAACTGCCATTATGGGGCTTTCATTTATTAGTGTATGGGGATGGGGAGTCGGCAAAATCACTTGTTGTGTTTTCCAAATATTACCTAGCCTACCCTTCCTGGGTTGGAAAAGATATCACATCCCCCTGTATTTCGTCCCGTTTATAACTAACCCCCTATATACTAGTTATACAATGGTTTTGAGTGGCATACCGTGGAATATCACACAAGTCACTTGTAATTTCTAGTGTACACACAAGCCTTTAGGTGAGTTTGTATACAAAGGAAATACAAGTGACAAGTGGGATATCCACGGTATGCTACGAAAAACCATCGTATAACCATATTATCCCACAACGTAGAAAATACAAATGCATAGATTCAACGCGCATTGCATGATGGGAAGGAAGAGTGAAATACCGACGAATATACAACGGCTTTCCTGCTTTCTGATTGGCTGTATTTTCTATGGTGTTGGAGAAAAATTGGTATACAGTTACTAAAAAAACCCTATATATAGCTTCCAAAAATAACAAGCCCCCCACCATTTTGCCCACCCCCTATACACTAATAAATGAAAGCTCCCTTTTTCCATACTCTTATTGACAGAAGACAATTATATAACATGTTCAAAACTTAGAGGGACGACAAGTACAGTGAGATATTTCACAGCAAAGTTATGGATAAAATTATTTTCTGTCACCATCTTAATTCAAGTATAGACCCAGGGCTGAAAATAACGGCCAGCCAATTATCAATGTCTGGCCAAATTTGGTACTTGACCGGTCAAATACGGTTTTGAACGGACATATTGACCAGTCATATTTGAAAAATAATAAAGCAAAATATCACCTGACGTCTTGACCGGAATATGACTGGCCATTATTTTGAGCCCTGACACCATGAAGGACTGCATTCAATTCATTTTTTACAACAATGAAAATACAAATGAAATTTTTTTTTTAAATCAAAACAAAGTGGAAACAGCTTTTCCTAATGACATTGCTGTTTATAATTATAGGTAGTTCAATTATCGTTGCGTCGCTGAAAAAGCTTGAAGCCTATCATTTGTCTTTTGTTTACCAACAAACTGTGCTGTAGGTTGTCTAAGACTAATTAGGAATATATGTCCAAGTCGTAGAATTTGCAAGCATACAGTGAGTTTCTTATCAAAATAATGCCACAACAAAATACATTTAATGATTCTGCTCTCAAAGCTTTAAGCTTTTTCAGTGACAACGTTAATTGAATTAGCTATATACTCTTACTGATAATGGCTGCAAGAAAACTAGAAAGAAAAGTTTCTATTAATCGTTGATGGCAGTCACTTGGTTACTCTTAATTCAATATATTTTATTAAGTTATAGACTTCTTGCAACATACTCCTGAATGGATGTAGCTCAATTTGGAGAACAAAAAATAAAAAAATAAAATTTACTGTCATGAGAATATGCAGTTATGGCCTCCAAATTGAGCTACTTAGGGGATTTGCTGCAAGGGGTCTGTATTCTTAGGAATTGTGATAGGAATGGTGGCCAGCATGACAGCATCATTTTGCTACACTACTTATAGAAATGGCAAATAACAAGTCAGTAATAATGGATACAAATGTAAACAAAATTTTTATGGAAAAACTTATTTTCATGGCATTCAAGTATAGACTTGCCAAGAAAAGTTCATTTAAATCTATCAAATTACAGATTGTCCTGCTGTTAGGGGACGAAAGGTGGAAAGAATCACTGGTATTGCACTGAACAAGATCAAGTGACTATTATTGTTGAAGTGCAGCTTTGGAAGTAATTGCAATGTCCGATAAAACTCTGGATGAGACAGGAGGCTTAGGTTTAGCTTTCTATGAATGAACAAAGGTGTGGAGCAGTTTGAGAGTTTGGTATTATGCATTCTTTTAGCTTGCGCCATAGTATTATCCTCTATTAACTATGCTTGGGCATTATGTTTTTATATTTCAGACCATGTGTCATTCTCTTAAGAATAAGATTCTTTGTTTGAGTTGTATCCATATTCATGTGTCTTCTCATGTGCAAAGAAATGATACTCTAGGGAGTGACACATGGTTAGAAAATTATGGGAAAACATTCTACTAAAGTGATTTTCAAGTTGTACTTCAGCAACAACAGACATTAAATTTCTAAGTTACTAAGTTACCAGTCAACATAGCTTTAAGCATAATTATTTGTAGCTTTTTGTATTTAATTATCAAGATTATTGATACTAGTTATGCAATTAAACAGTATAGCTTTAATGGGATCCTCTAATGAAATTATTTTTTATAGAATGTGAAAATAAGAGGAAAATCCATCATTTTTTGGAACTGAGATTAAAGTATCATGAAAAACTAGTTAGTCCGTTCCTATTGCAAAATCATGGTTATTATTAAAGATTGCAAGAGAATTTACTGATTGAATTAGCCATTATAATGATTTCTTTTAAATTTGTGGGGTGAACCAGATTTTTGGCCTTTGCAATCAATTTATGAGGAACACATAACTAAAGTATTAAATGTTAGTCCTTTTTATGGAAGAAAAAATATGAGCTGTGTCTGGCATTGGCTAGGGTGCAATTACAGTGCTTTTCGTATGACCTACCGACTCCAGATGTCTGGCATTTTGGCTTTCGTCAATCAAAATTACAACAGGCTGAGTTCATCCTGATCTTCAGTGATAAAGAAATGTCTGTGTAGTCACAGGAATTTCATTCCAAATGCCAGGCGTCTGCAGTTGGTTAGGTTGCAAAAAAATGAGAGTGCTGTAATTGTATCATTCTCAAGAATAGAAACAGTTCTTGTTGTTAGCTTGTTTCTAAAATTTCTTTAGACATTGCTAAGGGATTTTTTACTGTGTAGGCCCTCAATCACTTTGATTATTTATACTATAATTCTATTTACATATTTTTGTATGCTAATCATATATTCAATATGTACTGGTAGATAAATGGAAATACAAAATATTTTCATCTTCTATGCACAGTGCCTCACTTGGAAATTTTTGAGATTTTGTGGCATCAGGAAATCAAGAGTATAAGTGTCTAAGATATGTTGAAATTATATAATATCACACTTGTAAAGCATCTGACCAAAATGTTGTTGTTACCAAGGCAACCAATTGTATCAACAAATATGTGAGTATTTGAAAACATAAAGACAAAGTGATAGTCTTTTCCTAAAAATTCTGCCTTTATAATTATGAGCTGACCCTTTGGCAGTCATTTCTATTCATTGCCTGAATAATTTTGGGAATTCTTCGAAATGTCTGCAACAGAGAAGCATGGGTGGTGCAGCAGTGAGAGGTCATCTCACTGATGCAACCTGGGTTTGATTCCTGTTGTGCTCAGTATCATATATAAGTTGTTGGTTCTCTGCTGTGCTTCAAGGGTTTATCTCAGCTGGATTCTTTTTTCCTCCTTCCGCAAAAATCAACTGCTAAATTCCAATTTGATAATTAATGGAACGAGGGCCACAGGTTTGTTAGCCACTGGCTATTAAAGTGATACCCTCATTAAAACAAGAATGCTACAGAATTTTAGCTTTTTAATAGTTAGCTTTTTAAAAATTAGATGGATTGAGGAAATTGAGAGAAAGTAGTGTCACAATGCATAGAAGATGACGAAATATTTGATATCTCAAGTAATGTTGCAATACAGAACTTCATCCGAAATAAAATGAAAATTAAAAAACTTAATGAAATTTAAAAAACATTTCAATATCAATTTTTTTTTAATGAATTCATAGCTGAGAGGAATGAGGGCTTAATTTATTTGAATGTGTAATTATTTTGTATGTTTCTCGTATATTCTACAGTTTGTATATTGTAAATATTTAATAAAAAATGTTAGATTTGAATTCTATTAGAATCCAGCATCTTTTTAAAAGTATGATATAACTGGTGCAGGGAAGGTCCTTGCACTTTTTTATAGCAGGGACTGTGGATGTGGAAGCGTAAGCCCCCAACCCCCCCCCCCCCCCATTTTTTTGCCAAAAACAATTTCTAGGTGTGCATGGCCCTAGCTGGTATCTACCCATGCCGAGGAAAAATACAAATTATACAAATTGGTAACCCAAAACCCTTATTCCTAGAAACCTATTTTTGATTTTCCTTAAAACTAATTTCCCCATATCTGGCCTTGATCAGTTATCGGTGGGTGCTCATCCACGTTGTCATAGCTGGGCTTCCTGTGTGGAGCACTTCCGCGTGCACCTGATACTAGTAGTCCAGTTCCCCACCCCTCCCCCCCCCCTCACCTTCTGTTTGGTTATTGTGACCAGAGAGTGAGGTGCAGTTCGAGTCTCCAAAGTCTCCAAGGTGAGTAAGATTGAAAAAAAATCTTTATTATATTCCCAAATCAAGCCATATTTAATCATACCTTCAACCTAATGCACAATCCAAACTCCTACAAGAAAATTTCCTGGGAATAATTTGAATATCTTGATTAAAAGGATCATAAAATTGAATGTTTTATGCTGCGGTCTGAATAATTTGGATTCAGAACGCAAACTTTGACTAGAATATTCCAAAAAAAAACTTCTTTTTGATCGCATTTAACCCCACATATGTCGGTTTATTTTCCCTGCTTTGCATTTACAGTATTATATCCAACATTCATCTTCCAAGGAATAAGAATTTTGACTTGTGAATTGTTTGAATTTGTACGGAAGATCAACGATAATGCGAGCTCATTCCTGTATGAATCATTGAATAACAAACAATAGAATCAATTCAAAACGAATATTTGGAAAATAAAAGCTTTGGCTGTCGTTATTTTAAACAAATATTACAGTATTTATATGTATTATATATTAAATATTATTTATATATTTAGTCACTCTTTAAATATTAAAGATGATTAAACACTGGGATCACTTTTTTGATGAACAGTAGACATAATTTGGACCGATAATAATACGAAAACTTATCTAGAATTAATTATTATTAAGAGCTAGCGCCACGTACTCTGAATGTATGATCTTTCTTTATTTCATTAACTGAATTTTGTAGGACTTTCTTATTTATTTGCATCAGAATTGTTTTTGGTGGAGGTGATCATGATTGCTTTTAGCAACAGCTGTGACCACTTAATTTTTCAATATTTAGAATATATCTTGAGTAATTTGAGAAGAATCTAAAGTGTTATTTTGGAGAAAATTTGTAAACATTGAATGACATTTAAAAACTTGGTTCAAGACTTTTATTTCGTTTTTTTGAGTTTTGCTCCATATAGCAATATTTGATGCAAGGTTAGGCGTTGCCAACCAGAGATGGATTGGCTGGTAATTTAAACAAGGCAACCTGTGAAGACTAATTTTTGTGAAAAACAGTATGACACAGAGGGATATCGATCACGAATTTTGGACGACTGTCTATAGCCCCTGGGCTGTATTAACCAGATGAAGGCATATTAAATATTTTGAAGGTTTTGTGGTATAAACATGGGCACCAGAGTTGCCTCCACGTTTGGATTAAAACTAATGGTTTATTTCGTTTTCAAAAGTTAAGTACGTTACTGATTAATTCCGAGTGACACACGATCGGTTCTTAATATTAAACAGACAAACATCACAAGATTGAAATCGGAGCTAGATGTTTATTCATTACTAAAGGTCTGACAGCTGTACCAAAGCAGCTTCATTAGACCGTTGAAAACAAAATAAAGCATTAGTTTTAATCCAAACGTGGAGGCGACTCTGGTGCCTGTGGTATAAAGGGGTAATTTTTATATACCATGGCAGTATTTGTTGCAACTCGTAAATATGCAATCCTACCATGAAACATGTTGTACTACGTTACTGTGCCATCCATGATTCCCAACATAAATTTTTCACACTCTCTACTAGTAGTTTCTAGGCTCTAGTAACTGTATTTAGTACATATTATTCTATATATTCATTTATTTATTTCAGTAGATTGTGCTGGCCTGTTATCCTGTTCATCATGAGTAGAAGCACAGACGAAGCTGTACAACTAGCAGACAGTGTCAAAACACTGGTGGTGCTGGAGTTTTCTCCCAAGACACCTGAAGAGACAAAAAAGTGGCTTATTGGTCTCATTCAGGCACCAGGTAAGCATTACAATCATGTTATCAGATCATACTGGTCTTGGGAATCCCAGGCATTAGGTTGGGGATGGGGTTGGGGGGCGTGGCAGGTGTGATCAGGAATAAGTATCATGAACAAATGCTACCATGCACCCAGTTGCCTCAGTAGGTTGAGCATTGTTCTATTGTGTATTGCATGGTCAAGTGTATAAGCCCTGGCCAGACCAGTACTCAGGGCCTGGACTGGATATGGTTAGACCATTGCAGTTGCTAGGATTCAAATTAGTCGCCCCACTTTAACTTGGGCATAATGTTATTTCATTTATGACCATGTGTCATTCTCTTGAGAATAAGATTCTTTGTTTGAGTTGTATCCATATTCAAGGGTCTTCTTATGTGCAATCATGAGACAAATTAATGATGTTCTAGGGAATGGCACAATATGGTCTGAAATAGGAAACAATATCCCAAACCTAAAAGGACCTATACTTCAAATATTTAACAGCCAGCATCTAATGCCTCTCAAAAAAGAAAGCGCATCTAATATGCATGGTCAGCTCATCAGCCAAATTATACGTGGCAGACGAGGGTGGGTTGGGGGACTAGAGCCTGCATTAAGAACGTTTTTTTTTTGTTGCTTTTTTTGTTGTTGTTTTGATGATTTGGTCATTTTAACCCCCCCTCCCTCCCCCCCCCCATTTTGTAATATTAGAGGAGGTATGCAAATGTTTAAATGTTTGAATAATCTAGCACCTAGGTATCTATTAAATAAGTTCCAAAAAATATCACAAATCCACCATTACAACACAAGGAACAATGACAACCTCAATCTTCCAAAGTGCCGTACTGCTCTGGCACAGAAATCGTTTAGTTATAGAGGGGCAACTAACTCACCTGCAGTAAACATTTTCAAATGTAATTTCAATTTCTTTCTACCACTCCTGCTATGGTCCCTGCAGAATACTGATGATACCTTCAAATAATATCCTTTTTCCCTTTCTTACTCTAGTCTCTACTGGAGGTGCAGGTCTTCAATGTCAAATAGAACCAGACTCCCTCAAGAAGTGTGACACTCTTCATTTATGGGCCTCTACCAAGAGACTTCTGGAAGGGGCTGAAAAATTCAGAGTTAAAAAAAGCCACATATCTGGTGCCATGTTGGACTTCAGCCTTGATAACTGTAATGAGTTCAAGGATTTTGGATCAGATGGTGAAGGATTCCTGACAACTTCTGAAAGCCAATGGGTTATCCAGTGTTCTTTGGATGCTATCAAATGTCACATGGATATGTCTGTGCCTGGATATACAGAGATAACACTTTATAAGAACAGAGCAATTGGTGAGTTTTTCTGTTAATAACATTAAAAGTCAGTAAAGAATTTGAGAATCAAGGGTGTCATAACGGTAGTGCACTAGCCTCTCACCTCTGGGGTCTTGGGTTTGATTCCTAAACTCAGCATCACTTGTGAGTAGGGTTTGTTAGGTCTCTCCTAACTAGCTTAAGATTCCAATTCAATCTGTGAGTCAGCCTTTTCCTTACTTGAATGAGCCCAGAGGTTGTTTCAGTGTATCAATAAAATTTGATGGCTAAGCTGAGACCAGAATGGCTTGTCCAAATTGTCCAAATCGTTTCATTCTTTTGAGAATTATGATAACAATCATACATTTTTCTACTTTATTCACAGTGCCCAAGATTGTTTCAAAGGGAGTTGTAACTGCTCTCTACCCTCTTCATGAGAAAAGCAAACTCAAAGCCTTGGAACATAAATGGTTCCTTGGGTTCCAAGCAAAACAACCACTTGGTAAGACACCTGAAATGATAGTTAGAACTGTACTTATGTCAATCCTGTTAGGTTACATACAAACACTAAATACCTATATAATCTGTGAGTTAGCCATAAACCTGACTTGGTTGTGTCAGGGTTCGATCTGTGAGTTAGCCGTGCCCTGACTTAGATCAGCCCTGAGGTTGTTTCAGGGTTCGATCTGTGAGTTAGCCATGCATACCCTGACTTAGATCAGCCTAGGTTGTGTCAGGGTTCAATCTGTGAGTTAGCCATACCCTGACTTAGATCAGCCCTGAGGTTGTTTCAGGGCTGGATCTGTGAGTTAGCTGTGCCCTGACTTAGATCAGCCTAGAGGTTGTTTCAGGGTTTGATATTTGAATTAGCTGTGCCCTGATTTACATCAGCCCAGGGTTAAACTTTGAAGGTTATATTTCTGTGAATGTATTTTCAGATGAGATCAGAGAGTACTTTGGAGATGCTATTGGCATGTACTTTGGATTTCTCGGGTTCTACTCGATGACTTTAATTCCTCCAGTTCTTCTGATGGTCGTGTTCTGGCTTTCCAATGCTCATGAACAAACCAAGAATACAGTCTTTGGTGTTCTCAACTTGCTTTGGGCTACTGTCTTTCTTGAAGCCTGGAAGCGCCGCTGTTCAGAACTTTCTTTCAAGTGGGGAACTCTGAAGAAAGGCCTAGGTAAAGTGCACCACAGTATAGCACCTGAGCACATGGATGGTATGGAATGGGAGGTTTTTTTTCCTGGGCATTGATTAGAAACATTGTTCTGGAATGATGAAACATTAAGCAGTTTTAATGTTTCTTGCCATTTTTTAGAACTGTGAAATGTAGGGGTACAGTAAGCCTGCCTCACATCTGGACAAATTTGTCCGAATGGGACACAGGCTTGGATACAGTGTAGTGATTGTAATATTGTTCGCCTCAAACACTGATGAATGAGTAAATTCACAGGAGTTTGTTGATTCTTGTCCGTGACCATGCCATACATGTGTAATCAGATAGACTTAACTTACGCAGGGTGATGTGGAATAAGCATGTGAGAAGTGAATGATAAGAACCATGGAGCACCATCACCGGACCGTAGAGAATCATCAAAAGTTGTATACATTTGGAAGGGGGAGGTGGTGGCTTTCACAGTATGGTAGACTAGTATGCATAAGGCTTATGATAAAGTCACTCGGGTAAGGGGAGCTGAGAGGATCATTTAGAGTATGCTAGCAAAAAGTGGGCAGGCTAAAGTTCAGTCCCCCCAGCCTCTTCCGCTCTGAAGTCCACCAACGAAGAACCAAACCTATAAGAAACGATTTTTGATACTGTATCTCTTATCTCTTTATCAGGTTCTGAGGAGATCGAAGAGCCACGCCCAAATTACCGGGGTCCAATGCGAACCAGTCCAATCACAGGCCAACAAGAACAGTACTACCCTCCCTTAAAAAGAAAGATCAAAACCTACTTGATCTCGTACCCCATCGTGTTGATGTGCATGAAGGTAGCAACGGTTGTCATGCTCATGTACTTCAGATTACAGTTTTACATGGAGGAGAAGTATGCTAAGAGTGGAGGCATCGTTGGCTCTGTCATGCTGCTTATACCGAGTATCTTCTATGCTGTTATGATTGCTGTTCTGAATTATGCGTATCATCTCTTGGCTACCTACCTCACAGAATGGGGTGAGTATGATTTGACCACACCCAACTCCTAAGAATCTTGTGTCCAGATTGGTTGAGTAGGCGTGCTTTTAAAATAAGTGTTGAGAGCACGGCAGTTGTTATGATTACGGTTTTGAATTATGCGTATCATCTTTTGGCTACCTACCTCACAGAATGGAGTAAGTATGATTTGACCACACCCAACTCGTAAGAATATCGTGTTCTGATTGGTTGATACTGATATTTGTTTTCTTGTCGTAGAAAACCATCGCCTCGAATCTTCCTTCAAAAACCATCTGATTGTAAAACTGGTGCTGGTAAGTAAAGTGTCTCTTGGTACATGAATACTATACCACATTACCGTCTCTCATCCCTTACTAATGGACGATCGTTAGGGCAAGCAGAAATACTCTGGGTCAAAGAAATACGAACAGACTATGACGCTGCTTGTTGCTATTAGCCTACTACCTCTGTTGTAGCTGTAAAGTGTCTCTTGATACATGAATACTATACCACGTTACCGTCTCTCCCTTACTAATGGACGATCATTAGGGCAAGCAGAAATACTCTGGGTCAAAGAAATATGAACAGACTATAACGCTGCTTGTTGCTATTAGCCTACTACCTCTGTTGTAGCTGTAAAGTGTCTCTTGATACATGAATACTATACCACGTTACCGTCTCTCATCCCTTACTAATGGACGATCGTTAGGGCAAGCAGAAATACTCGGGGTCAAAGAAATATGAACAGACTATGACGCTGGTTGTTGCTATTAGCCTTCTACTACTGTTGTAGCTGTAAAGTGTCTCTTTATACTTGAATACTATATGCCATGTTACCGTCTCTCATCCCTTACTAATGGACGATCGTAAGGCAAGCAGAAATACTCTTGGTCAAAGAAATATGAACAGACTATAACCCTGCTTGTTGCTATTAGCCTACTACTGTTGTAGCTGTTCTAGGATTTATTCAAGTCGCTTCTTTTTTGTTACAGTTCTACTTTGTCAACTGTTTCTATTCCTTGTTCTACATCGCGTTTTATCTTCAAGACATCGAACTTTTAAGAAGAGTAAGTAGAAGATAAGGATAGATAGATAACTTTATTTAACTTCGATATGTAGAGTGAGCCGAAGACTCGTAACAAACACATTCAAAAGGTTATGATCATGATAAATATGATGATGGTGATGATGATAGTGGCGGTGATACTGTACATATGCAGTAATAGAGTAGTTTTCGTGTGAGTGGGAAACGTACGGTACTGACTTACAGCACATACACGGTACGACATGCCGTAACATTGAAATGGCTTCCTATTGTCTTCCAGTAATTCACCCAATCACAACGCGTAGTTACGGTTTCGGTAAGATACAGTACGGCTATGAATTTGCCGCATTGTTTCCCACTCATACGAAAACCGCTCCAATGTTGGTGATAATCAGGATGGTGTTGAAGGTGACACTGTCACCGAAGGTGGTGTTGATTATGAAGGCGGTGGTAATGCTGTTGAATTCGAAGGTGGTGGTGTTGATGACATCTTTGGTGTTGAAGGTGGTGTGGACGGCGTTGCTAGTGATGGTGGCAATATGGTGGTGATATCAGTGGTGATGATGATAATGATGGTGATAATAAATGATGGTGATGTTGGTAATGATTGATGATATCAGTGGTGGCGATGATGATGATGATAGTGTTGAAAGTGGTCAGGCGGTCAGGTAGTGTTTATAATAATGGTGACGGTGGTTCTGATCAAATGGCGCTCATGGTGATGGTAGTTTTGATATCAGTGGTGGTGACAACTATTGCGTTGAAGGTTTTATTGATTCTGGTGGCGATGGTAATGGTAATATTCATGATGGTCGTGAAGGTAGTGACGGTGGCGCTGACGACAGTTTTAATGTTAGTAGTGGTGTTGATACAACATTACTGACGATGGTATGATAATGGTGGTGATATTGGTGGTGGGGTAATGCGGACGGGGAAGGTGTATACGGTAGATCTGTTAATAGTTCAGTGTTTTCAATCTCCAGCATCTTGCAGCACTACTCGTGACTTCTCAAGTCATCCAGCAAATCACTGAATCGTTGATTCCTTACGTGATGTTCAGGAGTCGTGTTACCACGGTAACCAAAGAAGGCAAGAAGTTTGTGGTCAAATCTGCTGATCTTTCTGATCAGATTGAACGACAGGGACAACAAGAAGTCTACGTGGTAAGCTAATTCTTTTTCATAATTATCCTCCTTTTTGGTGCTTGACACGATTGTATGGTGGCAGCCATGTTGGGCGGCTTGAACGCGCAAGAAAGATTTTGTATAAGAAAGAAGTGAAGGAGATTCTGTTGTCCCGTCGTCGAGTATAGTTGCTGCATGCACCTGTTGTAAGGAGCTATCATGAACAGGTGGTTCGTCGAGTTCAGTGTTAAGTGCATTGCAGTAAGAGCTAGGATCGCAGATATGATGTTTTTCTTCGGGTTCTTCTGTTATTATTTATTTATAGCACCAAGAGAGTATAGATAAGAGAGGGAAACTTCTTAATATCACGCGCGCCATGTGAATTCCCGGTTGGGCTATTTTTAGCATTCGCATAAAGTCTATTTTCGACTTGGGATGCTAAAAATAGGCCAACCGGGAATTCACATGGCGCGCGTGGTATCAAGAAACTTCCCTCTCTTATTTATGCTCTCTTGATTCAACTTTACCACTCTGAGGTGGACGGAAAGCCTTACAGGTCTAGGACCCAATTACAAGGCAATCAATAAATCGAATTATCATATGACCGTATTTCACTGTACGCGTGATTCTAAAAAAAACCTTTGGGGAAAATGTCGTCAGCAAAAAAAGTACGCTTTTCCGAAAAGTGTAATAATTTCCCGTTCGGACTCGCCGTTCGGACTCGCTGCCGTCAATCATGTAAAAACTACGCATTTTGATTCGCATTTATTAAAAACGCTTTGAAATCGATTTTTTATATGTGGTCATATGATAAAATGCTTATTGACTGAGTTAAGGTCGGTCCGAACGGGAAAATATTTGGCTCTCGGTCCTTGGCACGGAACTCGCTGCGCTCGTTCCGTACTTCAGGACCTCGAGCCAAATATTTTCCCGTTCGGACCTCCCACTCAGTCAATAAGTACATATTAGAATTTTGGAAGTTGATATTTGTGGAGGGAGGAAAACCGGAGAACCCGGAGAAAAACCCTCGAAGCACAGGAGAAAACCAACAAACAACTCTACTCACATAAAACACCGAGCCCGGCGGGTCTCGAACCCGGGTCGCATTGGTGAGAGGCGAGCGCTCTAACCGCAACGCCACCTGTGCTTCCCAATTCACCCATGCTTCCCTCCCTTTGCAAAGAAGGAACACGCTGAATTCCAATTCGATCTGTGAGTTAGACGTGCCCTAACTTTGTTCAACCCAGAGGTTGTTTCAGGGTTTGATAGAATTAAGAATCACCTTCTAGCTGTTATGTGATAACGTCCATTTCACTGTTTTACAGGATACTTTTGCAGATTACTTGGAGCTGTTCCTTCAGTTTGGTTATACTTTTCTATTCTCTTCGGTGTACCCCATGGCTGCGTTCTGGGCCCTTCTTAATAACGTGATAGAAATACGAACAGATGCGTTCAAGATGTGTAGGATCTTCCAGAGACCCTTCACTACACCCGCCGCGTCTATTGGTGCATGGCAGGTAAACAATACGATAAACCGTCATTGTTTTGTTGCGATAGAACTAAAGGAAATACTGTAGTACCTCTATTAAGCGACTGCCCTCGGGGAATTGTCAAGTGGTCGCTAAATAGAGGCTGGTCGGTTAATAAAGGGTCTCAGTACTACTGTTGATTATCAATATTTGAACCCCTCCGTCCCACCCCAACCCTTCTCCGTTAGAAAGTCCTCAGACCTTCACTGAAACGCATACATCTTCTTGTCCAGGCTTAATCAGAAAACCGTTGAGAAGCGCAAAAAATCCTGATCTGTTATTACGCATTTATTGAGGTTTTTTTCAATTTTTTCTTCCCAGTCCGCGTTCGAAGCCATGAGTGTTATTGCCGTCATCACTAACTGTGCTCTGATAGGAATGGCTGCAAACAGTGCTCACTGGTTACCGGACCTCACTCCTGTGAATGCTGTTCTTATGTTTGTCGCAATTGAGGTGAGAATTATACAGTACTGATATGAACCGGGGAGGACACGAGTGAAAAACGCGCTGCGCATGCTCGGAAGTTCGTCGTGTTTATAAAGAAAACCATTGGAGATTTACCGGCGTTTAGTAAATCTCTAAAGTTAAAGCCGTTCGTGGAAATTTAGTGCTTATTTTTTCCTGACACATTACTTTAGTTGTTTTCTTTCCCTGGTCAAATAATACGAGAGAAATTCGCATAATACAAGACATCAAAATCCCCAATGTTTTTCTTCGTAAACACGACTCGTCTATGGATTTTCTGCCGAACTTCCGAGCATGCGCAGTGCGATTTTCATCTGTGTCATCGGGGAGAGATATGAATTTGATGTATTGAAGACCAGTAATACCGTCTATCATCATCATCATCCTTCGGCATCCTTCTGGAACTTATAGGACGGTTGGGCCTCGAGAGCAGGAGCTGTGATATTGTTTCTTGTTCTGGCTCGATAGTAATGCCCAACAAAGTTCAGCCTTTCAGTTTTTGCATCAGCTTTAGGAATGCGGGAGGTAGATTCCCGTAAATATCCTTTCAAGTGCCGTCTATAAGGGTCTGCCAAAGTAACCACAATGGCACCATGCAGCCTTTCTTGATTACTGCCATCTTTCTTGTAGCATTTCCTGTTGGGTGCCAAGTTTGTCCTTGCTCTTGTGATACCCGACGTACCACAGTGGGTACAAGATGAGATGGCCAAGCAGGACTACCAAACACAACTCTCTCTTAAGGTAAGGAACCGCATTAGTGATAACAGAGGTGCACTCGTTTGACGATGTCTTAAGTAAAGGAAGTCTTTCATCTGATGTTTTCATCATTGATTAGTGGGTTGGAGGTAGGAAACACAGCTAATTGTTATATGGATTGGATTTATCCTGAACGAGAACTAGGGGTTTATTTGCGACGGTCGTGAAAATATTAAAAAAAAAAGAAATAAAAAATAGATGAGAATTAACAGTGGAATCGACCGAGTGGCTCTTCCTCCACTGCATTCCAATTGGAATTTAGAAGTTGATTTTTGAGGAGGGAGGAAAAACCGGAGAACCCGAAGAAAAAAACCTTCGAAGCACAGGAGAGAATCAACAAACAACTCTACTCACATACGACACCGAGCCCAGCGGGGTTCGAACTCGGGTCGCCTTGGTGAGAGGCAAGCCCTCTCACCGTTACGCCACCCATGCTTCCCGGCCCCCTCCCAAAAAAAAAGTTTCGCGTGGAAGGAAAGTGTTCGTCTCTCGCGGAACATAGGCATTGTACAGCTGGTTTTCACAGCCGCCATGTTGGTTGAATGTAATTCATTTAATTTCTCATCTTACGTATTAACCACAATTGCGGCCGAGCTTCATTTTCCAGCTAGCGACAGTCCAGTGATTGATTTGCGCGCTCGAAAAAGGTTTCTAGTAGTTTCTTCATGTGTAGATCCTCTCGTTCAACGAGGGCAAAAGCACGCCAAGAAAAAATGTGTTTAAAAATCATGACTTACAAACAAGAGCTTCTTGAGTAATGAAATACGAAGGGATCGAAGAGGTTCCTTTGCGCGTATACAAGCGAGCGGCATGGTAAAGTGCGGTGACAGCAAAGTATAAGCCTTTAGTGAGCAATCGAGCGACGCGCGAACAAAGGACGCGCAAACTCAAAAGACGCGTCCCCTTAAACACACGCCAAAATCGAAGCACAGGATTACAAGTTAAAAAAAAAATAGTTCGCATCTCTAGATTATCCAGCGCTTCGTAAGTTAGATAGAAGAAAAAAGTTATTGACAGAAGCGAAAAATTTCCATTTCCTTGCGAATTGCAACAGCGTCAATTCTATTCTTCACTGGTGTTGCAAATTTACCAAAATTTAATCTACTACATGAAAAAGTCGACACAAGTTAACGAAATAACTATTTTATTAACCATAAACCACAGAATGTAAAAATAAATAATAAGAGATAGAATTAGTGTTTGTCCTCTCAAGATAACTTCGCCAGGAATGTAAATATCAGTGTCTTTTCTTGGTGTATTGCTCCTCTTGATTCGCCATCTTGGATTCCAGCAAACTCCAGCGAATAAAAGATTACAAGTCTATTTTATCAAAAACAGAATAAAAACTTTCTAAGTTATTTGGTATAAGTCTTCAGGTTCAGTGTTCAGTTTCCAGCGAGGAAAGTTTCCAAGGTTCCATCTTTCCGTTCAGTAGTTTTCACGCATCCACTCCACGAATTCTTCGGGCAAACAAAATCTGTCTGCCCACGCTATCAGCTGTGATTCCAACCTGACTCTGCTGCACTGCTCTGAACAGTCGTATTCCATTCAGTGCTAAAGCTGTGGGTCTGTAACGATTCATCCTGGGCGCTCTGTTGTCCTTACGAGTAGTTTTATCGATTCCATTAACTTGTGCTTTGTTGGCAAGGTTTCTACTTTTCTTGTTTTTGCGAGCAGTTTGCTTACGTCTTGCCATCTTGGTTGTCTGGAGTGAAGTGTTCACAGCTGATGCGAGTGACGCCGTAAACCTTGGCGTGATGATCACTGATTGGTCGATATATTACCTTGAATTTGATTGGTTGATAATTCCTCAAAAGAATTTCAAATATGCCGATTTTCGTATGGATATTTTGAGAAAACGCAAACACTTTATAGTAAAATTGATGCTGTGTTTCGACCACACGATTCGCCATGAATCACCAAAAATAGAAAACCAGCTACAGCGAACCGCATATAATATTGCGCACGCTCTTTATCCACGCCTGGTTTCAATCTCGTGAGCCCGCAATTTTCTTGGTCAGTCAGCATTCGTTTTGAGTATGCGCTTTATCATTAGGCACTATCACTTTCGACCCCAGAGCGACACGCGTGAAAAACGTCTGCGCATGCTCTAAGTCCGCATGCAAATTAGTCAAAAGCGTCTTCGTGCTATTGTAGAAATATGCAAATTTGACTTTCATACTTGCCTGAAGAAGTCTTTACAAAATGCCAAAACTTAAGGCTAATTCTTTCATATTGTCTTTATTAATACAGTATCTTGGTCTCACAAAAGTATACCCACGAAGTTTTTTGTATACTCGGAGAAAACAAGCATTTATTTTCTCACTAAAACTCTTGTAAATTCTTGGAAAGCGTGCTGAAACGCACGCATGCGCAAACGTTTTTCTCTAGTGTCCCCCAGAGCCCTGTCATTCTTCCTGCGCATGCTGATAATACAGGTTACCCCGGAAACAAATAAAGTATTTTCAGGAGTAAAAATGGCCGCCGCATAAGAGATCTATGGTGTATATACTCAAGCTAACCAGATGCAATATTAAATTCCAGGGAAATCAAGGCAGATCCCCACGACAGACCATTGGAGAACCAAAAGAAACCGTAATATACTAGACGTTTTTCCATTACTAATTAATATGAATCTTTGTAAACCTATGGACCCTCAGTGGTGTATGTTGTTAGGGTATACTAAGCCTTCTTCTCAGGCAGTTTTCGCCTCTCGCTTTACTAGTATTTCTTACGCGGAATACCTGTGGTGGGTCAGTTACCCAGTGCGAGTCTGATTGCCACAGGGAGCCCGAGCGAAAAAGAAAGGGTCCTTGAAGAGGCACCTGTAAAAATATTAAAAATAGTGAGTTTTATAAAAACGTAAACAGGACTGGATTCAACGATAAATTGTGTTGTCTAAACTAAGGATCGCTCAATAAAAGATCTTCTCATATAATATGGCGTTTATTCAAAAAATATATTTAATCTTATAATTGATAACACAGGATTAAGTGCAATAATAATCTGGAATTGTTAGTTGGTGGAAGTGGTTGCTGCTGTGGTACGTTGTTTTTGTTGTTGTTGTGGCGGTGGTAGTTGTGTTTTGGATAGGAATGTTTAGAAATTTTATTGTAAACACCTTTTTTCAAAACCACGACCCTCTAATAATATTTTAATATTGTTATATCAAAGTCTTAAAAGATATAGTGCTGTAGATGCTATTGTAAGGTTGTTCAGTGCCAGTGACCTGACTAGTCTTTATACCAAAATTTCCAAATACTTCAAACGGATAAACGGGTAGAAACTTCATGTATTACAAAATATTGCAATTATTAAACTAAAAATATTGGGTGATCACATTGCTGTACCACACATGAAGTACAATGCTATATACTAAATCTCGAATGATTTTTCAACACTCCGATGAAGCTAACGAACTCTGGAGTACGCCGTTTCATAGCCGGTAAACCAGATTATTGTAAGCTATTGACTACTGGATGGAACCCGGCCAAGACAGCAGTACATAAGCCAGTTCAGAGTTGTTTATAGGAACTGATCGTAAAGATAACTGGTCCTTTTATCTTTGAATTTGGGTCTAAAATTGATTTTAAGTATTTCACTGAAGCCTTCGTTACAGCTTGGTTCTACATAGGATTTCCTGAAAGGTAAGAAAGAAACCTGTTAAGCAGCCTGTTATGTTTCTATTGATATATTTCTGGGTTTCTGGCTCGGGCAAATAAAAAACTCTTCTCTCAGTACCAAATAAATATGACGGATGGACGCCAAACACAATGGACGATCTGGTTGGGTTGTATAGAAGTGAAATCACGATTGTAATTATCTACAGCATCTAAAAAAATCCCTGCGAGCGCGAGGAGAATCTCCCTGTCTTTCTCCTCCTTCCCTTTAGGCGTAAGTATCAAACAAAAATGGAACTCTGCTAACAGAGTTCTAAAAGTAGGTACTCACTTATACATGTTGAACACCATAGTCCCAACGTGTTTGTAGTTCTTGTCCGTGTTTAGAATCTCGCGCACCGTGTTATTGTGCTGCGCATGCTCCTTAGCTACATTCATCAGGAAACAACGAACTTGGACTTTAGCGGCACGAGCACATTCGGTGTATCTGGACAAGAAAAATACAAAACCATGGTAACGTAAAAACCATGGTAACGTAAAAACCTGGCTAAAGATACCAGGAACCAATAGATTTGCGCCAAGCCGCGCGCGCTAACTTACTGTGAGAAACTCCCTACAACTCGATTTGAGCACGAAGTCCGTGGAATGCTTGGGGTCACTGAAAAAGTCTAGGTGCCTACTACTAGGAAAGTCTGTCTAGAATGCATTTGTAACCTGACATTGAAGCTCATAAACCGAAACATCCTTTTTTTTTGTAGCTGGTTTGATTTCTGGACTTGGCATCACGTAGGAGTAGAGTTTGTTAGGTCTCTCCCTTGTTTCGAGGGTTTTTCTCTGGGTTCTCCAGTTTTGCTAATCTCCTACGCAGCCGTTGTTAGAGTCATCTCTACTTTCTATCTCTACTCTGACCCTAACAGTGGCTGCGTAGGAGACTACATTTTTGCTCCCTCCGCAAAACCTAACGTAAATTCCAATCTGAGTTAGTTGTGCACTGACTTAAATGAGCCCAGAGGTTGTTTCAAAGTATCGATAACATTTGAAAGTTTTGTTTATGAAGTAGCCAATCATAGGCACCCTGGTCTGCCTCCAAGGTTTCTCAGGTGCGCAGTGTCGTAGGACTCCCCCACTCTACCTTTTTCTTGATTCTTTGTCAGGGTTTGTGTTGTCGATAACCACGCTTTTGCCCTTAGCGAGAGCATCACGACAAGCTGCCACACACTTCTGCCAACTTCCTAGAGTATCCTACATCAGAACAGACAGACAAATAAACAATAAAGGGAAGGAAGGAAAAGTGCATGACCCACTTTATCGAGCTTTATGCTGAAATTAAATCAAGTAAATTAACAATGTATGTTTGAGGGACTTGACAGACTACTTGTGTTAAGCCTATCCCCCTTACTATCAGTGTTTGAAAGCAATGTCTATCTCAGTGGCGGATCCAGAATTTTATAAAGGGGGGTTCCATTTCGTCTTCACTCTTTCAACAACTGATACGTAAAACTCCATTGCAGGACGCATTCTCATTATTTCATATACCCCTTTTCAAAGGGTCTGATGCTCAAATGGGGGTTCCGTGGAACCCATGGAACCCCCTCTGGATCCGCCACTGTATCTGTTACGTATGACTGTGTGGAGAAGCTCAGGGTACTAACGTATAGCTCTATAGTACTGCTCTATAAAAAATCTGCTCGGCTAAGCCTAGCCTCCTACGCAGACGCTCTTAGGGTCGTCACGCAATGCTTCCAGAAACGTTGCATGACGACGTGACGACCCTAAGAACGTCTGTGAAGGAGGCTAGGCTAAGCGGCGTTCGCAACAAATGCTATTTTAGGTATAAAAGCTGTTTGATTAAGACATATTAAAGGGTTTAAAAGAAGTATTATTCTTACCCTGTTAACGCGGACATAGCCATGAGGAACCAAATGGTCTACACAGAACGTTGACTTCCCAGCTAGGAAAAAAAAGAAAGAAAGAAAGAAAGGAAATTGAAACAATGGAAAACGACTAAATAGCTAAATAGCATCACATGATGAATGAAGTGATACTAACATGCTGGGAATCCAACCATCACCACCACCTGAATAAAACAGAAAAGTTCGAAGATAGCTTCAGTAAAATTGATCAAAAATTTGATTTATTTTTTATTTTGAACTCAAATTGCAGGAATCAAAAATCGTGAAATTTCTCAAAGGATATCTAAAAATATAAAACTAAAAGCCTCTTTGGTGGAAGGAGCAATGGCCGTTATTTATCTAGGCCAAAGTCAGCCATAGTTAGACTTAATAACTGTGATGTATGCCGATTCCATTCTCTCTTAAGACAGTGAGGAATAGGAGTGGAAATAGGGGGATTAACGAGGAGAGATAGAAGAGGTTTGGATAGGATAGAAGAGGTTTCGATAGGATAGAAGAGGTTTGGAAAGGATAGAAGAGGTTTGGATAGGATAGAAGAGGTTTGGATAGGATAGAAGAGGTTTGGATAGGATAGAAGAGGTTTGGATAGGATAGAAGAGGTTTCGATAGGATAGAAGAGGTTTCGATAGGATAGAATAGGTTTGGATAGGATAGAAGAGGTTTGGATAGGATAGAAGAGGTTTGGATAGGATAGAAGAGGTTTGGATAGGATAGGAGAGGTTTGGATAGGATAGAAGAGGTTTGGATAGGATAGAAGAGTGTAGAGAAAAGTAAAGAAGAGCAGAACAAAGCAAAGTAACTATATGTAGTGGTAGTTCCTACAAGACATCAAACTGGCCAGCTGCATTTACCCCAAGATAACAACTAATTGTTATATTACCATAGTATGGATTTCCACAGTGTTTTTTCAATCTAGTTACCTCTTGTTCCTCAGCAACCAAGGTAGCTGTGGATGGTGTGTATAGTGGTCCATTTGTATCCAGGGATTTCTATATGAAAAACGACAAAATCATCAGAAATGAGTTTTCAAATTATTGGTTGTTTGGTTGCATTACTTATGTTGTCTGTGTTGTGTTAAGCTAAGTTTGGAAGAAGGGAATGGTTGAAAGAGAATGGGTCCCTCTTTTCCTCCCTTATCCTACAAATTCTAGTTATACACAGACCAGTTAATCAACAAAATAAGACCAAAGGACTGTTCTAACTACTAACATGTGCTATCAGTTACAAGGACAGTCAACTCACTGGATCAAAGGCTGGCATGTTGAAGGCTGCTGGCTTCTTCTCTAGAAAAAATTCCTCTGGAGTTTGAAACTTTATTCCAACATTTGCTGCAAACTGGAGATGGAATAACATATAAATAAATAAGATGAATAAATAAATGGGATTTAGCAGTGGCACCTCTACAGAGTAGCTATTTTTCCACTGGGTCGCATTTGTGAGAGGCGAGCACAATCACCGCTACGCCACCCGTGCTTCCCTGCATTATCACTAAGCCTAGTGTCCCTTATTTTCATGAATTTCAATACTAACAGCTTTGAAGTCTATGTTTTTTCACATTTTATTGATACCCTGAAACAACCTAAGGGCTGATCAAACTCAGGCTTATTCATGCACAGAATGAATTGGAATTTAGCTTGTTATTTTTCGTGGAGAGAGGAAAACCGGAAAATCAGGGAAAAAAACCCTTGAATAAAAGGAAGGACTCACCAAACGCAGACTGTCCACTAAGGGATGGTAGTGCATAGGGGAAAAGAAGAGAAAAAGCAACGTACTAGAGAATATTTCCCCCCTGTACCATCCTCCCTAATGTCCTGGACTGATAAGGATGTGAATTGAGTGATTCAGAAAAGAGTCAAACTTCAGGTAGTAGTGGGAAGTTGAATGAAAAAGAATTAAAAACATACTGCTCTGTCACTGCAAGAAAAATCCTTCTTTTTTTTTGGAGCCCAGTCAGCAGGTCTACCAGCTGCGTCTGGAGCAAATTGTCAAAGAGAAAGAGAAAAAGGTTAAATCAAATCTTTGGTTAAATGAGTAGTTTCAGAACTAGGAGTGAGGACTGAAATCTCAAAGTGATAGAGAGAAAGAGAAGGATATCTGTATAGAGGTTTTTCACGGCAGCCACGAAGGAGCTCGAGGGCAAACCAATGGAAATTCCCCCTTTTGGAAACAAATTTTCTTTCCATTTAAAGATATTGCATTGTTACTGCATGCCCTTAGATATGGCTGCAATGAAACCACTCTAATTGTGGTATTTTCTTGGACTAAGAATTCGAGAAAACAAACCTCCAATGTAAAAACTTTCTTCCTTACTAACATCAATCCCTTGATTTAACTAGAAAAGAATAAATGTTTGTCAGGGTAAGAAAATAACATTATTTTAGAATATTCTTGTTAATTACTCTGTAAACAACTCCCCTCAAACTTGCAATGGTGTCTGCAGTTTTTTATCTATGGGGAGGAGGGGTGATTAGCATAATAATTATGTTACAATGCAAGATTCTGCTTCCCCTCCCCCTTCTATCTGGGAAGACCACCCATATTTTGACCTCCATGGTGTGAGGGGAAAGCAGCTGCTACAGCTGTATGTGGATGATAATTGTTACACTGCATACTGTTGGAGCACATTTAGGCCCCACCTCCTTTTTGCAGAAGTATATCACATTTCCTCTACAGGTGAAGAGAAGAAATCTTATGAGGATAATATCTGGGCAAAACTGCTGCATCTTCCTCTGCCTTGGTAAGACATCTTTCACGTTTCCCTTGCATGGGTCAGGTCAAGCAGCAACATTAATTTAAACCAGGTTGTTGTTTTAAAAATTTTACCTTCTTACAAAGGTGATCCCACATCCCTGTGGAAGGTTTGCGATAGTGACCAGTACCAGGAGATACTAGTACCTGTTGAAAGCATTCACATATAAAAGTGTGAGAATATTTTTAATAAAATTTGTGAAAGCATACAGCAAGACCAAGGTGGTAGTAGGAAGAAGGATGATACTATTCAACCATCTGCAGTGGGTAAAACACGAGAACATCACCCCAGATATTCTATTGAGCGACTGTTACCTGTGGTCAACAAACAGTCAACAAACTGTTGTGAAATGGTTGAGTTGACAGTCAATTCAAAGGGCATCTTGCATGCTGATCTTGCATTTTACCTTTCATCTAATATATGTTATTACCTGGGGACATTTGTGTTTTTTAATCAATTAATTTATCAAATTAACTTTCAGCAAATTATGGAGTGTTCATGGATCAATATACTATTATAAAGGAACTATCATAATATTTCATATTTTTACCTGAATTGGTACATTAAAGGTCCCTACAATGTTCTCAACTTTCTTTTTGAAGTCTGGAACACTCACTTTCTTTTTTGCAATGCCATTCTAGGTTACAAAGGCAGTGATATGATAAAGAAAGACACTTATAACATGTGTGAATAACTGGTTGGAAAATAGACTCAGGCAACTAAAAGACTAAAAACAAACCTGATTGGTGAATAGGACAATCTGTATGTAAAAAAGAAAAAATATATGAGAATTGTGAGGGATGTGGAACTAATGAATTTATCATTTTCATGGCAACAATTTCCCAAATATCCTTATAAGCTCAATACCTTATATCCATCATTCCATAATGTTCTTAATCTCCCAGGTATTTCAGGCAATGCAATTCTGCAAAAGGTATATACAAATTTTCATTTAGTCCAGGGTTTAGTCATGAATTTTTTAAATTATACTAAAATAATAATAAGACTTAGAAAAAACCTACTAATGGTCTATCACCAATCGAGCCCTGTGATTGGCTGAGCTACTAGGGGTCTATTAGTGATAGACCTCTAGTAGCGAAAAGCGCTGGTTTTGAAAACCAAAAAATATATATTTAAAGCAAAATCCAAAACTTTTTGCATCCTTTTATTGGACCGATTAGTAGGTTTTTACTAAAACAATTAGACCTCTTGCCCTCATGCCCTACGAGTCAATAGCCCATGAGGCCTTCGGCCTCATGGGCTATTGACTTGTAGACCATTCGGACTCGAGGACTAATTGTTAAATGTCATTGAGTATTATCTTACTTCCAGTCTGCAGTGTTAGTTGGAAAAACTTTTCCTGATTTTGTAGTAATGATTGTCCCATCCATATCAAATCCTGCAATCTTGAAAATTAATGCCAATATATAGTTAATAATGATAGCAAGTTTTTCCCCTAAAGGCTGGTCCTCACTAGTGCATAAGCACAAGCATAAGCATAAACATAAGCATAAGAATCAAAACGTTCTGTTCTTCTTATGCTTGTGCTCATGCCTATGTTGCTGAATCATCCAGTGAGGACATACACTCTTATGCTTATGCTTATGTCACTAGTGAGGACCAAGCTTAACGAAAGGGTTACAGCAGGCACTCTACTCACAAGCGATGACTAGTCTGGGAATCAAACTTGAAGACCCCAATGGTGGGAGGTGAGTGCACTTCTACTGCTATGCAGTACACCACCCCCGATTCCCTTCTGCATGTGAGTAGCAGGGTGGATCCAGGATTTTGTTCAGGGAGGGGTGCAGGATTCTAGGGGCACCTGCCCACAAAAAACTCCAAACCCAAAAAAGCTGATTGAACCTTGTACTGGATGTTCTGTTAGTTGCAAAGTAAGGGGGAAAAAAGTCAACCCATGGGGATTGCACACCCCCTGCACCCCTCCCCTAGATCCGCTCCTGAGTAATGGTCTTATAGGTATATTATATAATCACACATACCTTTGATCTCCCTTCAACTCCTTTTCTTGTATAAATCAGCAGTTCCTGTGGTATCTCTTCCCAGGTGCTTGTGGTACATGGACTACCTGTCTGCATGTTTCTTGTAGGGCTGTCTGTATCTTCAGCATCTTTGCTAGTTGATTTTACATCTTGTTCATCTTTGATATCCAAATCTGTGCTGTGGTCTGGACTCATTTTAGCTTTCTTTGTGGCTTTGTGATTACTACCATCATCATCATTGTCATTATTGTCACTTGCTTCTATTCTTCTCTTCCTGTTCATCGTACTCGTGTTTTCATCTTTTACTTCTTTCAGCCCCTCAACATTCTTTTCACTGCCTTCTGCTTCAACACTTTTTGAAGGGGATTTCTTCATGACTGGATTGATTTCATCTTTGTTTTCCAAATCCATGCCACCAGCTGAGTATGATGCACTGTCATCATTATTACCATCACATTCATCTATCCCTCTTTTCTTGGTTATATGTTTATCAGAAAGATCTGCCACTGTTTTCAATCCTTCAATATCATTTTCACTGGCTTCTGTAGTATAGGTACCTTTTGAAGGAGGTTTCTTTATATTTGGTGGATTCATTTTGAAATAAATAAAGTTTGGATATTCTTGTCGCAATAAACAGATCTTTCCTCCTGGACCCAGCAGGGCTGTTTCTCCTTTCTTTATCTCTTTGGTTCCAATTGAACTTGGTATCTTACCAAACTGCAATCATAATAAAAGGATTATGATTATACTTCTCATACAGAGGATATATGGAGGAGAGTATTGTAGTAGGCTGACTATGCCTACAGAGTGAGGTACATTGGGGTTAGGTTTAGGGTTAATATTTGGGAAGACTTTGTAGGAATAACTGCGTAGCCTTGTAGGACCGTAGGCTGTGCATAGGTGCATAGGCACGTAGGTTCATAGGCTGTGTATAGGCACATAGACTTCATAGGTTTTTTAGGCTTGTATATTTAGATTATTGCCTGAGGGGTACTCCCTAATGGACTATACAGGAATGCCCCACCCGAAAGGGGTACCTTTTTCAGGCCGCAGGTATAGAAAAGGGGTGGGAATTTGTGAGTTTTGGTATAAAAAGGGGTAGCTTTTCTTCAAAGATATAAGAAAGGGATACATTTCAGGCCAAAAGGCATAAAAATGGTATATGAAAGGGTAAAGGGTTGAGAGTCCAGGCGGAACACCTCCATATGAAACGACCCGAAGTAACCCCCCCCGGATTATTGCTGTAGGCACGTAGGTAGCCTACTATAATACTTTTACTCTGCAGGGTGCTCTAAAGTTGTATGAAGTTTAGCAACTTATCATCATCATTTCCTTATGTTGTACTAACCTGTTTTACTATCACCTCTTTCTCTGCATAATTTGCTGTTAATTGGACTAAAAATTTAAAAAACACTCTGAATAATCTGCGTAGAAAGGAGAGAAAAGTTTCTCACAGCGTTTCACTTACTGTGATCTGATATTCTAGACAATAAAATATACGAATAAAGATAACCCTTGGTAATCTCACTTTGGTTTTTGGAACATTTTGGATTTCTTATCTTGAGTTCTGGTTTCCTTCCAACTGTAACGTCTTGTCCATCTGGTAAGGGAATAGGATCGTGAGTATCATCACAGGAATGCAAGAAACACTCCATTGGTTTTATCAAAACATCTACAACTAAAACTCGTGCAGCAAATCCGCCAAGTTGGACGTGAGAATCCCTGAAAGACTGGAACTAGTACTGAGTCTCACTCGAGCACTGCTTTCAAAATGGCGGATGCGAAAGAGCAAAAATATTTAAGTCTACTATATTTGATTTTTGCAGCATTATTTCTACGTATTGGATTCATTATTTATGGCGAATGGCAAGATAGGACTATGCTTGTTAAATACACGGACATAGATTACCATGTTTTTACGGATGCAGCCAGGCATGTGTACAATGGCGGTTCACCGTACGACAGACAGACATATCGATACACACCTCTTCTGGCTATCATCTTGACACCAAATATTTCCCTGCACAACGTGTTTGGAAAAGTACTGTTTATTTTATTTGACGTGATAACTGGGTATCTTTTGTACAAGATTCAAGTCGAAAGAGGCTTTGGGGAAAAGACTTCATTGATTAGTTCATGTTTATGGATGTTCAACCCAATCGCTGTCACTGTATCTTCCCGAGGAAACGCAGAATCCATCATGGCGTTTTTAGTTCTGGCTACTTTATACTCAGCTTTAAAGGATAAACCTTCTTTGACAGCGATTTTTCTCGCTCTAGCCGTGCATTTTAAGATCTACCCAATCATATACAGTTTGCCGATTTTTCTTTTTATTGGAAGCAGGTCACGAAATAGTCAACGTGTGGAGATTCCAAATAGTGTTAAACAAATTCCTATGTTCTTGATCAAATATGTGTTTCATCCTGCTAGAGTAAAACTTGTCGTGATGTTTATTATGATGATGGGAGGTCTTACCTTGGCACTCTACTACAGGTATATTATTATGGTGTAATACCCCTACCCCACACCCCAAGGGAAAATGGTAACACAGTCTGCTTTATGTACATATAACATGTTAATTTAAATTTAATCATGGATGAAGATGAACATTTGAGTATGGGAGATTGAGATTGAGGAGCAAGGACAGTTCCAGAATTTTTAAAAGGGGGTGTGTGTTACTGGTTACATCACACCAATGCCTCAGTAAACCTATAAAAGGTGGGAAAATAGCCTCTCAAATTGTCGGGAATTAAGTTTGTGAACTTCTAATAAAATGAATGAACGTTTATCCAGATAACTGTGTTCAGTTATTAAACACGTTTTTTAAATTTCTGCAAGGGGGGGGGGGGGGGGGGGGGGGTTGACTAGTCTCCCCCTCAACTTCCCTGCATCTGCTCCTGAGAAGGCTAGGTCTGCTGTGAGACTAGATATCAGTAAAATGTTCAAATTTTCAGTTGACATGTTGATGATCAACATCTGTTAACTGCATGGTCATAAAGTACAAATTTACTAATTGTCCAGTCTATCTTCTTATAAAAGTTATAAAAGTTTTCCTATTTATATTTTCCATGTTTTTGTTATTTCAGATATGGCTTTGATTTTCTTGAGCACACCTACTTATACCACATCACAAGAACAGATCCAAAACACAACTTTTCTGTATATTTTTACATGCTTTACCTGACCCAAGATTCTCCTTGGACTAAGGTGATTGGGTTACTGTCTTTCATACCCCAGATGACACTAACTGTTGGACTGGCTTTTAAGTACTCTAAGGATATCTGTTTTTGCTGCTTTGCTCAGACATTTGCATTTGTGACATTCAACAAGGTCTGCACATCACAGGTATGTTTATCTTAAACTATTTTTTTCACATTGTTAAGAAACAAACGGTGCTGCAAGGACCATGGAGCACCCTAAAAAGTGAGTGGGCTTAGATTGGAAAATATTAAAGACTAGTATACAAAAGGGTAAAAGTGGGGGGGGGGGGGGGGGGGGGGGGTGGGGGTTTTAGATTTGAAAATTTATGGTATATCAACAAGAATTATGGGGATTTATTATGGGGAATTGTGGCTCCTCCCCCTCTGTGGTACCTGAGATGTGTCCTCTGCTGGGATCTGTTCATGAAAGTACCAACCACATGGATTTATTATTTATTATTATGAATATATTATTCACCAAACCTTGATTGCAGATATTAGAGTGACAATCCATTGCCTTCAAGCAATTGTTTCAAGTCAAGACCTTCGGGTCAGAAACACAGTAAATGTATAGAAACTGACCCAAATGCCACGACTTAAAGCAATTAAGGCAATGGAGTGTAACTCTGATATCTGCTATTGTGCTAATAGCAGGGACCACGGAGCATAATTTTGATTGGGGGGGCTAACGACCACCAAATACTGGAAGACCTAGGGGGTTTGGGGGCATGCTCCCATTATTGGCCCAGCCCCCCCTGCTCTGCGGTCCCTGAATAGAAAATCTGTCAAGTTCTCATTTATGTTTGTGTTTTATGCTTATTTCAGTATTTCTTGTGGTACCTTTGCCTTCTTCCGCTTGTAACTCCTCAAATTTCGGTGTCACTTGTCAAAGCTGGTGTCATGGCAATAGCCTGGTTTACAGCCCAGGTAAGAGATTGGATAAAGTCTGAATGGGCCCCAAACCTATCTCCCTTAGATTTGTTCAGAATCCTGGGGTGGATCTAGCATTTTGAGTAAGGGGGTTCACAAAACTTAGATGCACATTTTGTTGCTATATGTTAACCAAGTAATTCTAAGCTAGAAAGGAAAGTCACAGGCACCCGGTGACTACCCACTAGATCAACCTATGGAATTTTGGCTCCACCTCTCGGTTACTGATGACTCAAAAGAAATAACATCACATAAATTTAGCCACAATATGAGAAGAATAAGAAGAATATGAGAATGTTTGTTGTATCTAGAGTTGTTTAGGTCGCGGAAACATGAATTCTAACCTGGATTCTAACCATTATTTCATTTTCCTTCCATATTTTCAGGGCATGTGGTTATATTTTGCATATTATCTGGAGTTTGAAGGCCAAAATACGTTCTTACAAATATGGATTGCAAGCCTTTCGTTTTTCTTTGTCAATGTATGGATTCTGTGTGAAGCTGTGAAAAAATACATTCCTCTCACCTCAATCAAACCCAAAAAATTGTAGAAAAATATAACAATTGAATAAAAGCTAATATTCTAATAAACCAATTGTATTCATTGTTAGTTGTAAATCCAACTTGTAAACTTAGGAGAACCTACATAGCACTCAGTTGGTGTAATGTATTCATAAAATCTATTGTATTCTACTGTCGTTCTATCTATTGTATTAGGTGTGATGCATTGTATTCTTATGAATACATTACATCAACTGCTTGCTACGTAGGCTCTCCCAAATGAACTTAGGTAGCATTCTTTCATTATTAGGAAGGGGGTTATAATCTGACCACCTTTGGAGTCATAAGAAATGAGCCCTGGTTTCACCTTCAAGAAATAAAAAGATCTCTGTTGTATTTGCTTATGTTTGAGCCTCTTTTTTGACCACTTGTGATTTGGCCCTGCGCTGGTGAAGAAGGCACAAGTGGAGTAAGGGGAAAAAACATAGTATAAATAAAAATAGCCATTTGATGTAAAAGTTTGAATATTCATTATTGAGATACTGAAAAATAGAAAGAAAGTAAGAAAGAGAATAAATTATCATAGAAAAATGGACAAATGGGATGAAATCTTGATATAAATTTTGGAGACATCCCGTTCACTTCTTTCTTCAAGAACTGTTTTATGAACAATATTTGCCTCCCTGATGGATTTTGATGAAATTAAGGTTTTTAGTTTTTGTATTTACTGTAGTGTGAATGTAGAAAAATGGAAATGAAAGAAAGAAGAAAAACTCCCCAAAAGGTGAAAAAATTACTACAGTCATGTGTTCGATCACGTGGTCAAAAGCGCGAAACTATTTTTGGCGGGAAATATTTAGTAGCCTGGCCAGCTCTCCCCAGTCCCTGGGTTAAATAACTGGCGCGCAGCCGGAGATTCCCGCAGATCATTTTTCATCCCAGCTCATGAGTCCAGACAGATGTTGGAGTATTTTACACAAATGGTCATTATTTTATCTCCCTAAATGAGTTCCACTTCTAAAGCACTGCTTCTCCTTATCTTCTGTATAAGCTTTATAATCATCCAGGGTGCCGGAATAAGCAGAAAAAAGACTTTAATATGGGGTCCTGGTCTGAGAGACGGAGCTGTAATCCCGGCTCGGTATTTTTTCATTCAGACGGTGGATACTCAAGGACGAAAGTAAGTCGGAAAAAAAAAGGAATAAATACTCATTTTATTTAATATCTTTTAATTAATGAACTTGTAGATGAGTATATTAATCATTAAGTATTTCATCTCTTGTTATTTTTTCAAATCATTTTAAAATTCACATTTTTAAAGGACTATTTGGCTGCTAAAATTGAAGTATTTTGACAGTCTAAATTCTTAATTTATTTTTCGTTGCTGAGGTTCTTATTTACATCTGAAGCCTTACTTCATAGTGTTCTATTATTATCATACATTCATCACAAACGGCTCATATTTTGGGAAACGGAAATAACAAAAGAATTCATTGTTTACGTTTTCACTACTGAAGTATTACTTACAAGCCTTCCTGCATTGATGTTGTAAATTCTCCAACTGTTTCTATTCCATTTGATCACGTTCACACTTTCTTTTCAACAAATTTAGCTCAGTAATTTCAGTTCGAAGTTCCATGCAGAGAAGTTTTTATATTCACGATTATCTTTGAAGTATTTTATTATTTTCAGCTGTCGTAAATAATTTTAGGGGTTCTGCATGTTTTGTTTGATCAGCAGGTGATAGTTTAGGCTACCTATGTCAACTAAAGATGGATTATAAATATTTTATGTTGTATTATCAATTTCCTCATTTCATAACCTTCTAAAATCACCCAAAACTATTATCTTATTCCTATAATTATAATATAATTTGACAGATACTTGACATAAATATGTCACTTTTTCACCATGCTTATATTTATCAAATTCCCAAACCTTAAAACCATATTTCTTTCTTTTGTACAACAAAGAGAAAAATAAATTACTGAATTCTGATTGGCTGATTATGTTTTTTTTTATCAACATCGGCCAATTACCATGTAGCAAGTGTACAGCATGACTTGCTATGCTTTTGTTTAAAATTACCCCCACTACTTTCCCAACCTAGAAAATTATTTCAACACAACATTTATCGTACCAAGTGTTTATGTATTACTTATCACACTTGTATGCTTGATTATCACCACACAATGTTATAGTTACAGACAGCCCATTCCCACCTATCATTAGCTGATTTGAAAAGTTTTCAATTAAAATTGAGTTCCTTTAGCATGGGTCATAGTTACATTTCTTTTGTTTTTCAAATTCAATTATCACCATATGGACAAACAAAATATTTAACCAATTTAATTTCAACCGTTGTTAATTATGTGAGGAATTGTCATAGTGGAGTAGGCAAAACAGTCATACAGTACAATGTAGGATACTGATCATGCAGACTACATTAAACTTTGGTATCAAAATATTGTTAGGGTTGAAGGTTTCATTATTTTCTTTGTAGAAAACTTCCCCTTGTTATTATCTACTTTGGTATCATTCAGTAATAGTAACCGTATTTGATATCATAGAGTATACTTTTGAAATTTTGTTTTCAATCAAAAGTTTATTAACTTCTATTGTTTCTTGAAGCCATATTTATATATTCCCTTTTTTCATTTCCTGTATTTTTCCTTTTCATGAATTAATATACCCCGTTTCTTCCACTAGTTTAAAGGAAAGTCCAGGAGAGAATACTTTTGACGTAAGAATAACAACCAGTCAAGGGAGAGCAAGAACATGGGTACAATTATTAGACAGGCATGATGGCTCTTTTGTTGTCCGCTTCCGACTGTTTTCTAGTTACAGAGATTTAAAAATTGAAGTGTTGTACAAGGAAAAACATGTAGCGCAATCACCATACCAATTAACAGGTTTGTTATCATATCTCGTATCATACATAGTTAATTAAGTTCACAGTATTCCAAAAAATAGACCTCACAATGTGTTGTTCCCTATAGTGTTATTTCTATATTTACTGGTTGCACCAGAGAAAACACATAATATTTAATAATAATGATACTTTATTCAAATTCAATATAGAAGGTTTACAATAGAATTTGAAAAGGAAGACCATGAGGTTAGCCCTATATAGGTCCCCTATTCTAAAACTATCAAAATTTAATGATATGTAGTATGTGTTGCATGGTTGATGCTCTTCCCCCTGTAGCACACCGAGCCCCCCACTCAGGAATGTAGATACAACTCAAACAAAGAACTTTATTCTCAAGAGGTCTATTTTGATAAGCAGTTCAAAATTTATTTACCAATGAATGTTTTCTTTGCTAAATGCTAAATGCTGAAACCAAACACCACAGCAAATTAATGGACAAGAGACTAGTGTCAATCAAATAAATGGTAATACTCCATAAAGTTACGTAATAACCAAAGGAAGGTACAGAGGAACGTACTATTTATTTGATCGATGGTAGTCTTAATAGACCTCATTGGCTTGGGTGTAATGTTGTCCCATTTCAGACCACGTGTCATTCCCCAGAGTATCATTTCATTGTTTAACGGTTGCGCATGAGAAGATACATGAATATGGATACAACTCAAACAAAGAATCTTATTCTCAAGAGAATGACACGTGGTCTGAAATATGAAAACATTAGCCCAAGCCGATGAGGTCTATTGCCCATAAACCTATAGCAACATTTTGTCTCAATCAGTGTATAGCAATTACTGCAATTCTCAATATTCTGAGAACTCAGGCTAACTCAGTAGCATTTTTACTTGTTGTAAAAATGATTTTTTTGCTGCCCCATATAAGCAATCAAAACGAATCAGTCAGTACCTTTTTATATTATAACAGGCAACTCCCATTCTACCGAGTTTGCAGGATATTGAAAATTGTAAACATTGATATGTGTTTTTTCCTATCGTTATTCTAATATTCTAGGAGGTGTATACCATGAAGGCTGTTACTGCCCAGAATCTGACACAACAAAATGGGAAGAAGTCATGCAGTGTCCTAATAATTATTCTCAAATAGAGAGAGACTTAGAAAAATTCAGTAAAATTAATCTAAAGAGACTAGCGATAGAAGGAGTGGAGAGATTTGGTAAACACAATGCCCTTTGTCATTACTCTGTCATTGACAATAAGGTAAGTAAGGAATTATTGAAAGGCGCTGGTGATACATGTATATAGCTGGGAGTTTGTTAGTAACTGATTAGAGCAGATTTCATATGAGTGTGAAAAGACATGGCACACGGCACAATTATCATGGCTTGGACATGGCACAAAATTTTGAATGTTTGCATACATAGCACTGCACTGACATGGTCAGCAAGGCGCAGTCAGTGCCGTAAGTTTTTCATAGTCATGAAAGTTTTTTGCAGTCATACTGAAACTTCTCTTTGTGCCACTTACTTCATGTGTTGGCATCAAGTTTTGGCATCTAAGACTTTTCACCTGTGTTTTAAGGTTTATCGCAAGACTCATGGTGAACATGTTGGTTTTTCAATGTTCATGGATGCTATTTTATTGTCACTATTAAGAAAGGTAAATCTTGAGTATAAATCTACCCTAAACATGTATGATTTTGAGACACATACATATACATATACATATGTACAGGAAATAGTGGTAGCGCACTGAGTTCTCACTTCTTGGGTTTGGTTTGATTCTTTTACTCCATATCACATGTAAGAAGAGCTTGTTCTGTCCTCCTTGTTTTGAGGATTTTTCTCTGGGAAATTTTGTCTCCTCTTTTCTTACAAGTACATACATCAATCAGGGCCATAGCCCCACAGGGACCTAGGGGGCCCATACCAAGTTTTCCCCAGAAGAGTAAAACAACTATGGAATTAAATAATCATTTTTGTGATCACGTGTTGTGGAGTGACTTTGTGTCCCCCCCCCCCCCCCCGCCGTTTTTCAAGGCTTTCTACAGCCCTGCAATGGGTATATTCCAGATGGTCAAATAGTTATCTAACAGGTATATGTGATTCTCATAGGCTGATTCCCATGACTGAGAGTGTCATATAATTCAATAATTTTAGGTTAGATTACCAGACATGGAATTCTTTGTAAATCTTGGTGATTGGCCATTAGAACACAAGAAAAACAACCCTTTACCAATCTTATCTTGGTGTGGGTCAGAAGAGACTTCAGATATTGTCATGCCAACATATGATTTAACAGAGGCAGCACTTGAAGCAATGGGAAGGTGTGTTTTTTTTTATTCATTTACTCAATCATTCAGTCATTTTTATGCATGGTTGAATGGTTAGTTGTTGTTAGGTGAATCATCTATCACACACCCACTCATCCATCCATCCATCCATCCACCCATCAGTCTGTCCATCTGTCCATCCATCCATCCATCCATCCGTCCATATGTCCATCCATCCATCCATCCATCCATCCGTCCATCCATCCACCCATCCATCCATCCATCGATCAGTCGGTCTATCCATCCATCCATCCATCCATCCATCCATCCCTCCCTCCCTCCCTCCCTCCCTCCCTCCCTCCCTCCCTCCCTCCCTCCCTCCCTCCCTCCCTCCCTCCCTCCCTCCATCCATCCATCCATCCATCCATCCACCCATCAGTCCGTCCATCCATCCATCCATATATCCACCCATCTGTCCATCCATCCAATTCCATCCATCCACCTGCCCACTCACCCACCTACCAATCACTCCATCCATCTGCCATCCTCATAGTTATTCATCCATAAAATTACCCTTTGTTTCTTTCACTTATTTATCCATTTCATTATTCATTCAATCTTAGATGAATCCCTTTGTTGAAATGTTTTTAAATATAAATTAACAAATAAACCATGTTAATCCATAACCAAATTGTATTTTAAGGGTTTCATTGGATATGCTGTCTGTACAAGCCAACACTGGGCCAAAATGGAAAGACAAAATCCCTAAAGCATTTTGGCGTGGCAGAGACAGCAGACAAGAGAGACTAGATCTAGTGGTCATGGGTAGAAAGAAACCAGAACTCTATGATGTTGCTCTAACCAACTTCTTCTTTTTCCCTTATGATGAAAAGAAATATGGTCCCAAAATGCAGCATATATCCTTTTTTGATTTCTTTAAGGTATAAATATTTGTTATATAATTAAAAGCACATTTTAGTATCCTCTGCAGGCGTCTCTTACCTTTTCTGCCTATATTTTCCTATTTGTGGGCTACCTGTTTGTATAATACTTTGGGTGGACTGAAAGTGAAAAAGTGAGAAAAGTAGGAAAAAAGATGTTCTCTCTCCCCTTCTTTCTTTCCTTTTTTCAGTCTTCCTCTCCCAACACTGTCCACAGGAAATCCAGAGGAAAGAGGTGCCTGTGAACGTTATGAGCATGAAAATTAATAACAGTATATAATATCATATTGTATCCTATTACTCACAGCAGTGGTTTGACTGTATTGCTTCCCATTTCAGAACTTTTGAGAACAGTGCTATTTTTCTCAGTCCCAGCAATTTTAGTGCACCTTTTTATTTGTTAATGATAAATGAAGAAATTATACTACTCAAAAGAATGACACATGGTCTAAAATGGGAAAACACTGAATACTTTACTTATAGTTGAGCCCACTGTCAAAAATGCTTTTGTTTTTGATGTCACTAGTAAGGCTAATGTAAAGCTCAAGAAACTGCTAACAATCATAAAATAATGTCCTTTGATCCACTTGATGATGAGTATTACCACAGGTAGCCCAAGCCATCAATAAATCATCATTTTTCTAATGCTTTGTTTTTTTAGTGGAAGTATCAAATAAATATTGATGGCACAGTAGCTGCATACCGACTGCCATACCTTATCACTGGTGATTCAGTTGTGCTGAAACAAGACAGTAATTACTATGAGCATTTTTATAAAGACCTCAAACCCTGGGAGCACTATATCCCATTCAAAAGAGACCTCAAGGATTTAGAGGAAAAGCTTCAGTGGGCCATAGATAATGATGGCAAGGTATGAAATACACTTTCTTGGAATATAAGTGGTAGCATTTCATTTTAGCCTCATCAATTGAATTTCATATACTCCACTAAGAATTTATTCATTCATTTATACATCCATTCATTCTTTCATTCATTCATCCATTCATTTGTTCATTCGTTCGTTTGTTTATTCGTTCATTCATTCATTCATCCATTCATTTGTTCATTCGTTCGTTTGTTCATTCATTCGTTCACTCATTCATTCTTTCATTAATTCATCCATTCATTCATACATCCATTCATTTGTTCATTCGTTCGTTTGTTCATTCATTCATTATTCATTCGTTCAATCATTCATTCAATCATTCGTTCATTCGTTCATTCATTCATTCATTCATTCATTCATTTTTTTGCTTTCTGTTTTCATACCCCCCCCCCCCCAACAAATCCCTAAGAGACATGGTACTGGGAAAAATAGGATAAAATTTGACTCCACCTGCAGTGGAATTCTTATCTTGTGGAACATGTATTTCAGGCGCAAAAGATAGCACAACAAGCACAACAGTATGCAAGAGACAACCTGCAAGCTATAGATGTGTTCTGTTACCACTGGGTGTTATTCAGGGTGAGTCTACATTACCGTCTTTGTTGTACAAGGATAGCACTTAATAGCCAGTGGCTGACAAACCTGTGGCCCTCGTTCCATGATCGAATTGGAATTTAGAAATTGATTTTTGTGAGTAGGGCTGTGTGGAAAAGAATAATAATTATAAAGGAAGAAATAGTTGACACACGCAAGCAGGGAGCTCAGGAAAAGTTGATTTTTTATTATGTTATATTAGATATAACATATATGTTATATGCGCTCACTCATGAGAGATCTTTTCAACATTCGAAGATAAAATTCGTATCTCTGCCCGCCCATGTAATGTTCTGTTTATTATATAATGATCAATGAAAAAGAAAAGAAAGCTTTTTCAAGCTTTTTTCTGCTATAAGAAGTATGTAACCATAGTCACGATATTTTCACATGTGAAAATAACAATAATATCAAATTTTTGAAATAAAGAAATATAGGTATTTCATTGATAATCATATAATATTCATATCTCTGAAATGGGTGGGAGGTTGGTGGCAAAAAAGGGAAGTAAAGCTAGTTGTTTTTTGTGCATAAATTTATACTGAACATCTATTAATATGCCCCTTCCTGTGCAGGTTATTGAACATAAAACTTCTTTAATTTGTACACACAGTACGACTCCTATCAAACCAGCTTGATCAAAAGAGTCATTCCCTGCGTAGACAATTATGTCATCCTGATAAAATTTTTATCCAATAATATTTACTGCATCCCCTCAGGACCTCAGGCCATACTTCCTAGTTTGTGGTCGGTTCTTCACATGTTTTTCATAGGTAGATAGAGCCATTGATAAACATCAAGTAGTGACGATTATTTTATTATTTACCCACAGGAATACGCCAAAAGACAAACAACCAAACCCGTTATACACAAAGGAATGGAATATATCAAACAGCCAGACGATAATGATAGTCGATGTGATTGTCTTAGGAAAACAAAAGTAAGATCTACTAAGATACTGGTTTCGAATACCATACTGGAAACACAACTCGACCTCAAGACGAGGGTCTGGTGACATTTCCTCTCATCCGTACTCGTCTTCACTAGAGCGGTTTTCGTATGAGTGGGAAACGTTGAGGCAGATTCGTAGCCGTACCGTATCTTGACGCAGCCGTTACTCCGCGTTGTGATTGGATGAATTACTGGAACAAAATGGGAAGCTATTTCAATGTTACGGCATGTCGTACCGTGTATGTGCTGTAAGTCAGTACCGTATGTTTCCCACTCATACCAAAACAGTTCTAGCCTTTCGTCCTCACCAAGTTGTGCATTCATGGCTTCCGCAAATGAACAGATTGTGCGGTGATACGATTTACGAAGTTGTGCAACTTGTCGCGCAACATTGTTGCGTTACAAAAAGTAGAAATTCTCCCTCTAATATTAATAAAAAAAGAAAAGTTTTATGCACGTGAGGTGGTAATCAGGTAATGTTTTCTCTCACCTGTCAAGGTAATGGTATTTGTCGGACAAGTTTCACGATTTTGTTGATCGTATTACCGCACCTAAATGAGGCCGAGTTGTCTTTGCTGAATCTAACTATCATAAAAGTGTGGGCTGTGTTTATACAATGACTCTCAAATAGGCTTCCGTATATATACAGGCAGTATGAGCGTGGATTGTCTGGTTCTTGATTGGTTTAGAACATGAAGAAGCCATTTAAAAGTGGCAGGTCCGAGTTTTCCTGACTCATGCAAACTCCTCATGATAGTGCTTGACTTAAGAATTGAAAAAAAAAACGTGGTTTAAAAATAATTTTGATATCTTGATTTGAGTGTTTAAACAGGGAGGTGGGACCTTCCTGGTTTAAAGATATCAAAAATATTCACTTCGAATGACTTTTTTTGATCTCCTCCCGAAAAAAACTCACCCTTCTTGAAAGAAAAGAAAAAAGTGAGAGCGATTTTAAACATTTTAAAATGTCCACCTGTACTTTTTCACATTCTAGGTTTTCTAGATTAATCTTTGTTTTTATTTTGATTATTTGATAGCCCGTTTGACATGTGATAAATTGTCTTTTATCTTTATATCTAGATAACTGGTAGATTCTTCCATGATTATCCCCCGTGCACTTATTAATCTCATGATGCGTAACCATTACCCCTTGCCAAGATTTTAATGAGGAATTCAGCCAGTTCTTTACTGACATTTATAATGTTAACCGTCCCCGAATCTGTCTCGCGTACTAACCTGTTATCACCTGTTTCCACAGAATCGTGACGAACTTTGATGGAGGAGGAGGCGCGAACGCGTCTTATATCCGATCATCCCACTTCTGACACCATAATACCTGCCAACGAAGTGAAAAATATTTTCTATACGAATTTTTAACTAAGTACTCTTGAAAAGAAACTTCTAACAAAGAAGATTCTCGTACTTACATTGAATGTTTTAAATTTTAAAGAGGCTTGTGTAGAATAACCCAAACTTAATGAAATTGTGGTCAACATATATTGACATTTGTTTCCTGCTTGTATTTAATGCATGACGTTGATCACCGAGTGTCACATTAAACATTTAATGTTTTCGTCAAATAAACGAAAGTAACTTTTTCCTGTCTTGAAACTATTTGATTATATTATGCTCTCTGAAAGATAGAACAAAAGAATGATTGAATGAATGAAAGTGATAATTTCAGTCCTCTTAACTAATATATAATTTATAAAACGTGTTTTGCCTTTGTTTGACAAGTTATGTTTAAGAACTTTCGAAATCCTTAGGATCTTTCAGTTCTATTGCGTCACTCATCAACGGCGGAAATTTCGAGGGAGTTCATGACGTAACCTAAGGCCAAATAGTGCTCTATAATCGGTTCGACATCTGAGATTCACGCAGAGAATTTTGTAAATAAAACTTGGTCAGTTTGAAATTTGGGTAGAATTTTCAGGAATTCAGAAGAATATTTACTTTAGGAGGCAGAAAAACTTCTATTTGATTGGAAGTAATATAATATATATATAGAAAAAGGGGGGAAACGTCATCGTGATCGGGGATATTGTTTAGCGTTGGCGGGGGATCCAACATGAATTTCTCAAACAAGATTTAGTTTTTAATCAAGGAGTCCTAAATAGCTATTCACAACGCGGAAACGGCGACTCCGAGATGTTGTGCTTAGAACATTTCACTTCGTTTCTGGTTTACTGTGAAAATCAGCCATGATATCGGAATCGGAAATGAGAGAAAACCACTTCCGGTCTGTGATGATTGATCGCCGAGAAAGACTGGTTCGAGATGGGAATTCTGTGCTTGCTCAGGAACGAGGCTATTTAGAATCGCGGGCTCGGGATAATCACTGCGGTTGGGATTGGGCATGCGCAGTGCCTATTTCAGCTCGACAAAGCTGTGTAATGGCGACGGATCAAGAGTCGAATAATCTCGACGAATTTGATTTAGAGCAAGTTATAAATTGGGAAGAACACAATTACGCTTCAAAGGTCTGTTAGTTTAAGTCTTAAGGTTATTCTAAAGCGAAAACAGCCACCTTTTGCCCGAGAATAAATCCAGAGAAAACGTTCATAAACGGGTCGCTCTTCACTGAACAAGAGCAAAGAAGTGCCTTGTCGGGCACACATGAATGAACTGGCTTGGCCAACAAGAGCTTAACTTCGAGCTCAAAGACTACAATGAGTTCCTATTGAGGAAAGAGTAGATCTTTGTCCGACTATGACAAATAGAGGGGCAATGATGCGAAATCCAGGTGAAAATATTGTCACAAAGGAATGCCAAGTGACCAATGAGATATGCAAATAAGCTGTGGTTTGAACAACGGTTGTCGCGATTCATTTGAGCTTCATGCTCTTGAGATCTCGAAATTCCTCGAGTTTCTCTTGATCCTAGATGGCCTGTGTAATGTCGTTAGCTCGGCATTGGTGAATTCTGTCTTTCGGTTTGGACTCAATTCACATTAAATATTTGTGACTGGGATCAGGTTATGAAAGATTTAAGTTACGTTCGCGTATAAAAAATTCACCCCAGAAAATTGGCCTGTAACAGGATTATTTTACTAAATTTATAAAATAAAACGGAAAAGTTTTAATCACTCTTTTTTGAAGTCGAACAGAAGAAAGGTAAATAATTTGTACAATATTTAGAAGCCTTTTATTTCGAGTTATCAAGTTGCGTCTATCGCTCGGGTGGTGTCAAAAATCGCGACATATTGACGTATTCCAAGTCTGTTAACATTTAGTTCCCTTAGTTCTAATTCTCAGGCAAAAGGTGGTTTTTTTCTTTATCCGTAAAAAAATATAGTTTATTATCTGTAATTGTCCTGAAATAAATGTCAGGGCAAAATATTTTGAAACGAACGTGACGCGCGAGTTAAGAAATGAATAATGAATTTAAAGACACGACTGAAATGTATTCACGGATAGGAAGCAAGTCTAGTTCTTCTAAATAACATCTTTCAACAATATTTTTCGTATTCTGTGTTTGTTTTTATACATTATTTCGTCTTTTTCAAATTTTAAACTGTTTCCAAATATTAATTTTGCTTCGACTTTGAAAGGGTATTAGCTATGCCCATATATGGTTATAGTAAGTGATATGTTACGAAGGTTACATCCGCCATCTACCCGCGGGGTATTTTGACGCTCAGCATAACCAAAAACACCTTTATTTTACGTTAATGAAAACCGAAAGAGTTTTCTGCTTGTGAAAGCAATAGGAAACAGTATATTACAGAAGTGGCTTTTTTTCTAGATTTTTATAGGATCAGATAAAAAAAAGGTTATCACTGTTATGATATCACAGAGTGTATTCAATATGAAAAGATAATCAAGGTCATGTTAGGAATTTTTTTCTGAAATTCTTTTTGTGTGTGCAATGATTATAAAAGTGAGATAAAATAAGCCTAAATTAATTTTCTTTTTAGCACAGTTTTTTGGCCCGAGGTTGTTTTACTGTGATATTTTGAAACAAAAGGTTTTGTTTTCCAAATATTGAAAGGAAAAACAAAACAGTGTTATCTTAATTATCATAAAAGAAAACTTTATCTGGTCTTAGGTCAGGATGAATTTCAAGAGCTGATTTTTGATTCTTTAGTTTATATCATTTGCTATAAAATGTATGTTTTTGCTTATTTTTATATTTTGATTTAATAATGGTTATCACATCATGGCCAGCGATGACGTTTCCTTGGTCGGTTGGTGTTTGCAACTATTTTTTACTTATATTTATGTTTTATATTTTTATTCATAGAGATATTTATTATATATAATATTGTATTGTAAATTTATTCTTAATTATTCTTAAAATTTATTGTATATAATTATGTAATTCAGCTTTCGGCTGCGAATAATTTTAATAAACTAGTTATCTATCTAGTTATCTATCTATCTAATTCAAAATAATTATTATATAATGAAACTATAATTGTGTGTAATTTTAGAAGCTAAAATATTTTTCTTTTGGAAGTAAAAATAAGAGATGTGGTTTCTGATTTATGATATATAATGCACTTTATTTGTAAAATAATTACCATAGATTGTTTGAGGTGGAAGGTTGAGAATTTATTCTTGTCAATAGAGCAAATTCATATATCGCACTTTTCCATGCTAATGAGTTCTGCTAATATTCAAATGAGCTGTATGGAGCTCAAACAACGGAAATAAAAATAATTCGCCGTACTTGCAAAAAACAAGACTAAAAAACTGCACAAATGTAAAACGTAAGGGAAAGTAGAGAATTTAATTCCCATTATAGAAAGTCAAATATCCTCAGAGGAATTTAACAAACATAACAGTAAAGAGATTATTCAAAAAAATCGATGATTAAAAATTTGTTTAGTTGGCATACATTTCTACGAAATTTAGGGTTTGGGAATGATTTAGTGCGAGTATTAAAATGCATTTGCAAGGATATATCTGGTTTGTGCCACTAGTACTCCACATAGCCAGGGCTCAAAATAACAGCCAGTCATACGCCGGTCAAGATATGATCCAGCGTATGATATACTGTATATATATATGTATTTTTTCAAATATGACCAGTCAACATGTCCATTCAAAACCGTACTTGACCGGTCAAGTACCAAATTTGGCCGGTCATTGACCGTTGACCGGCCGTTATTTTGAGCCCTGATAGCTCATTTGAATATTAGCAGAACTCATTAGCATATAGGAGAGCGATATATGAATTCGCTCTAATAGACACAGCTTTTCATTTTTCTTTGCTCCTGATTTGCATAAACAAAATACTAAGAAACTTTAATCATTATTTTGTCACCAAGTGAAAGACAATAAGTGGATAAGTGAATGTGCATAATAATGAATAATGATAGTCCACTTCTGATATTCTGATTGAGTGATCACACGCATAGCAATTCAAGGCGAGGCTCCAAAGAAAAAGAAGAATATATTGGGATTACTCCATTGTTTCCCCAGGTCTCATCTTGAATTGCTTTTTTGCGTGATCACT
Source organism: Anthopleura xanthogrammica (assembly GCA_964019055.1). Taxonomy (NCBI): domain Eukaryota; kingdom Metazoa; phylum Cnidaria; class Anthozoa; order Actiniaria; family Actiniidae; genus Anthopleura; species Anthopleura xanthogrammica. Next base: position 18,255,808 of record OZ025207.1, on the reverse strand, counting down.
CAACCGGAATATCAAAAATGGGCTATTGATACAGAGGTACTCAAAAATGATTATGGTCAATATCGCACTTAACTTATTTGACCCAAACAACTATAATTATATTTAGTATATGTCAAGTGCAATATTTGAACCTGGCTTAAACTTCTTATTTTCCTCTCTTTAGAATTTAGAAATCCAACAGTTACCTGATTTAGACCTCTCAACAGACCTTCCAGTCAGTGCTCCTTCGGCATTGCCTGGTACATCCACCACAGTAAGCCATGGTAGACAATTATTGCTTGGTAGTCAAGTGATTGGATCCCACCCACAGCCAACAAGGGAACAAAATGCTTCCATCTTGGCTGGGATGCCACAGGTTAGTTGAATTTAAAACTTGTTACTCTAGTCATTATCTATCAAAACTTTATTTCTATTTCAATTACGAAAATGATACAATGGTTAAAACTGTTTTTAAAGTTGATCATATTTATTGGTTGTGTAATTTTTTTGAAATTCTTATTCCATGCCATTAAAATAATACAATGAAACATTCCCTTGCGTGTGTTTGTTTTGTTTTGCTTGTTTTGTCTGTGTATGTTTTATTACAGCATCTCTCATTATGTAATTCATTTATTCTGAATTGAACTCCATATATATAATTCTTAATATAACTCCCTTTTGACCTAGCCATTTAGCTTGATTAGCTCTGCTATTTCTCTATGGCTGGCACTCATCCACATGTGTATATATTTTTTCCTTTTAGATAAATTTTTCATGTAATTTTAAGGAGTGACAAATAAAGATGTTATTGTTGTTATTGTTCAAAATATGGTTGTTTGTTGGTTTCATTTGGTTTAAGGTGGCTTTCTATAGTATTTTTCAGACCATACCTTTCATTTTCATTTGGCTTATTCATAGTCTTAACTTATACCTTTATACTTGATTTTTAGACCAGCTATAGAACTAAGATGAAATTTTAAAATGATGTTAATTTTAGCTTGATTGACGTTACCTTGGCAACGATAAACAAATATTGTTGAAATTGGTTTTTATCGAATAACTCTAAAACTCGATGAGACCTAGACAAGCGGCAAACGACATCATCAACTTCAAGCTATTGCAAAACAATTCCAACTATTTTAAAGAAAATCAATCTGTTAGATTTCAAGTAATTCACCGAAATATTCTAAAGCCGTGATTTTCGCACATTGAAAGTTACGGCGGCCCGATAGATACTCACAAAAACCGAATTACTATTAAAATACTCCAAAACAAACCCTTCCTAATACACTAGGATAAATTGATAAATTTTACCTGGCTAACATGTTCAAATTACTGCCAGAATAACTTTCAAACGAATGCATATTTTTGCTCAATATGGTAGGAGTGCATTTATCAAAATATTCACGCAAGGAAAAAAAAAAATCTCTGGTTTGAAAGAGAATTAACTTTTAGTATTTAGCCAGTAGGTAGTGTATTAGGAAGGGTTTGTTTTGGAGTATTTTAATAGTAATTCGGTTTTTGTGAGTATCTCTCGAGCCGCTGTAACTTTCAATGTGCGAAAATCACGGCTTTAGAATATTTCGGCGAATTACTTGAAATCTAACATTGATTTTCTTTAAAATAGTTGGAATCGTTTTGCAATAGCTTGAAGTTGATGATGTCGTTTGCCGCTTGTCTAGGTCTCATCGAGTTTTAGAGTTATTCGATAAAAAACAATTTCAACAATATTTGTTTATCGTTGCCAAGGTAACGTCAATCAAGCTAAAATTAACATCATTTCAAAATTTCATCTTAGCTTTATAACTGGTCCAAAAATCAAGTATATAGGTATAAGTTAAGACTATGAATAAGCCAAATGAAAATGAAAGGTATGGTCTGAAAAATACTATAGGAAGCCATCTTAAATATGCTTCATCAACGCAAGGGCCGTATCCTAAATAACTCCTTGGGTTAATGCGTCTTTTCCCTCAGTAATTAAATAAAGTCTATTTATAACTTATTGCAATTTTGAGCCCCCAATACGGGTTTATATTGGCGGCTAGTTGGGAGAAAATATATTCCGTATTGGCCGTCGTCGCAAAGCGACGAAGGCCAATATGGAATATGTTTTCTTCCAACACCGTCAATATAAGCCGTATTGGCGGCTCAAAATATCCATAAATTTTGTATCGCGATTTTTCTATCACACGGTAATTCTGAGCCGACAATACGGGTTTATATTGGCGGCTCTCTCCCGATCAAACTTATAGGAGAATCGTGATACTGTATTGTATTGAAATTTGTCCTTTTCGTTTTGTAGCCAATCAAGCTTGCCTTGAACACACAAGTTTAATAATTAAGTCAATTATACTTTGATTAACCAATCAAATTCCTTGTTTTACAGGTATCCACCTCATCAGTCCTTAACCCAGTCTTCCCACAAAGTGCGAGTTGTATGATAGCAGACATACGAGATGAGCTGGGACGCTCTAGGGTACCACCATCGTCCAGACATGTGGAACCTGCATTTCCTTCAGAGAACTTTGACCTTCCTTCAATCAATCACCATACACCTCTTGTATCATCTGGATCACAGCCACTCAACTACTTGGCTGGCCATAGAAGCCAGGTAGGGGGTATGCAGGTACCTTCTGCTCAGCAGTTAGGACATGCTGGACATGCTATGCCAAGGCATAGGCCTCTGCATAATGGTATGCAAAGCTTCAACCAGCCAAATTTAACTTCAAGTATGCAAAATTTGCCTGTTAATGAACCTTTGAATCCATCAATGGGAAATGATGATGATGACGGAGATTCTATTGACCAGCTGATTGAAGACATTGTTGATCGAGATATGCCACAGGGTCTTGGTGACGCTGTCGTCTTTTCATCAACTTCCCATGGGGTATCCATGAGTAATCAGCACCAGCATCAGCATCAACCAATGCATCATGTAATGACTCAGAATCCAAGATCTAGCAGCCCAAGCCAAATGGCTGCCATGGTACGAAGTCCCTCTGGAGCTAACGGGAGTCCTCTAGCTGGTGGTGGTAGTCAAATACCCAGTGGTAAGCCTTTAGGTACAAGCATGCCACATGCAAATAGTCCATTATCACAGAACCCTGCAAGCCCCATCAAAGCACCAAGTCCTCAAATGCCACAGTATAAAGCATCTGTACCACTGCGAGCTTCAAGAGGAGGAAGCAAATCAATCAAACTACCCAATCAGCAGCAACCTCATTCACCTCAAAACATGGCCATCGGGGTGAATCAAGGTCAAGTTCATAGTCCACGCCCAACACCCCAAAGAAGCCCACAGCAACCAGGAAATGCACAGAGTCCTCCCTCTGCTGCTAGTTCTATAATTTCTCAGAACATTTCTTCACCTTTGGCGCAGATGTCTCCTCTTGCTTCAGGTACTCAAAATATCATGGGGAACATAGGTGTGCAACAGTCACCTGTAGCGTCGCCAATGAACATCTCGTCACCCCAGAGCCAGAGGCCATCTAGACAGGCATCTCCTGGATTATGTAATATAGGTTCACCCATACCTCCTGCCACTGCACAAGAGTTTCCTAAACATCAGGCTGGAGCCTCCTTAACCCAGTCCTACATGACGCAGGCAAATACTGCAAAGGCATCAGTACCAAACCAAAACAGTTTACAGAATGGGAATAACTTGCGACAGGCTAACATCACACAGCCAAACGTGGTCAGGACTCAGGGGAGTGCACTACACCAGGTTAGCAGTATGAGCACACAAGATACAAGCAGAGGAAATATATGGACACAAAATCCATTTCTTTCGGCACAGCAACTTCAAAGACCTGTTAACAATGTTGTAACACCTGCTCAAGTAAATGTTTCATCTCAGAGACAGTCGGAACATCTACCCCAGGAACAAGCAACCATAGACATTCCGTCGAACTCTCCAGTTTCTTTACAAGCAAGTAATTCAGTTTCTTTAGGTTCTCTGAGTCAAACTCAACCCACATCATCATTTGATACAGCTACTGTTTTACGAGGGCTCAATGCTTTGAAAGGATCTAATTTCTTACCTGTTTCCTTTAATCAGGGTGGTAATAACCAACAATTACAAGCAGTAAAGCTCCCTAATACTGCTGCAAATATTGACTTATTAAAAAAAGCGATGATGCTGAAGCAAGGAGGTGCAGGACAAACCCCTGGGAAGCCGTTGTCTATAAACACTTCTCAAGGACAGGTCTTCTACTACATTTTACCTAAAGGAACCAATTTAGGTACTGGTTCTGGTTTGTCGGCACAAAACACTTCAGGACAACAAGTAAAAATGGTCCTTATTAATACCAAAAGTAGTTCAGCAAATACTTCTGTTAAGACTGTTAATTCTACTGTTGCTGGAATGGCAAAACCATCTGCTCAAGTTTTCTCACTGAACAATAATACGTTTTCAACGACAAACAGCGTTGTGACTAATGCAGGTTTTGCACAGCCTGTCACATCTTCTCTTTCATTTTCGTCAAACCCAAATCTACAGCAACAAAATCCAATGCTAGGCACATCGTTATTGGCTAAATCTCAAGGTCTATCGACATTCACGACATTAAACCAGCCAAGTGTTGTCAGTACGTCAAACCAACAGCAGCATTTAACACTTGATGCTAATCTAGTAAATCAGCTAGTTTCAGGTCAGGGTGCCAGTAACATTAATGTCCCATCAAATCCTTCGTCAGCTCAAAATGTAAGCACAACACAAATAACATTTGTCAATGAATGCACTGCTGTCAATCATCTGGTTTCGGTGACAGGAGTTGGTCAATTGGCAAGTAACATCTTTACAACCCACCCAGTCACATTACCAGTTTCAACAACAGTTTCCAAGGCAACAGCAATGTCTAGTACTGCTCAGCCATCAGTTACAACTGGTGATAGTGATGATAGTGATACTCCATTAGCAGTGGTAGCTGAATCGTTAAGAAAAGCTGGTGGGGATGAAAAGAAAAAGAAGAAGAAAAAGAAAGGAGAGAAACGGAAGAAGAAAGAAAAGTCTTCTGCTAGTTCTTCTGAGAAGTAAGTTTTTGAAAATTGGTCGAAAAAAATTTCCTTACCCTTATTGTCAAATTATCGGGTTGTTCAAACGGTTGTTCTGGCATGCTAATCAAAGGACTAGTTTAATTTTTACCATAACTGAAATTTCTCGCGCGCTGATTGGTCGAGAGCCATGGCCATATGATAGAATGACGAATCGCTCGTGCACGTAGCCAGCGTGTGCTTGAAATGGTTTTTTCTTTCATACTTTTTCTTCGTTTTTGGATCTTTTATTTGACTTAGTTATGTACCCACTTGGCTACGCCTTGTGAGTACATAACATTTTGACCAACTTTTGACGTCATATCGTGGTAAATAAGAGGACATACCACTCTAAACCATCGGAAATTAATTTTGTTAAATATATTTGATTGGTTTCAATTTCCTCATCATTAACATTTATATTCACCATATTTTTATTTCTTCTCCAGAGTGTCTCCAGCTTTCCAAATATTCTTCAAGGAAACACAGGCAGCAATCAGACAGCAAAATCCATCTGTAAGTCACAAATCTTAACCATCAAAAGATATATACCTTAATAAATTGCAAGTCACTTGAGAGCTTTCACTGATGTAATCATTTAGTTGATAATTGAGTCCCCTTAAAATCTACCCTAATTTGTAATCTGTCAAATCTGTTGACAATGGCAGTGTTAACAATGCTTCCATTTGATATCATAGGCTCAGTTTAATGATGTCACCAAGATAGTACGACAGATGTGGGAAAACTTACCAGAAGAACAGAAAAAAGTATGCTATAAGCCCTTTTTCCTGACTTATTTATTGCTCTTGTATTAAAATTTTGCCGAAAGTTTGTGATGTTTTAAAATCTTATAATTTATGTTGTGATAATATTGTGGGGGTAATGTTGCCATGTCTCCTTACCCAAAACACACACTCGAATCTCACAAACTCTACATTTACAGCACTTCTGAATCACATGAGCGAAATCGTACAATTTTCGGTTGCAACAAAATAAGGTTTTGGTGGATGTCAATCAAGGTGTTTCCATAACATATTTGTCAGAAAACACAAAGCTTTCAAGGGCATGTGCCTATGGAATGCCATGGAAATCCCTTGATTAACCTCCACCAAAACCTACTCAGTGTTTCCACGGTCAGGGAAAAGTCAGTGAATTCTGACATTTTTTCAAGGTCAGGGAATTGTCAGGGAATTTTGATTTTGGTCAGTGAATTTTTGCAATTTACCCAAAAGTCAGTGAAAAGTCAGGGAATTTCTGTCAGTCTTCAAAAAATTGTTTTAAATTTGGAATTTTCAGTCGGGCTTCCTGTGGTCGAACAACCATTTTTCGTAAAATTAGTGCACATTGTGGTCAGTGAAAAATGGTCTTTGGTCAGGGAAAAGTCAGGGAATTTTATTTTTCCATATGTGTGGGAACCCTGCTACTTTGGTGTGACAGCAAATTGTACTTTTTTTCATGTGATTGGGAAGTACTGTAATGTTATAAGCACACAACTTTCAACTTGATTTTTGAGGAGGGAGGAAAACTGCAGAAGTTAGAGAAAAACTCTCATAACAAGGAAGAGAACAGCACTCAAACAAACTCTATTTACATGATTTATCTTTTGGAATAGAAGTAAAAATAATGAATTTGTCTTTGTCTAGGTATATTATGCTAAATATGAAAAGGCTAAAGCAGAAAAAAGTGAAAGTAAACCTCAGGTAATCAGATTGCTTTGATAGTAATGTCATTAGAATATAATTATGATAAGACTATTCAGATGGTAACATTTAGGCACTTGACCCAAATGGGCCATTTGATGCAAAGCCCACGAGAGTAACAGCTCAAACCCCCTTTATTGCCTGTTCTGGCCATATCTAGGAGCTGTTGAGGTCACCGGGTCATGAAAACATTTCTACCACAAGTTAATGCTAGCACCCATTTTCAGAATTATGGGAAATACTAGCTAACATTCAAGGTGTTTTGGGTTTTTGGCTTCTGCCAATGAAATTTCCAGTCTAATTTAGGAATTGTTTTGATTGATGGAAGCCAAAAACCCAGACATCTCATGAAGTAGAACAATATTTTTATTTTGTTACTATTTCAGGAACCAAGTCCTAAAATCAGAAAGCTAGATAATACATCTAGTAGTACTGCTTCTCCTATCTCATCACCTAAAACCACAGGCCACCCGTCAAGTTCTTCTGTAACTATCTCAACTATCAAGGAACCAAATAAACAAGAAAGCATCACCCTTAAAATACCAAAATCTGTTTTGATTAAAAATGAGCTAACAGTAAAAATACCAAAGGTCACTTCTACAACAGTTAGTAAAACTACGACTGCAGGAAGTACGTCTTCACCACCAGCAAAGGCAAAGGTTAGTTGTTGAATGGAAGTTTTCTGGACGTCAAAATTGTGGGGAAACATTATTAGTGCTTTCCAGACACATGCAAATTCTTAAATTTGCCATGGTAACCAAATAGGGTTTTGGTTAGCACTAATGAATTGAAAGTCTTTTCATGATATCGTCAAGGGCACAAATATGGCGTCTATGACGTCAAACGAGGAGTCCGAGAATGTCCCGGATGTTATGAGTGATAATGATTGTGTTTTGAAATCCGAAGTATTCTAGTCCTGTATGCTGCTAGTGGAAATCATTGGGTTTCAACATCTGGGACATTCTCATTCTCCTCGTTTGACATCATAGACGCCATATTATTCAAAAAAGGTCTATTCTGCACGTGCTATTAAGAATCACTGTAACAGTATTATAAAGCATGTTGTTTTATCCTTTTTGTGTCAGGAAATTAAAATCGAGGACTAATCCTACATACTTACATAATCTTTTCTAGAAACCCAAGATGTCTATCAATCCTATTAGTCAAAGAATATGCATAAGAGAGGGCTGCAACATGCCTGCACGGACAACAAAAGAAAGAGGAACCCAGTATTGTAGTAATGATTGCATTATTGCACATTGCAGGTGGGTAATGCAATTCTCTCGCAGTGTTATCATGTTCCAAAATGGCAATCAGGAAATTGTGTAACTTTTAGAGTCTCTTTATTTTTCCACAAACAATCAAGCAAATAATAGACCGGGTGGGGGAAGGAGGTGTCTGTACCCCCTATCTCTACCAATGCACATGTACCCATGTAGTGGGGGAAGGCTAGGGTGTGTCTCTACCCCTTATCCCCCATCACTATCACCTCCAACACCAACACTCATGTACCCATCTAATGGGGGAAGGCTAGGATGTGTCTGTACCCCTTATCCCCCATCACTATCACCTCCAACACCAACACTCATGTACCCATCTAATGGGGGAAGGCTAGGATGTGTCTGTACCCCTTATCCCCCATCACTATCAACACCAACACCAACACTCATGTACCCATCTAATGGGGGAAGGCTAGGATGTGTCTGTACCCTTTATCCCCCATCACTATCACCTCCAACACCAACACTCATGTACCCATCTAATGGGGGAAGGCTAGGATGTGTCTGTACCCCTTATCCCCCATCACTATCAACACCAACACCAACACTCATGTACCCATCTAATGGGGGAAGGCTAGGATGTGTCTGTACCCCTTATCCCCCATCACTATCACCTCCAACACCAACACTCATGTACCCATCTAATGGGGGAAGGCTAGGATGTGTCTGTACCCCTTATCCCCCATCACTATCAACACCAACTCCAACACAAATAGGGGGGAGGGTGTGTCTGTACCCCTTTATCACCAACTATCACCTCCAACACTAACACTCGTGTACCCAGCCTAAAGGCTATTGACCAAAAGACATTGCAATCATTTTGCTACCATGGCAGTAACTTGAAACCTATATTTTTGCTGGCTTACTTTTTAATAATTCATCATTTTTATTTCTATTTCAGACATGTATTTAATAGTTGGGTGTCACAAAGAAAACATGAGGTACCCGTATCATGACCAGATGAAATTACATAATTGATCATTTAACGGCAATTGTACCAAGAATACCTAAAATTAATAGTAGTTTTGTACAATATAAAAACAGGATGAGGTGATTGTGGTCTAAAACATGCACAGTCAAAATACGTTATTAAGCATTCTTGGAACAAATAATTTATACAAAAATTATGGTACAAAGTAGTCTTCATAGTTTATCTTTATATACAAGAAGGAAGCATAAAAAATGATGTTTGAATCAAGACCTGAATCAAGAAGTGAGAAATTTTTGTAAAGGTTTTCTCATTTAACTGCATAATCCCCTTATAGTTTGCCTCAGTTTGTGACAGAAAAAGAAATCTTCTCAGATGTTTGATAAGCAAGATTTTTTTTTTCATTTAAAAAAAATTGTTTTTGACATCATTTACTACTTTTTTTCATTGCTATGTGCTGCTTGAGACAAACGTTGTGGCTTGCTAAGCAGCAGAAACAATACTGTCAATCAAATCAATTGTTGGAGTATTCCTGTAAAAGGCCCTGTTACATGCAGCCTATGATTTCTCATTCAACTTGTCTCACAAAAAAAAACTTTTTTTTTTGCTGCATGAAAAGTAGAACTGGCTTCTACTTTCTACTACAATTTTCATAAAAAATTATCTCATGGTTGTGCAACTTGAGTGCAGTTTGAGTGCGCACATGAATCCATACTCCAAGGACATTGATTTGGTTAATGGTAGTCTACTGCTGATAAACCTGTCTTGACTTTTGTCTTAATCAGCACTTAGCAATCACAAAGGTGATAAATATGCCAAACACTAAATCGTCCCAGACATCTAAGCATTTGGTTTCCCATTAATAATAGTTTCTTTGGTCTAATTTGGTGATTATCTTGAAAAGCAACAGTCCAAATCTACAGACAAAATTTTTAGTTAATTTTTGTGTTAAATTTTTGAAATGAGTGTATGTTTGAATGCTTCCAAATTGTTATAAGATGACGATGAGGACATATATTCATTATATTTAAATGGTTTATATTTAGACCCAGTACACTGTACTTTGAATAAGAGTTATGTGTTAATTCATTTGTTGATTTGGTTCCACATTTAAATTCCGGTCAAATTTATTTGAATTTGAGTGTATGACTCACAGTAAATAGACGTATAATTTACCTCCTCTTATAATATATAATAGTCTTATTATGAATTATTACAATCTTTGGATGAAAATAAGGGTTTCATTAAGGAGTAAGATGTGGTTTCATGTGAATAATAATGATGCAAAGACATGGCTATCTTTGTTCCTAATGAGGGTTTATCAGGTCTTGCGTGACATTTTAAATTTAATCCAACAAAAAAGAAAATATGATATTTGAAAAGAGCATACTAAAATTAGTAAAATTGGAAAGTTTGAAGTGGTTTTATTGAGTAGCGCCGAAGATATGGGCGACCGAAGTTGGCTGCCTTTACAAAGAAATGTATGGAAAAAATTTGCCTCCCAACATATTTGTTGGATTAAAACTTAAAATGTCATGCAAGACCTGATAAACCCTCATTAATCTCTAGTAAGAGTATTCCATTTCAGCAGCTTGGCACCAATAATCCCCTTTGCAGTTCTCTGTGCCATCTTGTTGTGACTTCAGGGCTTGAGTAACAGCGGGTCAGTCACCGGTCATGATGACTGGCCAAATTAGTTTTAGCTTGGTCATACCCTATTTCTGGCTCAATGTTACTAGACTGGTCAAAATGACCAGCAAGGCAAAATTTTACAACTGGTCAGAAATTTTCAGTTTATAAGACCGGCTGTTATTTCAGTCCCTGGACATGGTTTGTGTTAATTGTTAGATTCAATAGACCCTTTTTGAATATGGCATCTATGACATCAAAGTTAACAAGGAGTCCTAGAATGTCCTGGATGTTATGAGTGATGATGATTGTGTTTTGAAATCTGGGGTATTCTAGTCCCAGGTGCTGCTAGTTGAAATCATTGGGTTTCAACATCCGGGACATTCTCATTCTCCTCGTTTGATGTCATAGACGCCATATTTGAAAAGGGTCTATTGTTAGCCATGCATTTCCTTGTCCTGCCCTACCACTCGGTCATTAGAGAGTCAGGAGTCAGACCTGCCCTACTCCCAGCATTAGGTACAATTTCAGTTGTGTTTGTTTATGTTTATTTATATTTAGTTGTCTTACCACTAGTTGACTTAGGCAGTCTTTGAGTTTCCTGGTATTTATTTGTTCATATTCTCTTAGAGGCTGGCAGAGGTAAAATTCTCACATTTGAAAAAAAAAAAACAGGATGGGAGACTTTTTCAATGGCGCCCACAAATTCAAATGAGTTAAAATTAAACCGAGTGAAAAACCTTTACCACCACTAGAAAGAACACCTTCACTTTACTAGGTGCGCACGCTTTCTAGTGCTAGTATAGGTTTTTGATTTTAACTCATTCAAATTTGTGACCACATTTTTTGAAAAAGACCCATACCCCTTTCATGTGACTTTAAAGCAGCTTAATTTGGATGACAAAACAAAATAATTTCAATCTCCTGATAATTGGTACCTATTGTTTTGTTCCCCAAATTGGGCTGCATTCTGACGTGCTGCAAGGAGTCTATTTCACTCACCCTGATCCCTCCCATGAACAACGAACAGTCCCTTATCCAAAAGCTTAATGAAACTCTTCTCAGCATCACTGCTAATTCTATTATTAATGGAATCATTTATTTAGTTGAGTTAGCTCTGATGCCTAGCTGACAACTGCCATATTTAGTTGTGAAGGCTAGTGCATCAAATATTCATGATATTTATATATCAAGCAATGAAAATTGGACATCCATTATTGGGGAGATGTTTATGTAAAGTTTATTTTGTCTTTGAAAGGCAAGAAAATAAAGTGCAGTTCAATTCAGATGTTCAAATTTTAGATTATGTTAGTATTGGTTTTAGAATTTATCTGCTGTAAGTTGTGATCAATCCACACCTAGTAAGTGGTTGCTAAGGTTTAAGTCAGTGGTTGGTCAGGTGTTAGTCAGTGGTTGATAAGGTGACAGTCAGTGGTTGATAAGGTGACAGTCAGTGGTTGATAAGGTGTAAGTCAGTGGTTGATAAGGTGTAAGTCAGTGGTTGATAAGGTGAAAGTCAGTGGTTGATAAGGTGACAGTCAGTGGTTGAGAAGGTGACAGTCAGTGGTTGATAAGGTGTTAGTCAGTGGTTGATAAGGTGAAACTCAGTGGTTGATAAGGTGACAGTCAGTGGTTGATAAGGTGACAGTCAGTGGTTGATAAGGTGAAAGTCAGTGGTTGATAAGGTGACATTCAGTGGTTGATAAGGTGTCAGTCAGTGGTTGATAAGGTTTAAGTCAGTGGCTGGTCAGGTGTCAGTCAGTGGTTGATAAGGTGACAGTCAGTGGTTGGTAAGGTGTTAGTCAGTGGTTGGTAAGGTGACAGTCCGTGGTTAGTGAGGTGTCAGTCAGTGGTTGGTGAGCTGTCAGTCAGTGGTTGGTAAGGTGTTAGTCAGTGGTTGGTAAGGTGACAGTCGGTGGTTAGTGAGGTGTCAGTGGTTGGTGAGGTGACAGTCAGTGGTTGGTAAGGTATCAGTCAGTGGTTGATAAGGTGACAGTCAGTGGTTGATAAGGTGACAGTCAGTGGTTGATAAGGTGACAGTCAGTGGTTGATAAGGTGACAGTCAGTGGTTGATAAGGTGACAGTCAGTGGTTGATAAGGTGTTAGTCAGTGGTTGATAAGGTGAAAGTCAGTGGTTGATAAGGTGACAGTCAGTGGTTGATAAGGTGACAGTCAGTGGTTGATAAGGTGTTAGTCAGTGGTTGATAAGGTGAAAGTCAGTGGTTGATAAGGTGACAGTCAGTGGTTGATAAGGTGACAGTCAGTGGTTGATAAGGTGAAAGTCAGTGGTTGATAAGGTGACAGTCAGTGGTTGATAAGGTGTCAGTCAGTGGTTGATAACGTTTAAGTCAGTGGCTGGTCAGGTGTCAGTCAGTGGTTGATAAGGTGACAGTCAGTGGTTGGTAAGGTGTTAGTCAGTGGTTGGTAAGGTGACAGTCCGTGGTTAGTGAGGTGTCAGTCAGTGGTTGGTGAGCTGTCAGTCAGTGGTTGGTAAGGTGTTAGTCAGTGGTTGGTAAGGTGACAGTCGGTGGTTAGTGAGGTGTCAGTGGTTGGTGAGGTGTCATTCAGTGGTTGGTAAGCTGTCAGTAAGTGGTTGGTAAGGTGTCAGTAAGTGGTTGGTAAGTCTTTGGTAAGGTAAGTGTTTTCAATATTTACTACACATCCCTCAACAGCTAGTAAACCTTTATTTCTTCCACAACAAAAGAAATATAATTATCTTTTTTTCATATGCACCATTGATATGTGATAAATAGTATTTAGATAGATTCTTTAATTAGAGTGAAATCACTAAACCTGTGAAAAAGATATCTAACTAATACACTTTAGCTGACCCTAATTCCATTGTAACAGTTTTCTTTTGTGTCTATTTTTTATTTCACAGTTTTAGTGATTTCACTCTATGCTTTATATGCTGGATGACTGTTGCCCTGGGTCACTGAGGATCTTTTGCACCAGTGATTCTGGGTCTTAGGCTTCATTTTTGTAAGAATAAAACCTACGATTGGGATCACTGAAGCAAGGAATCCAAGGTATTGTAAACCTTCCAATATTAGCCCCTCCGAAAATAAGCACTTTACATGTGATTCTATTGTTTTAAGACTTATATTCGGAGTTTCATGGTAGATGACTGTTTGTTAACTAGCTATCTCGTTATGTTAAAGTTAATTTCATGGATATCTCTCTTAGTATAATAGTTTATAGCATTTTTCCTGGAATGCAACCGTAATGGTGGTGGCATACTTTAGTTCCTTCAGCAATGAAGGGTCATTCACAAAACAACCCCTGAGGATTGCCAGTCACTTTCTTTTCCCTCCCCCCCAGATAATTTTCGATTTTGTTTCAATTCTCACCCCCTTTCCCTCCCTCCCAGGACTTCCTGAGGCCCTCTATCAAGGGATTGGGGATATGATTAGAGCTGCTTTATTTTAAAAAGTTATTTCAAGTAGGAACAATTCGGTAGAGTATTATGAAGCATGTCATAGAGTGAAATCACTAAAACCGTGAAATATATATTAGACTAATACACTTTAGTAGACCCTTACTCCATTGCTTTCTTTTGTGTCTATTTGACTATTACACTTGAACAAGCAATTTTTATTTCACAGGTTTAGTGATTTGACTCTATTTATTAATTTTAAAGGAAACAGTTTTTTTAATAGGACAATAGACCTTATAAGCTTGGGCACATTTTCCCATTTCAGACTGTGTCATTCTCTTGAGTATAACATTCTTTGTTTGAGTTGTATCTATATTAATTTCTTCTAATGCACAACTGTTAAACAAAAAAATCATGCATGTAGTATGAAATGGGTAAACATTACACCCAAGCTAAAAGAGTCTATAGACTCGCATGCTGTCAGTTCGACCACATTGAGCTGCAACACTACTGGACTTTGCGGCCACAATTTTTTTTATAGGATGTAGTAAGTAAACAGTAAACCCATGAAATAAGTTATTGAAACTATAAAATAGTGCAAAATCCTTTGTTTTCCATATTTGAAACACTAACTATTTAGCACTAATTAATAGTATTTTTTCATGGATTTATTGTTCGTACCCAATTATCTTTGAATGGTTTACTGAGTAAGGTTGCCTTTGTCTGAAAAGATACATGTAGCACTTTCTTCTCCTTCTGCCTCTGATGATACTGGTCGTCCATCCTGCCCCACCTTTGCAGTCTTTATAACCCCAAGATTATTCAGCTCTATAATCAAATTTCGTAGCTTTTCAGCCTCTTCTTCCTTCTCTTCTTCTGACATTGAATCCAGTGGATTTGGTCTGTCAAAAGGTATTGCACCTAAAAAGAAGATATTTCCAACCATTTACAAATTTGCTTTTTTTGGTCCCATGAACTGTAGAACATTAATGGTTAGAAGACTGTATATGATGCTGTTAGAGCTTCTGTGTAGTTTACAGTTGTGAGAAGTGATTAGCTTTATTACCGATGCCTCCATTTGTAAATGAAAGGGAAAGAGAGATGAAAGGAAATAGAAGAGAAGAGAAATAAAAAATATGAGATTTAGCAGTGGCATATCTACAGGGTAGCTATTCATCCACTGAAAGAAGCAAAGAGGAGAGGAGGGAAGAGTAAGGAAAAGAAGAGAATAGAAGAGGACAGGACAGGACAGGGCAGGAGAAAGGAAAAGAGAAGAGAAAAGAAAGGAAAGAGAAGGGAAAGGAATACCTACCCAGTACAGGATCAATCTGATCTTTAACCTCCAAGTACTCCTCAGTGTCAGATTCTTCATCTTCTGAGGAGTAGTCTCCTTCTTCACTCCTACCACACAGTCCTCTTCTGGCCAAGAGACCAGCAGCGTTACCATAACCAGTGTACTTGATCAGTCTGTCAGCATTCTCTTTACACAAGATGAAGAGAAATTCTGCAGCAAGGTCCTACAGATGTCAAAGAAAAGGCACAGTTTATTTTTAATTACATTAAGTTTGGATAGAAAACTTTTTCAAGAAAAATCCTGAAGAGTGGTAGTGGGCTTGTAGTTAGACCTTTTTAGCTTCATTGTTTGTTGTGCCCATTTCAGACCATGTGATGCTACTCTTGGGAGTTGATTCTTTCATGTGTCAATATTTTAATAAAAGAACATTTCTCATAGGAATGTCATGTGGTCTGAAATGGGAAATTTGGATATGAAGCTAAAGAGGTCTATTCCTGGACATAACAGTACTGTACATGTGAGTAGAGTTTGTGAGGTCTCTCCCTCAAGGAATGTTCCCCTCAAAGTAGTGGGAGTAGGGGGAGGGTTAGGGGACTTGGGATTCAAGTTAGCTATAAAAACTGAGTATCTCAATAATCAAGACACGTACACCAAGATCTGTGATGGGAGATGTCATCAACTTCACCAGTTTGTTACGAATTTTGCTGCCTTCTTCTGGTCGTTTATGGGTAACCTTGCCAAGTGGTGGGAGGATCTCCAGCTTTAGGTATTTCCTGACGATCCTGTTGCCTCTTGATGCACAGCAAAGAGCACTAAGGATGGAGATGAGAGAGTCACGCTCATCCTTGTGGGTTAATCGCTGATCCAGGATAGTCAGGATGGCATGGATGGCGTACATGTTGTAACACTTTTGAAAGATACAAAGAAATTAACAGTCAATTCATTAACTATCTACTTTTTCACATTTTCTGGCATATCATGAATACTATTTGCCCCATTATCATTAATCATTGTGGACAGGACCCATATGTTCTTCCAACCTGCTGCCACTTCATTCAAAGACAGTGACTTCTCATTGTGCTAATTTAAAAGCATATGGTATGGCAGTGAGAGCACTTCACTCTCACCAACCTGAGATCAATACACACTCAATGATCTGATAATTTTTAAAACCCACAACAGATATGCAGGACTGTGACAGCCTTCATGAAAAATTGCCGAAATATCTTCAATCAGTATTCAAATATATAGCATCACACCCTAGCTGGCATATACCCATCCACTTCCCATCCCATGCCATGCCAGGGCAAAAGTGGATGGGAAGTGGAGGGGATAATCCCACAGTCTAATAATGCCCTAAATACCCTTCCTAATTTCAATACTTACCATGTATTGTGTCCTGAACTGAGGAGTGATTATACTCAGCTCATACTGAGCCTTAAATGCACGACTTATCAGCTTTGGGACCTTCCAAAATATAAACTTTAAGGCTCTCTTTGGCAAACTGCTCAAAATGTTAATGGCTTGATTGTGAACGCTTTCTGAACCATGAACAAATTTTCTGTTATGGGCAAATATACTGCAGACAATGAGAGCAATCCTCTCATAGTGTTCCAGAGTATCATTGTCCAGTTCTTTTGGTATAGCCATGGTTACGTTAAAAAGAACTTTCAATATTTCAGTAACAAGTCGTGTCTGATCTTCTTCCATGTCATACGTAGTCGGGGTCTTTTCAATCATAAACCTGAAAATAATAATCAAAACATCAATAACCAATCCTTACAGTATTGATTACAGCTAATTTATGTCACGCGTGACCAGTAACCCAAATGTTTTGATTGGAGTTTCAGCGGCTTCATTTGAAATTCCAAATCTCGGCACCAACTATGATCAATACTCTGGCAACTCATAATATTTTTATTTTAAAAACAATTTTTTTGAAGCTGATACTTAGTGATGTGGTTGGCAAGTGAATTCTTTTTATAATTATCTCACAATCATTCATGATAGCGGGTCAAGAACCTAATTTTTAACTGAACTTTTTTTGGAATATCGGAGCCATTGATCAGAGAGTTGAAATGTTAATATGAAGACTTGAAAACTACATTTGAATTCTCAGATTTACTGGTCACGCGTGACGTAAATTAGCTGTAATCAATACATATGACAATTGATAAACCTTGGGTTATAATGACATCAATCAAACTTGACTTAGAGAGTGACACATAAAAGTCAAAAAATCAAATGGGACCACATTTTCAATGTCATCTGAACCATAGTGAAAATCTATGAAGTACTTTTTACCCCAATATCCCTGGGAATAGTTTCAGTCAGGGCTAATTTTAATTAACAACCTATGGCCTCAGATGCAACATAGATGTGCCCAAGTACCTGAGCCAACCCTATAGTTGCTCTAGTTATCAAGGAATATAAATGGAAGACCTGCAATCGTGTTATCAAACCCTACGATTACGATGCATTGGGGAAAGAGTGCTTCTGGTAATAAATATTTGTGATATCACTTTGTTTGTTGGCACATAAATTGAAATTGAAAATCATTTTTTTTTCTTTTTCCTTTATTTTTTGGCTGCTAAAAGCCAATAATACCTTATTCATTTGGGTCTGTTTTCCCATTTCAGATCACTATCATTTGTTTGAGTCATACTTCTCTTATCACTTGAGTAAGAAACAGGAAAGTTTAGAGACATAAGTTTTGTCATGACAACTACAATATGGTAAAAATAAAAGAGTGACAAGTGAAACATGCCTCAACCAATCAGAATCTTCTGTTCCCACACTCATAAAGAAAAAGCCCACGTGCCTTTCTGATCACCCTGTGCCGTTGCCCCTAACAACATTGCACTTTTGATGGTAAAACTTATGTCTCTAAATTCTATCCTTTCTCATTCAGGTGATAAGCGTAGTATCCATATTCATGAAACAAAGAAATTATATTCTAAGGAATGGCACGTGGTCTGAAACAAGAAAACACTGCACCAAAATGAACAATGGTGACAATTTTACAAAATATAGTAAGATATATTGATGACAACAATGATAATAAGAATGAAAATGCAATGAATATGAAGATAATGAGATAAAATCATGAGAAATGATTCATTATAGGTGACAACTGTATTTAGTAACTGA
The DNA here is from genome assembly GCA_964019055.1 of Anthopleura xanthogrammica. Taxonomy (NCBI): domain Eukaryota; kingdom Metazoa; phylum Cnidaria; class Anthozoa; order Actiniaria; family Actiniidae; genus Anthopleura; species Anthopleura xanthogrammica. The sequence continues at coordinate 18,237,441 of OZ025207.1, read as the reverse complement.
GTAACTGAGTCAGGATTTGCATAAAATAGGGTTAAAAATAGCTTAAGATAAAAATGACATATGAACCCATTACCAACCTTTGTAAGACACTCATCTTGTCAAGTGCCTCTTGTTCCACTTCTCCGCACCCATCCTTAGCACCTGTGCTATGTACCCTATCCCTGTCTGTCTGTCCGGGTACATTAGCATCTAAACAGTGCGTAAGGACACAGACTCCATTACTGTTAACCACTGAGGCACGTTCTGACGGTTCATACGCAGTCAGCAGAAACAGCATTCTTAGATCGAAGTATTTCACATCAGAAGGGAATTCTTGATTGAGGAACCAATTCTTGGTTCTTTTGACAAGTGCTTCTGTGATGTGGTACTGCACACAGTAATCCCGCGCTATCTTGCTTTGAAATATAATATTACATAAACATTTCAGCGCTTCTTTGACGATGTCAGTGCCCTCCTTGACAGCCTCAAAGTCCATGATTTCTCTCCCTCCCTGATCGGAGTCGGTATTCCCCAACTTACAGATCGCCAACTCTTCTTTTGCCGCAGCACCTTCGACTGACGGCTCTCCATTCTCGCCACTGTCGCCACTCTTGAGTTCCTCTAGATCTTTCTCTGATTCTATGTGAAGTCCGCTTAATGTAAACAGGGTCTTACACGACTCTTCCGACGTTAGTAAACCTAAACCATTTTTATCGCGACTCAAGATCCGAAGAGCGCAAAGAGCCTGCACCTGAAACTCCTGACAACCATTTCGTTGAACAAGTTCTTTCAAAATGACTTCTATAAATTCCCTTCGCAAAGAAAGGTCGATTTGATCGAAGGAAAACGTCGACTTGAAGTCCTCGTTGAAATTTTTTAATTCTTTAATGGCATCTGCTTCGTTTTTGGATGATTTTAGAATATCCAAGCAAGCCTCCATCTTTATAATGCTTGCCTTCTGCCTGCTTTACGTTCAAAACATCGTCTCCCACTCGTAGTCAATATTGTCTCGTTAACTGTCGATAACTATTCGATATGGTACCGACAGGTGTTCGGCTTATTCTCGGAAATGTTTCGGCTGACGGCGCCAAAATTTTCTGCAAGCGCTCGAGTCTGAAGATCAAATAATTCTTTGTTTTCATCTAAGATTTTCACGCTTCCTAGGTTTTGAAAGTCTATCTCAAAAGGAAGAACATTTGTTTGTTCTCCCCGCTCTTGAAAGCGAGCTGTAACGTTCGTTTTGTGTGAGAAATAAGACCTTTTTTCAGTATGTCGGACACATGGTCTGACATTCAAGAACACAAGAGAAGACAGGAGAGTCTCCGAGAAAGACTACAGAAAAGAAGAAGAGAACGTCAGGGCATCAATGCTGGGGAAGGAGATGGTGAGTCTTAGCCATTGTTTAGAAGCTTATAGATGTATTCTTGGTCTACTGATATGTGGAGCTACTTGCTTTGATATCGGTGTTGTTCCATACAAACTTAGCTTAAATGTCTTTTATTACAGCTTTGTTTTTATATATTATTTCTTTTCATACTTGAACTTAGCTGGATTTGAAATAAAAAGGCTGAAAAGGTCTTATCTTTAAGTTAGTTTTTCAATTTATTTGTGCTGAATGGGTGAGCTTTGGGCTTCCTGTGTCATTGTTCACCACAGGAACCCCAACGTTGGAAACATTCCTTAAAGTCCACATTGACAACACGAAAAAAATATACGTTGGGGTTTATTTTTCATGACAATGAGATTTTTCATTAAAGGAACAGCAACTCCACCTCCTGCCTCACCTCAGCCTGCAGAAGAAGCTACCAGTACAACTAAGACAGAAGTAGTAAAAGTTGACCCCTTGCTGGAGAATCACCTGATTGAGTGTCTGTGGGCCTCTACATTCATCTTACCAGTAGACTCATCACACATTCTGAATCACTTATTAACCAAGGTAAACAAAGACTTTATTTTCCAATCCAGTATCCTAAGAAATCGTGCATTTTGATTGGATGTTGGAGTGGGCGGTGGGGGAGACTCTGATGTGAAAGGGGCACAAAAAAAATAACTAAAATGCTATAAAATTAGGGTCATTTGGTACCATATAGGGGTGAAACATGCGATTGTTATGGCTATGAGAAAGAGAATTTTGGTACAAGCAACCCCCCCCCCCCCCCCCCCCCCGGGTCTTTCTTACACAGAGGGGAAAATTGGAATTTGTGTGAGAGTATTCTAGTAGCTTCTTTTTAGAGATTAGCTTGGAGTTAGGGGGTCTATAATCAAATACAATTCATATTAAAGGTATGGATATTGTCAGGCTGTCATAGAATGAGATGTTGTTTAGTCATATCATGTAAGGGTATGTCATATTGAGCATGAGAATCTTGGCACGTAGCATGGTATAGAATTGACAAAATCCCTTTTTCCTCCAATATTGTGTTGTACCAGCATTAAAGGACGTGATGATTTAATCTTGATTTATAATTTTTAATCAACGTTCAAACCCATTACAGGTCAAAACAGATATTCCTCCAACTCGTGAAGCTGTTGAAAACCTGCTACAAAAGTTTGCCATTCAGGACTTTATTAGGTATGGTTTTGAGCAGTGAATATTGTCTCATGGTTGCTCAACCAATCAAAGTGCACAGAACTCTATATTCAAGATTATAGTACTCATTTTTAATATAATTTATTTGGTCTGAATAGCATAAAGAAAGGTACTGCTCAAGATGGGAACCCTTGTGTCATAGTAACAGACAAAGACCACTCAAAGGTATGAAAAAATAAAATTGTGGTTGTACAAAGCCTAAATATAATATCCACAGAATAAGCACTGTCTGGCAGATAGAAACGCTATCCAGTGAAGGATAAAATTCAGTTAATAACTATTCAACTTTCATGCAACTGAATCATGTCATCTCGATAAAATTTATCTGCTGGATAAGTATTTTAATATACAGTGGATAGTGGTTTTTTGGGGTTCATACAACTGGCTCTAGATGCACTATTAATTATATCTTTCACTGCTGAATGGTAAATCTGAGCTCTCCCAAACAATTTCCCTTGCAATCCCGTAAGATGCATCTACTATCTATTACCGTTGATCACCTTTGATCCAAGCAATTGTTATTGTTATTACTATTCAGCTTGATGCAGTAGCAATGGAGCTTAACAAAGAAACAGGTAGGTCCTATTTTTAAGGGAAATCCCTATTAAAAATATTGATCGGTCGTTCAACTCACAGGACAATGTCCAGCCAGAATTGGAACTTGTCTGGTCAAATATTTGCCTAAAATTGCAGGACCTGGTCACGTGACCTTGTCAATAAAAAAAATCTAAGAGTAGCTCAAAAATAATAGCAGAATATAAATAAGCATGTCAAAATAGGCATTCTCTGAAAGCTGAAGGCTTATATCTTTAATCCTGAGGCTGTGGCATTCAATTGCAATGTTCAAAAATAACCATCCATGCAAGTCAGCCATATAAACACTGTTATTTTTCATTTAAAACAATTTCCATAGCTTCAGTTTTAAAGATATGAAGCTAAAACTTTCAGGGAATGCTTATTTTGACATACTTATTTAAATTCTGGCATTGTTTTTGAGCTACTTTTAGATGTTTTTGATTGACCAGGTCACGTGACCAGGTCCTGCAAAGGGCCTATTTGGGGTCATTTGATTAATGCAATCACTAACAATCAAGTTACTTTCCTCTTCTTTGTTGATTTTTAGATGATAAATCATCATCCAGGAAAAGAAAAAGAGAAAGGTACTTATTTAGCTTGGCTCTAAGCTTTTCCCATTTAAAATCTTTTGAGATTCCCTTCAGACTTATTCCTTTGTTTACTAGCGATGCTTTAGAAGATACATTAATGTATCAGTGCACAATTCTTACTCTTAAAGAAGCGAAACATCATTTTTTTTTTTTGGTTTCAATTTAATTTTGTTAACTCAGACCCCTGGAAGTTTAGGAAAGCACAGGTGGTGTAGCAGTGAGAGTGCTCGCATCTCACCAAGGCAACATGAGTTCAAGTCCCGCTGGGCTTGGTGTTGTATGTGAGTAGAGTTGTTTGTTGGTTCTCTCCTTTGCTTCGAGGGGTTTCCCAGGTTCTCCAGTTTTCCTCCCTCAATAAAAATCAACTTCTAAATTCTAATTCAATTTATGGGTTGCCTTGAAATTGGGTCCTAGACCTGTAAGGCTTTCCTTCCACCTCAGAGTGGCAACGTTTGTAGAAGTTTGGTGGATGGAGCAGCAATGCTTAGCAGAAGAAATCCTGAATAAAAATTAAATGAATCAATCATATTGTTTTACACAACTAGGGCAGCATTCGTACTATGTGGCCCTCCTTAGATGATCGAATAATTGAAATTTAGTAGTTGATTTTTGTGGAGGAAAGAAAACTGGTCAAAAAGAGTTCAGTGAAACATCCTTGAAGTGCAGGATTGTATGTGTGACAATCATACTCACGTGCCCTCTCTGGAGTTGTGTGGGTCACATCAACATGAAATGTGCTTTTCATTATGTAGTTTCCATATATCTTACAGCGCTTTTCATATTTCCGTGACTTAACTGACTCAAGACGTCTGGTGTTTTGGCTTCTGTCAATCAAATTTACGACAAGCCAAGTTCATTCCGATTGAGTGACAAGGAAATCCCCTTGAGATCGGAATGAACTCGGCCCATTGTAAGATTAATTGACGGAAGCTAAAACGCCAAACGTCTGGAGTTGGTAGGTCGCAGAAATATGAAAAGCGCTGTAATATGGTTCTGATTCCTTTCTTTTTCCAGTGAATCATCTGATAGCTCGGCAAAAGCAGCAGTATCCAGTAAATCACTCAAGACTGAATCTGATGATGACTTACAGGTAATTTCAGTGTTACTATAAATAGTACTATTATCATTACAGCAGTGTAAAGTAACGTGAACTAAGATCAGTTTGATTCATAGACAGGAAAAATGGGATTTTAGAAACACTGTGTATGATTATGATTGTTGCGGAGTATTAAGCAATTTAAGTAATTGCAATTTATTATAGAAGCCCGAAAAAATTTAAGGACTTCAACGGGATTTGAACCCATGACCTTTGTGGAACTGGTGCAATGCTCTACAAACTTTGCTATGAAGCCACATATATTAGGGAGTTTTTGGTGGAGTTCATTTTAGGAACACTGGCACTGCGATTTAGGTCACTGTTTTGCTCTTGTTTTGGATTTTCTTAACTTTTCCTTACAGTGTTGTTGAACCTTTTGACTAAATAACTGTTTAAATGTTGAGGTGATGATACTGAGTGCAACTGACTTTTCTTATTTGTTCAATAGGCCCTTCTTTCAATGCCGACCATGAAGGAACAAGAGGTTAGTGATATGACAATCTTGAATTAATTTCTGTTAATTCACAGAATAAATATATATTATTTCTTTTTATTTTACTCAAGACAAAAAAGGTTGGAACAGATATCCTGGATCTTTTGAATGTCCCATCCCACAAGGTAAGAGAGAGTTATACAGTATTTATTACAGATCTAGGAGTGGTTCAGGGGGTTTGTCAGAGCTCTCTATAATGCAATCCAATCCCTTAGATGAGGACTACACCCCCCCCCCCCCTAATTAGAAAAGAGAGGGACATTGGGTGTTGCAGTGTTAGCTTTTTTTTGCATGGCTATACAGTGTTTTTGGTTATTTATTGCGATGATGCGGTGACCTCAAACCTTGCGATCTACGGTGTTTACATTATTAAACGTGCGGTGTCTGGTGAAACGATCTGATTGATTGTCAAAGTATTTAGACTTTTTGACCTTTGTGGTGTTCGTGTTTTGTTGATTTTTCATGCGATGATGCGGTGATTTAGGATTTTTTTGAGGTGTTGCGGTGTTCGAGACCCCCCAATGTCCCCCTCAGAAAATATTCAATGTAAAATAATTTCTTAATTTGTTCTTGATTCATCAGTTTGAACCCTTGTACCTTGTTCCTTTTTGGGGGGAGGGGGGGTGGCGGTTTGATGCTGTACATATTTTTGGTTTCACAGACAATTTGGCAGTTGAACCATCCTAACCCATTATGATTTTGAAATCCCCTAGCAAAAATCCTGGATACACCCCTGTCGATAATGGACTTATTTGGTTGTATAGGCATCTTTGAATTTGAAATAGGAAAATATTAGTGCCAAAGCAAAAGGGTCTATTAATTACAGTTAGCCACCTTGACCATGTCTAACCACTGTTTTTATGCTTTTTTTTAAACAGGAACAGTCAACATTAGAGAAGTTCAAGTCTCAAGGTGGTGCTTTTGTGCATGAGTTCTGTGAAAGTGGAACCAGGGCAGATTGTCAGAAGAATAAACCTGGCCACATTTGCAAAAAAGTAAGAGAATCTTGGAAAACAACTTCTTTTATCCAGTCACTTACAGTTTTAGTTGCCATCCATCCATCCATCCATCCATAATAATAAACAGTACTTATAGAGCGCATTCTGCTACCTCAATGCACTATGGTTCATAGTTTTAAAATCATAGTATGCTGATTGAAAAAGTAGTCCATCCATCCATCCATCCATGCATCCATCCATACATCTATCCATGCATATATCCATCCATGCATCCATGCATGCCCATCCATCCATGCACGGTCATTCATTTGTCCATCCAGCTTCTCACCTTGCTAACTGATCCATTCTATTGTAGGTTCACTTTAGAAAAATCCTACAGAAGCACACTGATGGTAAGTCTTTCTCCTTGTCCATTGTTGCTTGTGAAAATATTCTTTATTTGGATTCAAGAGGGAGTAAAAAAGGTATTATGTAAGAACAGCACCCAAGTTACCCCGTCAGCTGTTTGTTGCTCCATCAGAAGTCCACTGACAACTGGCCATTGTGAAACCGACAGTTTCTGTTCTAAAGAAAAGATACTACCTATTGGGTGACAGTTGGTTAACAAACGGCAGTGAAACAATTGAGAAATGGACATGTCATTAACTCACCAACATCTCGTCATCAGTTCACTGTTACCCAGCCGATAGCCTACCATTGTGAGATTGATGAATGGTCAACTGTTTGCATGCCATCTAACTAAGTCTAATGGTCGACAAACAGCTGTCAAACAACCAACAAACACTGTGAAACAGCCCATAATCTGATAAACAGCAGAAAGTCAGTCAACAGGGTATCTGGGGCACTGTTCTTGCATTATTATCCTTTTTATGTTTTAGTGCTGTGGCTTCCCACCCTCATTAGTTCTAATTGTATGTTTGTTTCTGTAGAATCTCTAGGTGATTGCTCTTTCTTGAACACCTGTTTTCACATGGATACATGCAAGGTAACTACCACAACAGCCACATTTTTTTTCTCTTCAGTTACTGGCATTGATACTGCCTTTCAGTATGAACATTATTTTACCCAAAAAAGGATGGTTATAAACTTCTAGCAAGTGACATATTAATGTACTAGTGCTTTGTTCAGTGATGCTTGACTGTTTTTTTCTTTTAGTATGTTCATTATGAAGTTGATTACCATGACATGGAAATGAAGAAAAAGGAAGAAATGGAAAAAGAGAAAAATAAAGTTGAGGTAATGACAATTTTGTGCAAAAATAGCAGGATAAATTGAAGTTAAATAATTATTGTTTTACTGATCACTGAATATAAATTTATGTTTTATTGTTTATTTATTACTTTGTTGACATAGACAACAAGGACATCTAAAAAAGAACAAAACAAGATTATTTTGTATCCACCACAGGTAATACAAAATTTGTTTTTAAAGAATAAAAAGTAAGCGTGTTGGTGTCATTTTACAAATACTACCAGAATGCTTTCCATTGTTCCTTCCCCGGCCCCCCATCCACCCTGCAAAATTCAACTCCTAAGTGGAGTTGAAGCCACACTGTAATATATTCTCACTTGGAATCGTACGCACAATGCCTGGAATCACCAAGATATTAAGATATGGGAGAAGACCTCTGGAGGCGGATGTGAGCAAGCAGCTCACAGTGGGAATGGGTCTTATAGGTTGATTTATCACTGCGGGGAGGAGAGTGGGTAGTTGAGCTAGCTCTTGTGCGCCTCCCAGCTCCCTCCCTTTTGAGGGTTTTATGATGTAAAGCCATTTATTTATACCAATCCGAGCACACAGGAATGTGAAATGCATTCCTCTGGGACAGATTCCTCATGAAGATCATGAAAATTGTGGCATCATGCGTAAAGTTCCCAGTGAAATTAGTGGAACAAATGTTTTAAAAATCCCATTATTATCTTTCTATTTTTATTATTATTTATTAAATAGACGGTTTATGTTGTTTTTGATTTATACTTTGTTTGTTTTACTGACTGGAGTTTATTTTCTGTTGTTATATGCAGTATATACAGTGTGATGTTAGGACACTAGACTCATCAATACTGGGCAAATTCTCAGTCATCATGGCTGACCCACCGTGGGACATTCACATGGAGGTAACTGTCAACAAATAACTCCTATATATTAAGCCCCTCTCATTTAAGCTCCCCTCCCCTCACAACTAAATTCACAATAATGGTAAATCATACTTAGAGACTAACACAAGTGAATCAAATGTTGAAAATACCATGTAATTTGAACAATACATATACCATGTCTTTAACATCCCTATAGTTTATGCGAGACAGTCCATAGTAATACTTCCGTTTCAGCTAAAATTACTTGTATTACTGTAAGACCCTCTGTTTCTTACCTCACTCACTAAGTCAGTTGGATTTTTGTCCAGCCATTTTTTTTAGGCTTTTCTTATTTATGCATGAAGTCCTTAGCCTCACTCGTTAATGCAGAAATGTTATGTTTGATGTACTAATGATTTTGGTCTCGTTTTGAAGCTTCCCTATGGTACCATGGCAGATGATGAGATGCGGCAGCTGAATATCCCTGCATTACAGGATAACGGTTATATATTCCTATGGGTGACTGGCAGGTAAGGAGGAGAAGGAGAGATGGAGAACCAGCAATATATTGAAGAAAGGAAAGGAGGTGGGGAGAGTAGATGTATAGACCTCTTGCAGCACTTCGGAAAGCAGCTCAATTTGGAGGATAAAACAAAATATTTTTAATCTCCTGAGAATTGGAAACCAATTGTTTTATCCTCAATTGAGTTGCTTTTACGTCACGTATAAGGGGTCTATAGAGAAGGGGATAGAAGGAAGGGTGGATGAATGGATGGATGGAAAGAAAGAAAGGGTGGATGAAAGGATGAAACGAAGGAATGGGTAGATGGATAAATTGGTGAATGGAAGGAAGAAAGTAAGGAAGAGTGGAAAACTGAATGGATTTTTAAAATTATGGTAGGAATCTTTTTTAAAAAAAACTCATGCATACATTGTTTCTACAGGGCCATGGAACTTGGCAGAGAATGCTTAGAGTTATGGGGGTGAGTACCATTCTTATCTACTTTGATCTTGGAATAAGTGTGTTTAACAGTGATTGTCCTTTAGGTATGAGAGGTGTGATGAGCTCATTTGGGTCAAAACTAACCAGTTACAGCGACTCATCAGGACAGGAAGAACAGGGCACTGGCTGAACCATGGAAAAGAACACTGTCTGGTAAGAAGAAATCACTTTAGTTTAGTACATGTAACTAATGAAATGACATCTCTTAGAGAGATGATAACTAGCGGTAAGCTAGTGTGGGCTGCGTCGGTGTTTCTAATGAAACAGTTGTGATAAAAAGTTAAATTTTACACCGTAAAAAATAAGAAAGATAACTTACTGACGTTTCGGCCGCTAGTCCTTCGTCCTTTTTACTCCGACGAAGGACTAGCGTCCGAAACGTCAGTAAGTTATCTTTCTTATTTTTTACGGTGTAAAATTTAACTTTTTATCACAATTGTGACCATCTCTTAGTCTGTTTCATCTTGCAATAGACCTCTTTATCTTCGGCTTAACGTTTTCCCATTTCAGAACACATTTCGTTCCCTAGCTACCATTTCTTTGTTTAATTGTTGAGCATGAGAAGGAACATGAATATGGATACAACTAAACAAAGAATCAATCTTATTCCCAAGATAATGTAGTGATCTGAAATGGGAAAACATTACGCCTAAGCTAAAGAGGTCTATCAGAAAATACTAAACCAATTCAAACCATTTGTCTTGTTATCAGTATTTTCTATTCTGACATCTTTGGATTGTTTTTGAAGGTTGGAGTGAAAGGTGATGTTTCTGGGTTCAACAGAGGAATGGATTGTGATGTACTCGTCGCTGAGGTAATACGTCTGGGGTTTTACTCTTGTACAACCGATGTACAACACAATAGGAATTAGCTTGATTTGTATTCTCTAATGGCTTATCCTCCAAACTTGATCAAAATAAAATATAAAATAACCCAATAACAATGAACAGAAATGTGCCAAAATACATATATAGAAGCGTGTAATTTTTAATTTCCAAGCATCACGCTGCGCAGATGTTTTACCATCAATTCCTTTTTTTCCAGGTGCGCGAGACAAGTCACAAACCCGATGAAATCTATGGTTTAATCGAAAGGCTGGCACCAGGCACGAGGAAACTTGGTAAGACTTGAAACATTTGTACTACAGTCAAACCTCCACTAGCGGCCAACTCCCCACAACAGCCACCTCTACCCAACAGCTAGGAAATTTTGTCCCGGTTACCAATGAGTTCATACATAAAATGTACTGAAACCTCTCCACAACGGCCGTTGTGTGGAGGTTCGACTGTACGTACAAATTTCATTTAGTGCAATACTGAACGAAGGCGCAGGCAATGGAGTTAGTTGTATAGAAGTCGTATAATGCGCGCAAAATTGCAAATATGTCATGGCGCAAAAATCTCCGCAAAATTTTATATTATATTTCATATTCATGCCTACTGATCTTAGGGGTTGGACACAGGGTGGGTGCCCGTAACTCCCCCCACCCCCTCCCCCTTTTTCTAGCTTGGAATTAGTTGGTTGGTATAGCAAAAGGTGCATCTTCTTGATTTTGTTACCCCCCCCCCCCCCTACCCAAATCCTAGATCAACCCAAGTAACACACGGGTATTTCTTAGTTCTTACTTAGATTTACTTTATTCACAGAAATTTTTGGCAGACAACATAATATCCAGCCGAACTGGTAAGTAAATGCAAGAGAGTATGAAGTAAGAGAGCACATCTAAGAGAGCCCTATGATAATTATTTGAAAATCTATTTTTAGCTCCACGCGCAGACTAAAATATTTTGTCATGGGATTCCTGATTCAGCCTAGGCTGCGCGCGGATCTAAAATTAGATTTTCAAATAATTATTATAGGGCACGGAGATGTGCTCTCTTATTTCATACTCTTTTGGTAAATGAAGTAGTTCAGATATCGTTTTGTTTGTTTGTGCACTTGCTTGTTTGTTTGATTTCGTTTGTTCGTTTGTTGATTCGTTGTTCTTTTTTCTTTTCCTGCATTTCTATTCGTTTGTTTGGTTTTTTTTGTGACCATTGTGACCCATCATTTCCTATTCTTCTTTCCTCAGGATCACCCTTGGTAACCAGTTAGATGGAGTACATCTTTTGGAACCTGACGTTGTTGCTCGGTTCAAGAAGAGATATCCTGATGGGAACCCTTTGTTGTCCAAGAAACCAAGTTGATACCTGATATATTGATCTCCTTTTTAACCACCAAGTAACTAGAAGACCATACTTGAAAACCGCTCTATAGCGAAGATTTATCATGGTTTACAGAAGATTAATCCTTGCGCACATTCATGCGCAAGCGGGTATTGCTTCCAAGAAATTTGAAGTAAACTGAGAAATAGAAGACAAAATAAAGGATTCGAAGGATATTCTAGTTTTATTCACGTTATTTTAGTTATGAACTATGACAGAATTATGTAATTATTTGCATTAATTTTGAAGTAATTTATTAATAAAACATTTATGTACATAACTATGGATCCAGCTTTTCCCTTGATTCAGTACCTGTTAAGTTTTAAGCGTACATTCCCCCCCCCCCCCCCCCCCCAGGACATTACCTAATGCGCGTCAAACGTTGTTGGTTGCCGCGACCGTAATAGTATTTATTCGGTGTTGATGGAAAATGCAAAATGAAGCTATTTTTATTACTCGGGGTTCCTGTGGAACCACCGAGTCTTAAAATGCAGGCCGTTCTTCGTCGTATTTGGTCGCCAAAAGGGCGGTCATAGTCCCAGGCGTTCCTAGCTGAGTCGCTGGGAACTGGGGGTGAGAATCATAACCGCATGCTAATGATCTCCTTCTGCTTCGGTTCGTCGTACTATAAACTTTACGGAATTCTGTGTCGTATGAAGATATCTTTGGAAAGTGCTATGTCATATAATACGATCATCCCACATACAAATGGACTCGCCATTCGTGGTAGGCCCACACTAAAAGATGTAGAGGCTTTTCGGAACGGGTCGGTCCACGAATCTTATAGCTCGAAAGCGTTGAAATCTCTGAAAAGAAATGAACTATATTTGAGCACAAACCTCGAAAAGACTGACAAAACTATGACTAGTAAGCTTAACTCAACAGAAAACTATGACGCTGAAATCAACTTCTCGGAAGTTGAGAAAAACGAAAATCTCCTTGAGCAGAACTTCGAAGATGAAGCAAACAACAAGCAAATCGCCATATTGGATAAAGAGTATACTCAGCGAAGTGATTTGGAAAGTAAATATCTAAGTTTAACTTTCTTGTTAAATATCCTGATTCATTTGTTTGTTTTTGTTTTATTCAATAGTCGTAAAATACGATTTGATTTTGCACAAATAATCATTTGTATTATCGTACAAGCGATTGTGAATATTGGTTTGTACTACATATGGACTTGCACGTGCTTAGTAGAAGACGTGGTAAATACTCTTGGTGACTGTGACATACTAGAAAAAGTTACTCATTTTACAAATGTACATGAACATAATGATGTTTTAGTGTCAATAAAGGTACAAGAATTCAGATCTCGTTATGCAAAGTATGTATTTCATAATTGTAGTCGTGTTGTATGTGATTGTCATGGCTTTCGACGTGATCGTGAACCAAGCAGGATACCAGTGAACAGATTAAAACGTGTCTTTCAGAAAAACAGAAAACTACGGACTTATGTATGCAGAAGTTTAAGTAAAAACACGCCTAAGTCATCGAAAGTTCATCGTGTTATTAAAAATATTGCAGCGAGAAAGAAAAGTACACAGTACAAAACAGGTATCCGATTCGTACAAAAAAATGAGAAGGAAACCAATATTTAGAACAAGAAAAGTGAACTCTTCAATGAGATATGTTTACAATTCCAGTACAGATAAATATAGGAATAAATATCTCAAATACGTAAGGTGGTTTTCGTGTAATTTCTCATATAGCGAGTATAAGGGTTTAGATCATAAAAGCAACTGTGCAAATTACAAGCTTTGTAATGATATAGAGAAAAACCCAGGTCCTGTCACCCACCATGTTGATGCTAGTAAAACAGTAAGTGCAGCATATAGTCAAGGGGATGTTGTTATATTTGGACAAAATGCAGGGCAACAATGTGTGGCAATGAGTTTATGTGCTTTAATATATCACCAAATGAAAGGGATAACCAACCCTGATGACTTGAAAGAAATCATGCATATTGGGAATCAATTGTATAGCAGTTTGTCAAAGCTTGCACGACAATCGTTTTTACTGCTAACAGAATTACCAGCAATGCTTACAGTGTCAGAGGAAAATTACCAGCTAGATTACAGTGAAAGTTATACTGGTGATGTTCATGGTGAGTCTACCATTGAAGGATATCAATACTGCATGGGCATGAAAAGAGCTTTTGAATCATTGCTAACAGAACAATACAGCTCATTTATTCTAACAGTTGGTTGTATTGCTGTCGGTATTATTTACTGTACTGATAATGGCCATTTTAAAGTGTTTGACTCTCATGCTAGAGATGTTTATGGTAAGAGTCATCCTCAAGGGACATGTGTATTATTAGATATATCATCTATAGAGAATTTAGTGCAATACTTTCAAGGTTTATATGGAGCAACTGATCTTTATGAATTAAAAGGTCTAAAAATTACAAAATATGACATTGCAACAAGCAACAGTGTAAAAGACATATGTACACCAGATCAACACAACTGTTCCAATGAGCAATGTTTTGCAACAGCTCTTTATTCAATATGTTACTCAATCATTTCACCTTGTAGTTACTGGAACTCAAATACTTTAGATGCAATCATTAAAAATGGATCTCAGCTTCACAATACAATAGATAATGAAACTTGTTTAACACCTGTTGAACTTGACAGTGTTAACATTTTTGGCACTAACATAAATGTAAACATTAATGAGATAAGTCACAGAGAACTACATAATTCAACTGAAAGCAGGATATCTTTACAGACCTTGAATTGATTTTAAGGAACCACAGTGGAAAAACAGGATTTTTATGATGGACTTCAAGTTGTTACTGTATAATTTGTATTTATCAACAAAATAAAAAGAAAAGTCTCGCGTACCACAAAGGAAATGGGCTTCCAACCATCGAAATTATGTATGATTAACAGCTTCACGCCTGCATGCAGTGAACTGGATTCTCTGTGCTTTGACGTTTTTGTCCACAGGGAGCCCAACTTACATAATAGTAAAAATATGAACGCTACTGATATCTGACACTAAGCTGCCCCCGCTTTGATTTATTACCTTTTAAACATGCTGGAAAATACGTTTACTTGTCTTAAATAGAGTCTGAGATGAAATATTAGAGAAGGAAAGTATCTTCAGTCAGTTACCAAATACCGACATCCTTTCCCTTCTCCCTCCCCACTTCCCTTCCTCTCCGGTAAGCTGATAAAAATGATGTAATTATAATATACAGTAGAGAAAAAATCGAAAAATTATTTTATCTCCATTGGCCGTTTTACTATCGGGGACGCTTTAAAATTTGAACAAAATATTTTGCTACGGAAAAAAAACATTCTTCATACAGCGTTACCAAAAATTTTAAAAACATCACAGCCCATCGCCACCACGCAAATCACGTGGTCACGCGTTTTTGCCCCGTCCTCCCTTAACGAAACCCGAGTTAACGCTTCATTAGCGTCTAGTTTTGCAAAAAAAGCAGGACGAATACAAACGAAATTTTTGAATTGATTCCCACACTCTGCCTCACATGTGAGTGAGTTGACCGTTCCCTGACTCAGATCAGCCCAGAGGTTGTTCCATATTTGAGTTAGCCATGCCCTGACTTAGATCAGCCCAGATGTTGTTTCAGGGTTTGATCTGTGAGTTGGCTGTGCCCTGACTTAGATCAGCCCAGAGGTTGTTTCAGGGTTCGATCTGTGAGTTAGCCGTGCCCTGACTTAGATCAGCCCAGAGGTTGTTTCAGGGTTCCATCTTTGAGTTAGCTGCGCCCTGACTTAGATCAGCCCAGAGGTTTTTTCAGGGTTTGATCTGTGAGTTAGCTGCGCCCTGACTTAGATCAGCCCAGAGTTTGCTGCAGGATACGTGTATGGCTAAAAATTGTTTTATAAAAGTCTTTTTTAGAACAGTCCTCGCCGTGCCAATTTAAAATATAAGAAAAATAAGCCATTATGATCTGAAATTTGATTTTTTGGATGCAAATCACGACATCTAAAAAATTCACTCCAATATACACAGTCGACTCCGCAGTCACCGCAGTCCTTATCCGTCTTATCGTTCCCAGTTCCCTGTCTTCCAGCTACTTTCCCCTGACCCATAATGCAACAAGGGTAACGCTGGAGCAAGAAAAACATGGCGAAAGTGTGAAGATACGACGAAGAAAACATGGACGTTTAGACGGTAAGAACTACTTGAATACACTATAGAACCTCAAAACTTTCAGAATTATATGTATTTTATTCCCTTGGAGTAGTAAATTTGTTGTTTCCTGTTATTTTTCGCTTTGAAAAAGGCGAAGTTTATCGAGCGTGTGGCGACTTTGCACGTGTTAGAAACAACCTTGATAAAATCATACTTCTGGGTTTCCTTTTATTCCTTTTGCCATTTAACGTATTTTTTATAACCTTCCCTTTCATTATTTTGGAGTTTTTTGGTGTTTCTTTCTTTTAAAAAGGAATTTCAAGATGAATGTTGAACTGCACGCTTCTACTCCCCTCCCCTCTCCCCCTCAGTAATTTCTTGACGTGACAGAGTAAAGGGGAATTTTCACCAAAAATGCATTAATTGTGAAACTCTTATATAATTTAAAAGTTTTTAATCTTTATTCGTATGATTATATTAATATACATTTTTTGTTTTGTTTTCTATTGTTTTTGCAACCTACTTTTGAACTTGTGGATATAAGAAACACTGGGTCTGAATATGCAAATGTGTCCTTCACTCTCTCACTCAGTAGGATGTTAGCAGATCAATATTTAAACATTTATTCATTGTCTTACGTCACCTGCTTATGACATTATACGAAGTTAGTTAGCTCTCAAAAGATATTTAAAGCATTATTTACATGAAATGTTTGCTAAGAGTTTTTTTCCCCATTTTCAGTTGTTTTTTCTTTGTTTATTTCTTTGTTTGTTTATTTTATTCCACTTTTTTACGGGTTATGAAGTGCTGCAAGCAGTGAAAAGCCTCACTGTACAGTTTATGGAAGAACCATTGATAACATTTCATTTTTATCCAAATTTTGTAAGTAACTTATTTAATATTATTTTTACTCCATCCCCTATCAGCTGGGTAAATGCACCTAAATTATGTACCTGTGTGTATAAAAAAGTAGAGTATCAAGTATAAAACAGTTTTATTCTTAGAATGTGTTTCCAGTTCTAAGATTTGAAATGGTCCTACAAGGGCAGTAAGGGGGGTCTCGGCACGGCTCACAAAAATGATTAATTCTTCAAATTCATGAAAATTCACGACGTTTATAACATGTTCATCCCAGATCATGAAAATTGAAAAAACCTGTTCATGATTTCACGTGAAAACCCCTTACCGCCCCTGGACCTAGGAACTACATGAAAAGCATGTGATTTGCTAATAAATTCTCAACTGTTTTCTGCTTTACAAAAACCTGGAATCATGGAGATGGATAGTTAAGAAAATCCACAAAAAAGGAAAACTAAATTTAGAATCATTAACATTTTTACTTGTTCCTTACATGCTGTCAAGTTTTGGAATTTTCTGTACATTTCAATAGAAATGGTTTGTTTTCTGGAAATACATTACTTCTACTTCATCAATAATGATAGAATTTGAACAGGAAAGTACTTCAGTAATTATTCTTTTCAACCTTTTCAAAAAATGAAATTGAAATTTAGCACTGAGAAATAGAAAAAAGTGGAAAGTTTTAGTCCTTTAAACACCATGATTTCATTTTTTTCTCAGCCTGCAAAAGTAATCCAATCAGGAAATCATCCAATCAGGAATGTTTTGTGCATAGAGCTTTCAGTATTTGCTACTTTTCGGTTTTTATCTCAATATACAGCAATTTCTTACAAAAAAGAAAAAAGAAAACTAAGACTAATATGAGAATACGAGAAAAGATTTACTAATAATGTGACAAAAGATTTTCTAAATTTCTTCCATAAAATTCCATAAACAACTTGTTTTGTCAGACTGGTGAAGTTTTTTTTTTTTGTATTTTGATAAGGAAAAAAATATTGAAGATTTTATTGAGAGTTCAGTTCAAGTCATTCAATACTGTTTCTAATCACACAAAAACAAAAAGAAAAAAACAGAGAAACACTCAACTTTCTGACATGACCCTTCATATTTCCAAGAAAACTTCAGTTTAGGCAAAACTTGAGATGACTTTTATGATGGAAGTAAGTTAAGTAAGGAAATGTTTTTTCAACTTTTCTCCCAAGGAGGAATCTACTAGGTAATGGGTAAAGTTCTGATCAAGTGAGAGGGTGTACAAAAGATTTTGCGTCAAATTGTCAAATGGATTTAGCATTTCCACTTTTGATAGGCAAAATTGTTTTGGTGCTCAGTTGATGTTGGCCATGACTATGGACAATATAAATATGGTTTTTCTATTTTTTTTAAATGGTTTGGTAAACAAGTTTGGGATAGTTTGAGTTTTCTTGTCTTTGTTTATTCCCATAATGTTTTGCATTCTGACATACATATCCAGGGTAGAGGTAAGTTTAAGTTCATAGCTGTGTAAACAATTAATTTAGGACACTATCCTTCACCATTTCACTAGCATTTTTAAAGGGTTTTGTTGGTACATTTTCGGAGGGGGATTAATAATAAATTTTCTTATGTAAGTAAAAGGCGAGTACTGTAAAACTCTGAGTCACTGAGTTTAATTTGTCAATAAGTTACTTTTACTTTAGTGACTTCCATTTAATTTGTTGTTTTTTTTGAGTTAATTTCAAAGAATTCCTGTATGAATAATTTAGTACAATTCTAACATTATTTTGAAACAATATCTATTTTTTCCTGAAATGAATCTGCAAAATCACAGTATAGAGTTTCAAATATAAGTAGCTAACCCAAGGGTGATTCATACACACCTTAGAAAATCAGTAATGTCTTTACTTTATTATATTTAATGATATTGTGTAGATGCATATTCCAACCTATATTCCTATTTGGACTGAGCAGACAATAATACTGTGCATGGGGCATATGAAATATTTAACAATTCAGCAAACTAAATATTGGTGAATATTTACCAAGGCAGGGTCAAGGTAAATGTCACCATATTCTCTGAGCCTGAGTGAATAGTTGTTTTGGTATAGCTTTAGACTTGAATATCAGAGAGATTTCAAAGTTGTATTAGTTGGAATTAAGGATTAAGAAAAGCGTTGTTTTTTTGTTGACTTATTTGAGACAACCCCTGTCGTAATTGCTATTGCAAAAATATATTGATAATATCTGATCATATTTTTAGGAGTTATACAAGACAAGAACAACAGTCACTTCAAGAGGTATGCCAGAAGCAGTGTTACATTTAAGCAATTGAAATGAGAATTGATTAGTCACATAAAATATATTTCTCTCTCAACTTTCAACCAAACCACATCTTGGCTTGATAATAATTTGGAAATTAAGATCATGGCATATTTGAGATACTAAGTTTTCAAGCAAAATATACCATCATCCAAGCATGTTTGGTAAATTTTGTTTAACCAGTATTAACCAAGGGCTAGTGGATTTTCAGAAACTACTCACACTTTAGTGAACATTCAACTGCTATTTTCACCAAAATATTACTGCGAATCTCAATAATATGCCAACTAAGACATTTCAACATCTTGTTGTGAAATTGGTTTTTGCTGCTGTCAATCAAAACTAATCAGTCAGTACCCCAGGAGAATATTGGGTGGGTTGAAGTATTTACTGGGTAATGTATAACAATAGTAAATATAGGTGTGAAATTAATTATAGTATGGTCTGTTAGTATAGGCCTCTGTTACAGTATGACTCCCAATTGTGTGACCACTTCTTGTGTATTTACACACTTTCATCTGGTAGAGGTAGCAAGGTGGAAACAATGTAGTTTGAAACTTTGAAAGTGTCAAATATTATCAGTGCAATTGTATGTTTGGTAACAAGCCATCTTAGTTATTTCCCTTCTCCAAAAACCTAAAATGCTAAATCCCAATTTAATCTGTGGCCATGCCCAGATTTTGATCAGCCCAGAGGTTCTTTCAAGGTATCAATAAAACTTGAAGGCTTACTACGAAATCACACAAAGTTGTTACACATGTAGGAGTTCTTCTTTAATTTTTATATTGCACATTACCGTGATGAAATGCTTCCAGCGGTCCTCATGGATTCATTTTATATGCAAGGTCCAGGTGAGTTATTAGTGATACATGGTGAGTATAATCTAAAACAAAGTTATTATGCCACTGTAGGATGCAAAATATAGCTAGGTGTATGTATTCAAGGTATATAATCTGTGGTCTTGGATAGCATATGAGAAATATAAACCACACAATCCATATCAAAACATATACAATACAATATGTCGATACAATATGCACTTGGAACATCTTTAAGGATAATAGGCTACTGATTGGCAACAATAGATGCTTAATATACAGGGCTCAAAATAACGGCCAGTCATACACTGGTCAAGATGTCTGGCATATGATATTCTATTTTATTTTTTTTTCAAATATGACCAGTCAACATGTCCATTCAAAACCGTATTTGACCGGTCAAGTACCAAATTTGACTGGACATTGACCAGCCGTTATTTTCAGCCCTGGTATACTGTATCCTGTTTTGAGGAATCAAACACAATCCCTGTCATATGAATTATGCTCCAAAGTCAATTAAATTCATGATTTTTAAAGAGCTTAGAATTAATTGGTTCAAACACTTTTTAATAGGCTTACATAAATTTCGAAAAAAGTTAATAAGTATAATTACTATGATCTCAATATGATATAAGAAACAACTTAAAATTATAAATTTCTTTAAACAAGGGTTAGAATAAAAGGTCTTTGCTTTAACTTCTTTAAAGGTTTTCATACTTTTTTAAAGGTGTGCCATACACAATCAATCTTATATAATAATTATATTGTCCTGTAATTTTAGTCTAGTAGTATTCTTGTTTTCATGCTCTAAATTATCTTCTAAAAAAGTATTCATATGGTGTGATTGATTGCCATTGTTTTGCCTTTGGACGACATGATATGCAAATTTTGAATGTATGCAGCTTATACTCAGCAGCTTACGCATATATGGCACAGCCATTTCTTTTCTTCTTTGATTACTACTTGATGATCTTTGGCTTGTGCACAGGAACCCTTCTGATAATTGTGACAGAATTAAAAACCTCTGTTACCAACTTGCTTGACCACTTTGTTTCCGCTGGGTTTCTTTGCCCTTTCTATTAGAAATTATTTAATTTTCTCTCTTATGTGCTACCTAATGCATTTCCTCTTGGCACTTGACAATGGGAACGATGTGCCAAGATGCAGCACCATCCACTGCCAAGATGTGCCAAGATGCAGCACTACCCAATATCACAATGTGGCACCATCCACTACCAAGATGTGTCAAGATGCAGCACCACCCGATATCACAATGTGGCACCATCCACTACCAAGATGTGCCAAGATGCAGCAGCATCCACTGCCAAGATGTGCCAATATGCAGCACCATCCACTACCAAGATGTGCCAAGATGCAGCACCATCTACTGCCAAGATGTGGCAAGATGCAGCACCATCCACTACCAAGATATGTCAAGATGCAGCACCATCCACTACCAAGATGTGCCAAGGTGCAGCACCATCCACTGCCAAGATGTGGCAAGATACAGCACCATCCACTACCAAGATGTGCCAAGATGTAGTAGCATCCACTGCCAAGATGTGGCAAGATACAGCACCATCCACTACCAAGATGTGCCAAGATGTAGTAGCATCAACTGCCAAGATGTGGCAAGATACAGCACCATCCACTACCAAGATGTGCCAAGATGTAGTAGCATCCACTATCACGATGTGGCACCATCCATTGTCAAGATGTGCCAAGATGCAGCATCATCCACTACAAAGATGTGG
The DNA here is from genome assembly GCA_964019055.1 of Anthopleura xanthogrammica. Classification (NCBI taxonomy): domain Eukaryota; kingdom Metazoa; phylum Cnidaria; class Anthozoa; order Actiniaria; family Actiniidae; genus Anthopleura; species Anthopleura xanthogrammica. The sequence continues at coordinate 18,216,035 of OZ025207.1, read as the reverse complement.
TAAGATGCAGTACCATCCCCCACGAAGATGTGTCAAGATGCAGCACCATCTACTGCAAGATGTGGCACCATCCACTACCAAGATGCAGCAGCATCCACTGCCATGATGTGCCAAGATACAGCACCATCCACTACCAAGATATGTCAAAATACAGCAGCATCCACTACTAAGACACGCCAAGATGCAGCAGCATCCACTACCAAGATGTGTCAGATGTGCCAAGATGCAGCACCATCCACTACCAAGATGTGCCAAGATGCAGCACCATCCACTACCAAGATGTGCCAAGATGTAGCACCATCCACTGCCACGATGTGGCAAGATGCAGCACCATCCACTGCCAAGATGTGCCAAGATGCAGCAGCATCCACTGCCAAGATGTGCCAAGATGCAGTACCATCCACTACCAAGATGTGCCAAGATGCAGCACCATCCACTGCCAAGATGTGGCAAGATGCAGCACCATCCACTGCCGAGATGTGGCAAGATGCAGCACCATCTACTGACAAGATGTGGCAAGATGCAGCACCATCTACTGACAAGATGTGGATAAACTACACTACCAAGATGTTAACTGTCAAAATGTGACTTACCAGTATTGACTGCCAAGATGTCACAAGATACAGTGCTGTGTTGTTTAATATCAGAAGTGGCCCATCCGCTGTCAAGATGTGGCAACATCCCTTCTGAGATGTTCCAAGATGTATGCCAAGATGCAATGCTATCCACTGACAAGATATAGCTTATTCACTGCCACAATGTCCCATGATGCAGCACCACCTATTGCCAAGATGTGGTTTACTTCCTTTGAAGATAAAGGATAATGCATTGCCAAAATAAAACATCATAGTCTAGCTGCAGCACCAGGTTCTGCTCAGATATAGCACAATGTTCTGGCAATATACAATATACACCTTTTGCAGCCAAGATGTACCACCACAATCCTGTGTTCCAATGCAGTGCCATTCCATGTCATGATCAAGTATTATTTGCTGTCAAGATTCCAAACTATGTACCACTAAGATACATCATATTCTCTGCCAAGGTATTGGTGGTTTTGTCTCTTTGTATACTTCAGCTGTGGAATTTAAGGTTCTTTTTATTTCATTCATTTCAAAGTTATTGAAAAATTGATTCATAAGATTCTTGGCAGACAAACATTTTTGAGATACCAAATTCCTTTCAAAACTCTTTAATAGTTTTAACCAAGAATTCTCATGCACCTGCCTTGAATGTCTTTGAAATATGGCAACTACAGCATTGTTTCTTTTGATCCATCTGTACAGCAAAAACAAACATCTTCAATTGTAAGAAAAAATAGTATGGAGAAAATGTCATCATGCCACACTGACAGCCTGAAGTAGAAGATTTTGTAAGTGAAACCATGGCCAGTATAGCTGAAGAACCTAAATATAGCCAGGGCCAGAAAGGGATAGCAGATGCACTTCAAATGATAAACTATTGATATAGTTCTCTTTTCTCTATAAAGCTTCTATTGATGTTTAATATATGCATTTATTTAAAATATTTATATGCAATTTATTTTTAAACTTTTAATGCAGTTCAACAAAATATCTTATGTTAGTTATGTGTAAATGTTAAACCCAAATATTTCAATATGTTTCTCTAGATGACCATACTTTAAAACATTTTGGAATTACAAAATAATATATTGCTGATCAAAGTATACACAAAGGTGACAACTGAGGTGAATAATGGTTTTAGATTCAGCAGACCAGCAGCAAAATGGCTTTCCACGGTAATGTGCATGAGCGGACCATTATCTGTAGGCAGTTAGTTGCAGTTATTCCAGCCAATCAAAATGACAGAAAAAATCATTTGAATGATAATCTACAATATTTGTATTTTGATGATCTATGGAGACAGTGCCAGTAACAACCCTTGGTTATCAGGAATCAACACAAGCTAGGGTAACCAACCCCTGGGGCGTGCCCTATTAACCATTTAAGGGACTGTTCTGGGCACTCAAGTCACCCACGTGTGACAACCAATCAAGTCAACTTAATCAGAGTTTGTGGTGGCAGTTTTGACAAGCTACATCCAGAGATTCCAAAGTCAAGCAGTGTTTATGAAGAAGAACACAAAAGAATTCCATACCATTGAACAAACACCAGTTTGTAGACACTTGGGTGTTTTATGATTTCTTCCATTCCTGAATTTATTCTTTCAATCGGTCAAGAACAAGAACAGTTATCCTATTTTCATGTTTTGATGCTCCAAGCAGACAGTGCCAGTAACAACCCTTGGTTTTTAGGGATCAACACAAGCTAGGGTAACCAATCCCTGGGGCGTGCCCTATTAACCATTTAAGGGTCTGTTCTAGGCACTGTAAAGTAAATAAGCACAAAAATGGTACAAGAAGATAAATACCAAGTTAAAAGAGTCAATAGCATTTGTAATGGTCAGGAATAGTATATGACAGCAGAATGCTCAAGCAAGTCAAAACAAGGACAGAGAAAGTAAAGAAGAGGAGAAGCAAACAAGCATGCATATATCTCAATAGTGTTGAATTCACTGAACTACCTTGTTATACATATCAGTTATTGTCCTTTTGTTTAACAAAGATAGGACATTTGTATTTATAAGGAAGCAACAGTTAGGGCCACAAAACTGCTTCAAAAAAATGATGCTCAGAATGTGAAAATGAATGAGAAGCTCAGAGTTGCTTCTTCACTTCAATAAACTAAGAAAGTCATCATGACTAAGAGACAAACAAGATCAAATGTTAAATTATATATTATAGTATGGTCATTCTAGCCCCTTCTGTTTTCCCTCATAATATATTATTATTTGATATATCATTATGTGGTAAGGTATAAACTTTATATTTTACCCATTTAACATGTGTTTCATTCAATTGTCTTTTGAAGCATAAGCACCACAGTCTTGTGTAGTGCAGCTTCATCATCATCATTTTTTCTCATAGCACCATGAGATGCACAACTCAGAGGGTATTTGTTGGATTTTTTGTCAAGCTTTTATTTGTTCCTTGATCAACTTCCTATCATTGGGAAGGATCTTAATATGCAGGGTTCCTCTATTTCCTCAATTTGAAATCTTCATAGTGAATTCTGTAGAAGAGGCTTTGTGCACCAATCTAGAAGTACAAATGATTTTAGAATTTAAGGTTGTTTGGGATATTTTCCCACCTGTGATTATTCTTCTTTGAGGTTTTAAAGTTGCCATTACACACTGCAATGATTCTTTTTCTGGAAGTTGTAGGAACTGTGGTCTGTGAATCCACGTTCCTTTAAGCTTTTGCACTCATATTAGGGAGTTTAGGCATTGATGATGAAGAGATGACAACAGCGGAAAAATGATGTCCCATTTGAAAAAGGCTAAGGTGATGAATTTGTACTCAGCAGGTTGTCAAAGGTTATGCAGCTTTACTTTCTATGACAACCTTTTTCTTTGCACCATTCCATTACTTGTTTCCATTGCTTGCTTCTGCACCTCTTCTGCTGTTCATTTTTCTTTTTCTGCCTTTTTTTTGTCAAGATCTTGAGCCTCAATCCTAGCTTTACCCTCATTTTAACTAATGTTGATCTTTTAAGCATTGATATATAGATTTGCATTTTTCTAAGGGATAACCAAGGTTAAAGTAAATAATGAATTTTGATATCAACTTTAAATATTTAAATTTAAAAAAAATATTTTACAATTTAAAGCAACTGTCTTTTGTATGTCATGCTCAGCTACGCCTTGTGCGACTTTTACTTTTCTTTCATGTTTAAGCAACTTTAATCTTTAATCTTTAATCACTATTTGTAACCAATTACAAATGAAAATAAATAAATAAGTAGAGCAAGTGGTTACAGGAAACTTGTATGTCATCATCTATGCCTATATGTAAGACCAATAGACCATTTTCGAAATGCGCGAGCGCTTTCTAAACTATCGCATGTGCAGACATGAAAAAGAGGCATTTTCGGGCAAGATCACGCGCGCTATTGGCTCTGCCCAAAAATGCCTCGAGATCATGTACGCGTCTGCAATGTTTTTGAAAGTGCTCGAAAATGGTCTATTAGATAACTATGATCTTAGGTGACTTAATAGAGAAGCTTTAAATGACTTAAAACTAAATGAGTGTACAACGTCTCCTGGTAAAGAGTTCCAGTCACTAACGTAACGTCAACAAAAAGAATATTTGAAATATTTGTACTTCCTGCATGAATCCAGAATATTATATACACACGCAAATCATTGACCATTCCTTTAATATATATATATATACATTCTTGGATATAATTGCTGCCAATCAGTAGCCTGTTAACCTTAAGAATGTTCAAAGTATACACTGTATTGGTTATCATGTTTTGATATGGACTGTGTGGTTTACATTTCTCATATGTTACTTAAGACCACATATTATATACCTTGTATACATACATACACCTAACTATGTTTTACATCCTACAGTGGCATAATAACTTTGTTTTAGATTATACTCACCATGTATCACCAATAACTCACCTGGACCTTGTATTATAAAATGAATCAATGAGGACCACTGGAAGCATTTCATCAAGGTAATGTATAATATAATAATTAATGAAGGACTACTACATGTGTAACAACTTTGTATGACGTTTTTGTATCAATTTCTATTGAAACCATGAAACAACCTCTGGGTTGATGAAAGTCAGGGCATGACCATAGATCAAATTGGAACGTAGCATGACAGGTTTTTGCAGAGGGGAGAAAAACTAAGATGGCTTGTTACCAATATGTGTACTTTGATCTTGTCTCAACTGGCCGTTTGTCATACATTTGTTCTGTCTCTCATTTATTCCCTTTATTATTATCTTGATACCACTACTACCAGAATCCTTTTTGTAGTTCCTTTTGTTAGCTTAATTGACAGCATTATCTTGCGACTCCCAAAGGAGTTCAAACATTTGAATAAGAAAAAGAATTTGAAGATTATTGTGGTGGTAGTGGTATCAAGATATATTAAGGGGAGCATATGATTGATACTGTAGGGTAGTTTCAATATTCTTTTGAAGCTGCCTTAAAGTATCACTTGATTGTTGTTTGTCAAGTCAGTTGGTATATGAAAAGTGGTTGTATAAATATCCATCAGTAGGGTGGAATATATCAATAAATGGAAATCCTAACGGACCCTCCTACTGAAAAAGTGTTTCCATTGGATTTCCAGTGATAGTACTTGACAGTTCTAGAAATCCATTAATTTTATGATATCTGAACAAAATCTGGTGATTCAATTGTGAAAATACACATGGAGTGGTCACACATTTGGGGGTCATACTGTAACAGAGAATAATACTAACAAACAGTAAAAATCAATATAACTTGAAGCCTATATTATTCATACCCAGTAAATACTTCATACCTCAATCCTACCCGATAGGGGCATGTTGCCTTTTAGACTCTTTGAGCACTTCTGAATGAGCAGCAAACGATTCTTAAAGTAAACAAAAAAGTCAGCCCAATTCTTTCTTCTGCTCTCAATTTCTAGAATGATAGTAACATGCAAGTTTATAACAGCAGGCCATTCATAAATGTGCAGACTTTGTCTTGCACGAACCTTACTTCATTATATTATATAATAATAAATAATAATAATAATAATTATATTTCAAAGCATCTAACTAGGTCTCGATGCTTTAACAATATAACAATAAAAATAATATAGACAAATAATAAAAAATAAAATGATAAAAACATATATATATAAATATTAACGCGTATACACCGAATCGGAATACGGCGACCAATCCGTGCAACCACCACTCCGGACCGACCAGCCCCCCACACACACGAAAACGCTTTTAAGCTTCCATGTGAACACGAGGCTGGACAGTCAGGAACAACGATTAACAGCCACCCAAACCAGCTGCCACATCCCGATTCGGTGTATTAAATCAGAAAAACAAATCAGTCAAAACGGAAATTAGTATTTAAAATGTAAAAAGTAATAATATAATAAATCACGATATGTGCAAAGTAGTCATTAAATTAGTTTATAGGAATAGAACGGTTCATAGGAATAGCTTCGTGATGGAAAAAATAGAAGTTAAGAGGCTAATTATATTCATAACAAATAATATTGTTTAAAAAGGAGTGTCTTTAGGCCGGTTTTAAAAGTTTGATAACATTCGGCACCACGAAGCGACAACGGTAGCTTATTCCATAGTCTTGGCCCAGCTGATGAAAATGTTCTGTCACCGTAGCTTTTGGTGTTGGTCCTTGGAACAACCAGGAGCTTCTTCCCATTCGACCTCAGAACGCGAGAATTGGAATATACGCGCAACAGCTCCTCTAAGTATGCAATTATATGCTATTATATGATGCTTACATAGTAAGACATGTTAATAATTAGCCCTTGAACTATACTGGTTATTACATTAGACCCCTTGTCAGAATGCAGCTCAATTTGGAGGAAAAAACAATATGTTCTAATTCTTAAAGGAGATTGAAAATCTTTTGTTTTGTCTTCCAAATTGAGCTGTTTTGATGTTATGTGAGAGAAGTTAATATGTGTTTAAATTTGGCCAAGAAATTGCTTAAATGTGTTGCTTCTGGTGTACTTCAAGACTGTTACTAACATTTTTTGTATTCTTGATCACTTATATTCAAAATTATTTACAGATTTGGTAATTTTAAATTAGAACATAGAATATCTTATAATGAAAGTGAATTACTGGTAAGTAGTACAATGGTAGTGTTATTTCTGCTTTACAGTTCAGGTGTTAGACATATTTAATAATGGTTTTACATAGTAAAAATAATTCCCCACCCTCCTAACGCACCAGGTATGTTTATGGTTCAGTTCAAGGTAAGAATCCTTTAATGAAATAGCAAAATGAAAGTTAGAGTGTATCTAAAAAATGACTAAGTAAAGGGGAAGAAAATATATTTGTGATGGAAATGCTCAAGCACTAATTGATTATAATAGCATTCTTAAAGTCCCAATTCCAACTAAGAAATGTTGAAAATGTCCAAAATTGATACTGTTCTATTTTCAAACTGAATCGGACTTCATTCGAAGTATGGCAATTTCTGCACTTGCCATTTATTAACAGCAGTCAAACTATGAAAATTACAAAAATAAGTCATTATCTTTGAATTTCTAAGGATATTACGAACCAAAACGAAATATAATACTTGCAATTCTGTGCCATTATTCATTCATGAAAAATACTGCTTGAGCTTACTCCGGTGTAACTGCGTGACTAACTGAATATGTGCAAAATTTGCTAGTTAGCTCTAAGTACTGTTCTCTTGAGACCTAAATTAAGCCTACATTAAGTAACCCTTTTTCTTATCTTTCTTTGGCACATTTGAATTTAATCGTTTTTTCTTAAAGATCATAACACAAAATGTGATGTTGAACCTCTTATACCAAAATAAGGCCTATAATTCTATAAGCAGTCAAGAAAGTCCAAAAAATAATGATTTGAATAAATAGAAAGAAGTTAAGAATAGTATAGCCAATTTGTTAAGTCATGTTTTCAATTATGCAATTTCTGAAAAAACCTTGTTATTTCAAAATATCTTTGCAATATATTATCTACATCATCATTATTCAAAATTGTAAGGTTCTGGTCATACAAATTTGCTGCACGAGTAGACAATTGGCATGTCATATTTTTTTCAGTTTCATTCATTGGTGTAGACGATTTGTTTGCTTACTCAGTTTTTATTGATTTTTTGAATCACTCTGTAAGTGAGTACTAATTCAAAACCTAAAACTTTCCACAATTTTCAAATGAACCTAGCTATGTTAATAGTACAGAAGTGACCAATCTATAATATTATAATACATGAGATTTATCGCAGATTTAATAGGTTACCAAGGACACCAATATTTTACCATACTTTCCTGTGGTACCTTTCCTGTTCATTTTCTTTGCCATTTTTTAAGAATACACAATTGTCACCTCTGACAGTGATTTGTTAGTAAGAGTGCTTTCATAAACTTGTGAAATATATATTTAGTCATCTATACTTCAATTAACAGTTCCTAAGAAAATGTATTTTCACAGTCTTACTGTTTCAGATATGATTAAGGAGAATGATGATTAGGACATTGCACCTGAAATTACCCCTGTCCATTAGAAATAAAGAGACCTAAAGAAAATAAGAGAGGCCAATGTCTTATCTTTATCTCTTTCCCCACAAATGCAATTTGTAATACAATGGTAATTATCTAGTACTTAGGCATTGTTGGGCTGTTGAATAATGACTTGTATAAGACCCAAATCCTTTGGGAACACTGGCATAGGAAATTCTGGAACTATACATGTTTTTTTATTCAATGAATATTACACAAGTTTATGAAAGCCACTGTTTCTTCAATTAGGTGCATTTACCAGCTATTTAGCTATATCCCTTTGATAAGTTTTAGATTATGTTGCCTATGACTGTTGAGAAATAAAATAATGAGAATGATGGGATGGGAGGGGACTACATCACACACACATCATTCGTTTGAGGCATGCTGCAAGTGACAAAGACATAAATGGGCCATTGTATTTAATGATCCCTTCCCTTGGAGGCCCCAATTTTCCTTTTGTCTTCCTAAGTTTATCCAGCGTCATCTTCCTTACCCTCTGGAAGAGGCTCAAAAACTCAATGCCGTGGCCCATTTATATATTACTGTTGTCTTGGTAATTCAAATCTAGGCACTCTAACCAGTCTTTGGAAAATAGACAATGGTTAGTAGAAATAGTGGAAACATTGGCCATCTCCAATAATGAGATGTTAAGCATTGGTTACATTACCAGGCGAATATCTTTTGGTGAACTACAGCATGATACAGCTATTACAAGATTTTAAACTATCATGGAGCACAATTAACTGAAGAGTAGCTAACAACTACTTCAAAAGATGAAACATTTTGCTATTGAAAAATTAGGGATTAATATCCCTGCCAGCATGCCTCAAACGAATGATCACCACATCACACTCGCTCACACACACTTGATCAAGTTGTCTGTTGTCCATTTTATATTTTTTTGAGTTGAACCCAGTTGTAATTGACCAGAACAAGTAAGAGTGATTTTACTTAATACTCAAACAATCCTTGGATGATGTCAATTTGGCACTTTGTCAGTGTTTAACATTCAAATTATTTAGGCAATGCTCAACACATGTAAAAGAGGTTTTCCAGTAATCTCTAACATTGTATTTATTGATTTTGGATTTAAGTAAAACCACTCTAAAATTTGTACAAAAACCATTCCGTAGTTGCATTTTATAAAATTTATAAGGACATTATGAGGAGAAAGTGAGTTGAAAAATTTCCGAGTGTCAGTAAAAAATTGAAGGTACATTGAAATGGTGAAAAAATGCCAGTATGAATTAACAAGAAGCATCTGAAACTTGGAACTGACTCGAAGCCAAATTTATTTACAGTCAATAAAAAATGAAGTAGAAGAAATAAACTTTTTTGAATTGGTCAATCACAACTGGGTTTAACTCCTTTGGGGGTGGGAAGCTATCTCAGATGAGGGGGAGGGGGATAAGACTTTCACAGGGGGGAGGGGTTATACTTCAACAGGGGGGAGGGGTAAGACTTCAAAAGGGGGGAGGGGTAAGACTTCAACTGGGGGGAGGGATAAGACTTCAAAAGGGGGGAGGTGAAAGATGTAAATTGGGGGGAGGGTATAAGACTTGTATAGGGGGAGGTAGAAATTTGTCTAGGAGATATATATTCTGCTATGTTGACATATTCTTTCTGGCTACACTTAGAATATTTTCCAGACTGAAGAAGAAGGGTGGCACTTAGAGGATTTTTATGGTAAGTAAGACTTAGAAATTTTTCACTTAATGAGTTTGGAGACTTAGAAATTTTTCAACTTTGTCTTCTTGCCTTATTATAATTTTGTCATGTGGTTTGTTGTGAAATAAAGTTTCATTTTTGGACTTAGTGGATTTCCTGTTTCTTTTAATGAATTCCATCTTTACCCTCTCCACACCCTTTTTGGACTTCCAAAAAAAAAAAATACCTCCCCGAGGTCCTACCAGCACCAAGTCTCACTACCCCGGTAGACCAGGACCAGGCAGTACTTACTGTCCCAACAAGAGCCATTTTACGAAACCACAACCAGGTGGCTGCTCTGATGTTGAAGATCGTCAATAGGGATATCAGACTCTGAAACCCCCTACAGACTCTTGAGAATACCTTGATGGCAAAGCCAGCTTTTGTACTGTGAGGGTCAGTGCAAGTAGGAGGACTTATAAAATAACCAGACCCCAATACCCATAGGTTTTACTGCACAACAGTGATGTATATCTTAGAGTGGTGGGATTAATAGACTAAAGGCGGTATTCAGGCTTCCATAAAGTGTATGTGAGTATCAAGACTGGTTTGCGAAGACTAAAATAACGAAGTTTCTAGGCTACTAAACTTGTGAAAAATGAGCCGGTCTATCCCGAAAAGGAAACTACCAACATGTAATTCAATATGAAAAGCTAACCTAGACTCTACCTTCAACAATTAATTTATGTTCCCTAGAGGACTAAGGCCTATAATGTATTCAATTAAATATTAATGTATTCAGGGACAGCTAAGGGACTGGGCCTATAATTTATTCAATCAAATATTTATTTATTTATTAGTGGTCCAAAAGTGGCATATATTCACTTATCTTGTAGACTTTCTGCATTATGACATCATTTTACCCTACCAAAATACTTCGCCAATTTTCTTATCTCAGTTGATTATACTTAGAGATGAGTAACTGAATGAGATTTGGTTTTTTGTAGTAGCATTTACATGATACTATAATGCAAACAGCCTATGAACTAATGTCTACAGGGGTACTAAAGGGACATGTTCAACTGAGCAATATATTATCAAAAGATGTGGGTAGATTTTGTATAGCAAAAAAAACACAAAATGCATGAAATTCAAGATAATTTTGGGAAACCGCATAAATGTAATAGAATGGAACATGCTGTCAGTCATACAAAATCTACTCTAATCTTATGAAAAACTTAGCCAAAATGAGTCCATTTTTTTTAAAGATAATTTGTTTGAAATTGTTCTCCAAAAATTCTGAAACTTTATTTCTATTTCTTTAGCATTTAGGGAAAAGGGAGAGACTTAAGGGGAGCTTTCCATTGGTCAGAACTGACCAGCCAGACCGCTCAAAGGGAGAAGTCCTTTTTCTCGCGAGCTTTCTCTAATTAATTGCTTGATCTGCTGGCTGGACAGTTTTGTTTAATAACATTTAATAATTCTCTTTATGAATAAACTGGTCTGGCCAGCCAATTCTGACTAATGGAAAGCACACTTAGTTTTTATTCCTATTTGTTTAATCTTATCCGATCTTATCTTATTATTTTTGCCTACTTTTCATCTCTATCTTGTTCTTAATTTCCTAAGATTCAGTTTTTTCACCAGCAAAAACTTTTCAACAGAAGTAAACGAGCCATAATATGAATCAAGACAGATTAAATTGCAAGTGCCTTTTGTTGTAATGACTTTTATCAACATGTATCATGATTGAAAGCATTAAATTAATGTTTTTGAGCTCAAAACAAGTCATATTTTTGGCCAAGGTTTGATTCAAAATAATTATTAATAGTAAAACTCTTGGTTTTACTTGTAATAACAGTTCAAAACATTGCATTTTTCGTAAAGTTTGATTCAATATAATTTGACAATTTTGGACAGCTTGTGCATATAATACAAGTGCTTTGGACATAATTCATAGTAAAAACAACTCTTGGTTTTACTTGTTATAATAGTTTTATTTCATACAAGTGTAATTATTTGTTGATCATGAGGTATGGTGTTTCAATGCCATAATATGATGGCTCACCTTGCCCTCTATTCATTCATTTTCCATTTACACTTTTTGAGTTTCAATTTCATTGTTTGCACTTTTGGTGTATTATCATTTCAGGATTCTGCACAGCCAAATTATTCTGATGTAAAATATTTAATCTCAATTTGAATAAGACTCAAATTGTACAAGACTTTTCCTGTAATTATCAAACCTATGGCACTTTTTCAGATCAATAAATTAAAACAAAAATTTAAATCATAAATGTTTTGGCTTGAGCAATTTTTGTCAAGTTGGAATTGGTAAATTACTTCTTGCTTTAAATTGTTGAAAACCAGTTTTAGAAATGATACATGTTTTGTAAATTATGAGAAAGATATTCAAATTATTCACATAATTTGATATCAATGGTCAGGCACTTGCTTTTTGGGTCAAAGTTTCCAAAGAATTTGCGTTTTTAATAGTTCAAGATAACAATTTTTTTCAAGACCTCAGTTTCAACAAATATCCAGTTAAACCATAATTTGGGATTATATTTTTGTGATTGTTTGAAAATAAGATTGGAAAATGTTTTATTATGATATTTTGTTTGTTTTTTTCCCCCGGTTTGTTTTTCCTTTCATTTTTATTGAATTTGGCTTCTGATCAGTGTATTTTAATTATTTTGAAATGAGATGAATAATGGAACATCTAGAGATTTTTTTTTGCTTTCTTTTTGTTTGTGTAATTTGTTCAAATTCCTTTTTCCTATTTTAATATTTATTTTATATTAAATTAAATATTATAATTTTTTTGTAATAATTAATTAATAAGAAACTGAGGTCTTGTTTTTGCTGGTGAAAAAACTTATTAAATTACAATCCTATGATAGAACCTTGTATATCAGTCTAGCCAAACATCATTGAATGCAAGATTAGGTCACCTAGAAATGATTCAACTTCTAGTCTTCCCAGCTTGATAATCTACTTTATGTAAGTCTGAATGGTGTCTTATGGAAGTCTATTGAGCTCACCACCCCAAAGGTATCACTGCTGTACACACCCATGAATAGTGAGGTATGATTATCTCTGCTCCTACTTACACTAACCTTCACAGTGACCGGCATCCATGCCACCAGCGTATTCCCATGAAATCTGCAGAGGGCCATCACCTGGTATCTTTACTGACAACCTCCAGCTTCAGAGCAGTCATCTGATCATGGCCTCAAGGTTAGACTCTGCCGAGAGCAGCAATGTTGTACCGCCTTTATTGGTTTCCTGGCCTGGTGGGGCAGCTTCTGTTTGGTGCTGGCAGGACCTCGTGAGAGGTATGAATTGTATTTCATTTTCTGGTGTACAAATAATAAATGATAATAATATTAGATATAGGAGAGTGTTTCTAACTAGTGAAGGGTTCTCAGTAGATTTTGAAGAATTTTAAATTAACAGCTAACACTAATTTGATTGAAATTGGAAAGTTGAAGAAAATTAAAATTGGGCAAAACTGTAAATACTTTGTATTTAATTTGTTTTTTACTGAGAACCCTTGACTGGTTGCAAAAATCTTTTAGTTTTAAATAATCTTGAATTTAAATATTTCAGAGTAAGAATTGAAATCTTCAAATATTATAGTGAAACACTCTCCTATATCTAATATCTGTCAGGCTAGAGGACTGGTAATCAAAGTATTTTTGATAACATTAAATAATTATTTAATATTAGTGATAAAATTAGATGTTTTGATGTCTCTACGACTTCATTTCAGATGAATGAATAACTTCTTAATAATCTTCATCTTATTAAACCATGCAAGCAATTCAAATAATAATTTTGGTATTATCTTTTCAAAAGTTATAGCTGTAGTTTTTGAATAAAACAAAGTTGTCTGAAATCTTACCGCATTGCAGTGTGCTGAAAATAGCTTTGAATCAAGATGGCTTCAATTGTAAACCATCAACAAAACATTCCTACAAAAGTACTTGTGAAATAAACTTATCTACAGGACTCAAAATAGCAGCCAACATGGAAACACCATTGGCAGGGCATATGAAGATAATTTTGAAATAAAATTTAGAACACATAATATTTGATGAAATTTTATAGCCAAGATTTATATTTCCTGACCAACTGTTTTTGCTATTTTGAGTCCTGTGTTATACCAGTCCTCTAGCCCAAAACATTGTTTGACTATTTTCTATTTTCCTTAATATCTGTTTTGAATCTCCTAATTTTTTTTTTTTTTTACTTCTAGGCCTAGGTAAAACTATATATATATATATATACTTCTTTTGATAAAGCTATATTGTTTTTTTTTATCCTATGTTATGCTCATTTTTTCTCTAACCTAGGCCTAGGAAATTACTAACCTTTTTTTTTTTTTTGAGATTCTAGATAATGCTAAGTTGGTAATTCCTAAATAATGCTAGATTTTTTTAAATTCTTTGAAAATGCTAATTTTTGAATCTTTTTTTTTTTTTTTTTTTAACTTTTTTTTTTAAATCCTAATAAATATCTCTTATGTTGAAATTTCAACCTATAAACCATGTTACTCAGTTTGATAGCATCATATCCTTATCCTTGGTGGATGATTCCTGATTCTTCAGTACTTATTGACTTGATGGTGCTGCAGGATCTGACAAGGATTTGCAGCACAACAGCTTGGTATAACTGAATAAATTATGACAGATTTGGTGTACCTGGGGGGAAAACAAAATGATATTGTTAGATCCCATATCCTGTTTTCAATTCTAAAACATAAAAATAGTGGTAAACTAGAGTCATGTCAGCAACTGGTCTCCTTATTTATCTTGGTCACTCTTCATATTTTTGTCTAATCATGTCATGAGTATCAGGCTCAACCTGGGAATTACTGCGATTCTCTATATTCTGCAAACTCAGACATTTCAGCAGCTTGTTGAAACTGGAGGCAGTGAAAAACCAAATTAAATGGGTAACTCACAACTACTAAGATTGCAGGATATTGAGAATTGTAGTAAGAAGACCCACTATATTTTCTTTTTGTCCCCCACTACGTAACCCCCTCCACCTGGGAATATTAGACTAGCTACCAATCCCAACTCAGCCAAATAAACCACAGCAAACACCAAACAGTGACCAAGGGAAACAGTGACCAAGGGATTCCTTGCAGTCTATACTCTAACATATTTAATAGCTCAACTTACTTGTCTGTCATGTATTGACTGGTCAGAGCTTGACAGCACCATGAGACAATTGACTGACACTTGACTGTAATGTCTGGCAAGCTAGTGAAAAAAAAGCAGAGAAACATGTATAAATTATATAAAGTTTATTGTGCTAAATACTAAATGCTAGAAAAGACAAAGACATCTCTCGTCCATCTTTTGTATAATTACAATTACAAAATATAGCTCAACTTACTTGTCTGTCTGTACACATTGGCCCCCAAAGAGATTGACAGGATTAGGCTTGATTGTAATGGCTGACAAACTGTAAGTAGGCAGAGATAGCTATTTAGAAATGTATAAGTTATATAAACCTTGATTTATAGAACTTAAAGTTAAAGTATTTTACTCTTCTGCATCTTACTATACTACTATAGGTTGGATACAAATATTAATATTATTGTACTAAACACAGAACTTTAATGTACAGTATTGTACACTGCTGTACCCTACTATACTACTATAGGTTGGATACAAATATTACTATTATTGTACTAAACACAGAACTTTAATGTACAGTACTGTACTCTGCTGTACCCTACTATACTACTATAGGATGGATACAAATATCACTGGCAAATCATTGTACTTTTTTTATATAATTACATTGACAACAGATAGTTGAACTTACTTGTATGTAATGTGTACTGGCCAGATCTTGACAGCATCATAACTGACACTTGACTGCAATGGCTGACAAGCTGATGGAGAAAGAGCAAAGACATCTGTTTAGAAACATGTACTACAGGTGTCCGAAGGAGTGAACATTTTTTAAATTAGTGTACACATATACTAACTATACATAGAAAATTATCTTCTTTTGAATATCCAAGTAAAATTCAACCCATATTGTTGTGTTGAACCAATTTTTAAGATACCAAAATTTATTAGAGCATTAGTATTTTACATATTTCTATACCAACCATAAATTAACAAATACTCCAGTTTCACATTCGATGGAAACCGCTGTTTTTGAAGACCACAGACTCATTTGTACAGGCTTAGCTTCGCTTATAAGTCATCTATACAAATACACCATTAAAAGTCCGTGGGATTGGTATTATTCAACTTGCACATTCTTTACATTACAGTTGGCTGTTGCTAATGATTTGCATAAGTCAACCGTAATGTAAAGAATGTGTAAGTTGAACAATACCAATGTTTTGAAATCCCACGGACTTTTAATGATGTCGTTGAATAGCTGACTTATAAGCGAGGCTAAGCCTGTACAAATGAGTCTGTGGTCTTCAAAAACAGCGGTTTCCATCGAATGTGAAACTGGAGTATTCTAGACACTGTTGTTCCTTAATTGTCTTATTTGTAAAAAACTTGTTCAGATGGTTTTAAACTTACAGTTAATTATGTAGAGTAAAGCTTAAAAATTCACATACCTTATAATCAGGGATGATCTTTTCCTTGTAACATTGTAAAGATTTCATCTAGGATTCACACCCTTTACCACAGGGTTACCAAGACTGGAAATTCATCTTGATAATCAGGTCAATACAGCAACAAGGTGAGTCCATGTTATGAAGGTCACAGGGTCATCACCAGGTTACCACATCAATTATCATCTTGATATTCAGGTCAATACTCATCCAGCAACAAGGTGAGTCCATATTGTTATGAAGGTCACAGGGTCATCACCAGGTCACCACATCTATTATCATCTTGATAATGACGTCAATACTCATACAGCAACAAGGTGAGTCCATATTGTTATGAAGGTCACAGGGTCATCACCAGGTCACCACATCTATTATCATGTTGATAATCAGGTCAATACTCATACAGCAACAAGGTGAGTCCATATTGTTATGAAGGTCACAGGGTCATCACCAGGTCACCACATCAATTATTATCATGATAATGAGGTCAATACTCATACAGCAACAAGGTGAGTCCATATTGTTATCAAAGTCTTTTTTCTTCTTGTTTTAGTGCAGTAAATCCATCATTACAAGATTGATACTGAACTATTCCATGGTAAGCTTGCAGGTGTGCATATATTGGTTAATAGAGTCAAGATACAGTATGGCTATCAGGCTTAGACGTCAGGTATCAACAGCTATCTTGTTACAGGATCACTGGACAGTTTTATGGAGAATTTTTCGTGATATTTCTATTTTTATAACTGCAAAACAAAAAAGACAGATTCATTAGATCACTAGTTAGGGTTTTTGCTTGTTTTAACGAGGGAGATGTGGTTGGAAAGTTTAACGAACCAAGTTTTTTATAAAGATTGAACACCAAATTTTTCAAATAAGTAAAAAATTAGAAATATACTCAAACTAAGGTTATAAAATGTTATGAAGCGTTCTAAAAATGGATATTTATGATAAATTTAGTTGTTTCTTGACAAAAAAATAGAATTTTCAGTGTTCAAAGTTAGCACGTGTTAATGGCGGACGAAGCCGGCGAGTCGAACATTCGAAATTTTTAAACTGGTCAAAAATACGGAAAAACCCAAGAAAAACGCAAAAAAACGCAATAATTCTTACCTTTCATAGTTCTTGTGTTCATATCTCTCTGTTAGGTGGAGCACGAGCTAATAACCATCTTTGTTCTTGTACATTTCAGCCAAAAACCCGTCGTGTATTTGCACAAGTTGAACAAACGTCCATCACCAACTGCAGCGTGCAGCAAATGTGCAGGTGACATACACAGGGACTGGATACTAGCATTTTACACAGGAAACCCGCGGAAAACTGGACTTTTTAGCAAGAAAATATCGAAAATTTAGCGGTTTTTAAGCAATATTTTTGGCCCAAAACGTTAAATATGAGTGGAGAAAGCTATTTTAGCACTCTACGGAGGGTAAAACCCCGTAAAAACGACTGTTTTAGGGAAAAAACTATATTATGTTAATTAGTCACGTGACATGTCACGTGACCCCTCAATTTTGTGTTTTTTTTGTCGATTTTTCAAGTTTTTGACGACAAAAAATCATTTTGGAGGGGTTCAGTTTATTTCATTGTATTTGGTCATTTATTAAACAAAGAAGTTTGTAATAAAAGAACATTGAACTTTTATTGTCTGATGTCTTTTCTTTCCCCGTGTATTGCTCGACACTCATAAAAAAAGAAAACGAGAAAAATATAACAACAGCTGAAAATACTCTTTTGATATCGAGACACCTGACCAAGAATAAACTACACCCAGAGACAACAATCAACAAACAAAGATTTCCAGACGCATGCAGCGCCAACATTTTTTATTACACTTTAGACCATAAATTTTATCAGAGTGATTTTACTTGACCTGTGAAAAACCTGTCAAACTAATAGCCTTTAACACTGGCGACTTTTGCGGCGATTTTTGAAAATATAATAATTTTGTTTTATGCTTCTGAAGAGACATTTGTCCAGGTAATCTTCGTGTCTGGAATAAAACTTTACAAGTCTTTTACCATTCTTGACTATGACCAGAATCGCCGGAAAAAAAATCGTACATAAAATCGCCGCAAAAGTCGCCCGTGTAAACAAGCCTTTAGTAGTAGACTGTAAACAACAAAAGAAAACAATGGATTTTGAGTGATTTTCAACTTAGCCCGAGAAAAAAATGGCAAAATAATAATTGGTAATAGACTCTAAATCCATTGTTTTCTTGTGTTCTTTATCAACTAGTACTAACTATATAGTCATCCTTCTTTCACAGACTACATAAAATGGCTCTAACTCTTGTTGCTTCGCCACTTTGCGCGGTCGTTTTGAGTTCACTTCTTGGAGCAAAACATCACGGACCGTTGGTTTCATCACTTTAGATACGCATAATAATTTTTTTCTTCAACACGTCTTTTCAAGCGTAGAACAAAACAACTGCTCTAGGGAATAACACGTGACTCAACTGAGCAGCGCCCAAAATAATCCTATATATGACGTCATAATTCCGTTATTTCAAGCCTTGCCTTTGATAAAGCATTTTTTATTGCCCGCAATGGCGAGAAAAGAAACCAAAAAAAATTCCCGGGCCTCAAAGAATCTAGCACTTTAATAATACATCCTTTAGATTCGAGTGTAATCTTTTCACGGTTTTGCGTGTTTTAGTCACGTCGTTCCCTCGAGCATCATTTCTTTTTTCCTAGTATCAGCATTCTTTCTCACGGAAAAAAAGAAGCAAGCCTCAAAGAATCTAGCACTTTATAAACAAATGCCCTTATTGACTGCATTGTTTATTGTTCATTTGTCAATCCCTTGAGTATTACTTCTTTGTTCCTTGATGATACTCAGGTACATGTTGAACGAGTCATTGTATAGTTCACGTACTCTCGCAATTACCCTAAAAATTGGCATAACAGAAAAATACAAAAGAAATCACAGCTTTTCTTGTAAGAACGTGTGATATATTTCTTTTGTTTTATACCTTCACAAGAGGATCTTATCGAAGTGGGTGTATGTGTGTATGTGAGTGGGTGTAGGTGTATAGTGGGGGGGGGGGGGGAGGGGGAGAGGGGTAATAGTAAAGATGAAATGACGACTGACATTCTGTAATGTTTTAAAACATCTTTATTTCATATTAAAACTCAATTTCATTTTGATACTTTTTATTCTCAATTTAAAACCACAACATATCATTTCTATATAATTATTAACTTCAACACTTATAAAACGTATTTATTTAGTACATCTCTTTTATTCACTTCTCATCCTTGGTATCCTTCCACTCTGCCTGTACCTTGAATGTTTTTCTACTTTTAATTCCTCTTTCACGCTTTACTCTTTCTTTATTTTATCTTTTTTTGTATCCTTGAAGTTTCATTCATTTTCTTTTCTTGATTTTTAATTCTTTACTTTCTCTTTTCAAACCATAATTACAGTATGTTGCCCAGTTTCGTGACAGTACCAGTTTCGTGACACTTAATTAAACTCGTTTTTAGCGACGGCTATTTAATATTTCGGAAAACGAAGAGAACCGAATGAAAGCCGAACATTCAACTTCGGAATGCATGTTTTGGTGATCTTTTTAAAGAACGTGTTTATCAAGGAGAAGCTATTTTTGTCAGGTGAGTGGAGTTGTCTCGACGAAAATCTTTGATTTTCACTGCGCAGTAAATTGCCCTGCGCTCGAAAACTAGGCATTAAAGTTGCTTATTCTCAAAGAAACAACTTAAGATTAGTACTTCAAATTTCACAAAAAAATAAAGTTAAAGGTAAGAAAATATGTTTTTGATTTGTTTTATCGAATTTTGTTGTGAATTACTTTGAAAACAATGCATTTTTACAACATGTCACGAAACTGGCCCAGCTGTCACGAAACTGGGCACTTAAGTGGCCGTCGAAATATTCCTTTTATTTTATCAAATTAAAAGATTCGAAGAAAATATCTACATCATAATGTTACCTGATAAATTTGCCTTTATGTGACAAAATCTTATAGAATTATCTTTTTCCGTAGAGAAGATATAGTATTCACAACCTGAGGTGTCACGAAACTGGGCAACATACTGTACGCGATCTAACTAATCTAATACCTACGGAAGCCCAAGAGGGACATTTCATTTCAGACTTCAGACTTCCTGCATTAGAAAATAAAAATATTTTCCTTTCATTCCTTTCTTTCTTATCATTTTCTATCAGAGTTTCTTTTCACTACTATTACTCATCTTAACTAATACTCGATCTTCTCCTATATTTATCGTTCTCTTTTCTTTGTCCACCCCCCCCCCCCCCTCTCCTTCAGTTATTCTTTATTTTCCTATCTTCTCTATATATATCACCATTTTTTTTAATCTAAAATTTTAAAAACATTAAATCGTTTACTTTGTTAGTTCTCTGTCGCTTTTTTTCATTCTTTTTGCCTTCTCGTTTGTCCTTCCTCGTATTACTGCCTCAGTTTTCTTCTCTTTTCTTGAATTCTTTCGTCTTTTATTCTGCCATATTCATCCATCATACCGACCACCTGCAGAAATTAACAGTAGCAACAAATTAGCTTTTTTTATCAGGAATTCTCAAACTCATTAATATTTCACGAGGACTAAACAACTTGAATGACATTGGTTTGCGCGTTCTTAACTAACATAAAATTTGGTAACTTTTGCTTTCATTTTCTCCAAACACTATTACTGAATTGAGAAACCATGTCAATTATTTGAAAGAGGGTTTCAACCTCTTTCCAACCACCCCGAAGCTGGTCAGTCAAAAATCGGTTGACACTACACTTTTTTTTCAAATTCACTCCTCGGTGAACACTCTTTCACGCGCTTGTCCCCAGATTCTGTACAACTAAATACATTTTTGACCTAGAATTTCCATGGTCAAAGTTAGCAAAAACAATTAAATATAAGTTTTTCAATCTAATCCCTCTGCCCTAACCGAACTTAATTAGCTTAATTAAACAATTCCTTCACTGCCGTTGCCATAGTGATCAATTAGATATATTGACTTATTCTCCACCGATATTCTTTGTTAATAATTCATGAAGTGAAATCTCTAGATTGGCTTTACAAAACGGACTAGTAAACAAGAGAAAAGTATCTGGACTGAAAAAAGAGTTTAGTTTCATCGGATTACGAGATGAGTGTTTTTGGTGTGTCGGTGATGCTTTTCTGCTGTAACATGTTGGTAGTTCAAGGTATGTTTGACAACAGATCTACAGTAGCAGTTTCATGTTATCTTAGAGGGAAATTTTATGGTACTCGCCGATAATGGGCAGAGCGGAACGGGCTGGGTATTTTTCGATGCGTAGTGGGGTTCTTTTTTCTTTTTTGAATTCACTTAAAAGAGAAGAAGACGAATCCCTGCTCTAGTCAATCCTAGTTGGTTAAGTTTTGGGACCAAGTTTTAGTGAAATCGTAACGATCCATTCAATTGAAAACAGACTTGTGTCAGTAACACAAGTAATACAGTATCGAAGGGGGCAGATTTTGTGACAAAAACGAAAAGAAAACTAAACAAAAAACAACAACAACAAAAACAACAGAAAACAAAAAAAACACACAAAAAAAAACGAAAAACAACGATGCTGCTAGAAATAAAGTAGAAGAATAACATGTTTAAGGCTTGGCAGACTCTCATGGTTTTCTCGTTTGGCAAGAAAAAGGAAGGAAGAAACTTCTAAGAACAACGTAGGTAAAGAAGGAATAGAAAGGGAGGAGAGAGAATGAAAGAAAGAAAGAAAAAAGAAAGAAAAGGAAAAAAGCTAACCTTATGATAATTTATATATCTTTTTCCTTCTAATTTTTCTTTTCTTTAATTAAAAATTCCCATCCAGCTGTCAAAATCCTTTGTTGTAAATTGCTTGAAATATTAAAACAAACCATTCAAAAGTCTTGACCTTTACGCAGTGATTATATAGTGAATGTGCAAATTAAAAAAAGAATAAATTGGAACAAACCTTAGCTGGTTTTTAACAGACATCCTTTGGCTTTCGTTCAATCCATATTACTCCGTAATTTCTTTCTGAAGTATAATCAGAATAATGTAAGATAGAGAAGACGTGCAAGATTGCCAAGATATACGACATAACTAATACCAAACCCAAGATGAAATTAACATCTATGACGTCACATATACCCCAACAATATGACGTCATGAGATACTAGTTAAGTATGTGTGTTAAAAAACGAATAAATAAATAATAATAATAAGTTTGTCTGCTGAACAGAGGTTTGTTTTACAGTAAATATGGAGGAAAACGTAGGACCAGACAACTAGTGTATATTTAATGAAGGGTTTCCGCTAAAGATGTGGTAATACGAGCAACAAAATCGATGTTGCAAGTTGTGGCTGCTTGTTGTAAAAAGTAGATAGTACTTCTACTTTTTACAACAGAATTTTGCAGCTTCCAACATCGATTTTTTTATTGCGTGACAAGTTGCGTACGTGGATGGTAATACTGCTAACATCCCTCTGAACCTTGACAACGCAACAACTTTGCGCGACAAGTTGCACGATTTTGTTGCTTGTATTACCGCACCTTGAGGAATCACTGTATGCGAAGCTTCCGTAATTCTCCCCACCCCCACCCCCTGAGGTTCACCTGATATAGGTTGATTTTGTTCAAACAGGTTGTACTACGAATGAAGATGATTGTCGTAACCAAGTGTTCGTGCCATCCATCCCAGACAAAGCCTTAATAGGGCATGTCATTGACAATATAACGGCTGCAACACCTCAGCTCTGTCGTATTCAGTGTTACATTGAACCAAGATGTGTGTCCACCAACTTTGATCAAAACCCTGCCAACTCTGCCAACTGTCAGCTGAGTTCTTCTGAGGCTGTAACACACCCACGTGACTTGGTTGACAGACCAGGAATGATCTACCAAGGAACAAAGGTTAGTTAGACGAGGGTAGCTTACAACCCTTTTGACATTTTTGCTGTTTTATGATCAGAGCTTATCAACCTTTTACACTCAATGAACTATTCTGTTCTTCCATCACCCATGAACACCATCTTAATGACCAAGTGAACAAAAACAAAGCAAGCCAAGCTCTGACTCAGTACACCATCCCCTTAACTGGTCCTCTCACATTCCTTAGGGACATGTATCAGATGTATGAAGTGGGGAAGGGTCTCCTTGTGTCCACCAAATTGAAAAAAATGATAAATGAAAACAAAACCAATGAGACTCAGATACATTCTAACTAACCTGGGTAAAAGTCCTGAGAAATTCCTGCTTTTGCATCTTAGAACAACTGCCGCAATGACACGTGTCCGCCACTGATGGAGTGTCATTCAGGGTATACACCACAGGGATACCGATGCACATATCCTGACAAGTGTTGCAAAGGTAAATAAGTAATGGTAGCTATTCATTTTTGATATTAAACCTGAAGAGGGACACCATGTCTATTCATTTACTTCATCAATCATTCGTTTCCTCGTTCCTTACGTCCCTTCCTTCTTCCTTTTTTTTCTTTCTTTCTTTCTTTTTTCATTCTTTCTTTCGTTCTTTCTTTCTTTTTTCCTTCCTTTCTTTCTTTCTTCCTTCGTTCGTTCTTTCTTACTTTTTTCCTTTCTTTCTTTCTTTCTTTCGTTCTTCCTTTCTCTCTTTCTTTCTTTCGTTCTTTTGTTCTTTCTTTTTTCCTTTCTGTCTTTCTTTCTTTCTCTCTTTCCTTTTTCCTTCCTTTCTTCCTTCCTTCTTTTCTTTTCGTTACTCTGTTCCGTGTTCAATTCCAGTGTCTGCGTTTCCCACTCATACGAAAACTGCTATCATTCAATCGTCTATACTCACGATAATAATCTACTTTTCCCTATTGACACCAGTTCCAGATGAGCGAGTCTTGTACTTTCCACGCAAGTCTGTAGATGACTACATCAAGTTGACCACATCATTCAACACCAGTTTGACAGCTTTCACTCTCAGTCTGATGATACAAATCGAATCCAATTACTCCAAGGATGTATCCGTGCCATTCAGCCTGGCGACTCCAACTGTTATGAATCATTTGGTAATATTTATCAAACCTGACAGTGTATCATTCATTGTTTCTAATCAAAATCGGTAAGAAGAACAAAAATGATTCTTACATTTATGCAACTAGGGACTTCACTTACAGGTCATGTGACCCTAACCTCCTTAAAACAAGTACCAGAAATTGAAATAGTAAATTGATATTACAAAAAAATTTCAGCTCATAAAATTCGACACAGGAGAAATAACGATAAGTATACTGATAATGGTAATTGAACTGAGTGGAGTGCAATTTGGTGTGAAATCAAATGAGTGAATACAAAATTGCACGACCACGTAGCGGGAGTGCAATTGGCTTATCACGAGTTTGATTTCAAACCAAAATTGCACGACACGAAGTTCAATTATCAATTAATTATATCCATTTTGAAATCACTACTGTAGGAATTTAAAATCTAAATTCATCTAAAATTCCATCCATTTTCACCTAGAAAATCTCCTTAAAATAATTTTTTCTCATGCTTTGAATTGGCTTTTGTTTTCTGTGATCTGATTAGAAAAATTTTAGGTTTTCTGCAATTTCATTGGCTCTTCAAAACAGTGCGATTTAAAACTCAAAATGGTGCGATTCGTGAATAAATTGCACTGCTGAGAGCCAATCAGATCGCACGATTTGCTTGTGATTTCAAAATGGATATAATTTAAAAATTGAACATTGGGATTTGCATGGAGAATGGAGATTTGCTGGATTGGAGAGAGCTTGCCAACAAACACAATTTTCCATAACAATCCTTACGTAAAATCTTGTATATCATTCTACATTATGAGCTGCCAATCCGACATTTTGACGCAATGCCTTGGTTTAAGGAGGGTAGCGTCATGCAATGAGCCCAAAGTCCTTTAATCCTCACAAGGATGCAATAAAACATTAATTTACACAGTCTTTGTTTTCCGTGCATCCAAACGAGGCTTAGGTTGTATATGAATCTGATTAGAGGGTCTATCGTGGTACAGAAACCACTTCTTTCCATCTATATGTGATTGTATCTTTCTATTACTAATGACAGAAGAGTCAACA
Source organism: Anthopleura xanthogrammica (assembly GCA_964019055.1). NCBI lineage: Eukaryota > Metazoa > Cnidaria > Anthozoa > Actiniaria > Actiniidae > Anthopleura > Anthopleura xanthogrammica. The sequence continues at coordinate 18,190,642 of OZ025207.1, read as the reverse complement.
TTGCATTGATGGATGGCAAGTGGCATCATATCTGTACAACATGGGAACGTACCTCAGGCAAGTGGCAAGTTTATATTGATGGACACATCCGTGGCAAGGGAACCGGCCTAGCAGCGGGCAAGGTGATTGGTAATGGTATTGCAATCATTGGACAAGAGCAGGATAGAACGATGGGTGGAGGATTCGAACAAAAGCAAAGCTTTGGCGAAGGTAGAATAACCAGCATGAGCCTTTGGGACAGAGTTCTCTCACCACATGATGGGTCCCTTTCATTCCTGGCCAACTTTGAATGTCATCCTCAGCCAGGGAAGGTACTCAGCTGGGAGGACATGTTGACAGGGGAACGGCATGGTGATGTTAGAGTGCTTTAAATACCAATCTTGTATACGAATTGTTATCCCATACCATGGAATATACAGCCAATCACAACTCACGGCAGGGAAGCCTCTGTTCACGTGTGTCTTCATGTCGCGCGCTGATATTTTCTGTGGCATGGGAAAAGATAAGTTATACAAAGTATTCAGTCGAGACTGCAAGGTTCACACTGGAATAATCCTCGGAAACTACCTGGCAGGCTTGATTGAATGCTTTGTCTGTGACCAGTGAACTGATGTATGGAAAGTTTTGAATGGGCAAGATGGGTTAGAGGGAGAGGGAGGACTGAGGAGAGGGGATGTTATTTCGTAGTTGCTCTCCCATCTCCTCCAATTATGTCCTCTCCCCCGTCCTCCCTCTATCATTGCAAGATCACCTGATGTCCAGCTTCTAGGCACGGCTACCATTCAAGATGGTGCAGGGAACTGTGAAGGGGACTATTTCACGTTTGTGCGAGGGAAAAAAACATATTCCACTTTAATGTAGCCTTTTCATCGAGTAAATCATTAATAAATTGTACTTGGTAAACATAAATTTGTGCGCAATTTGAAAATAATCGCAAATTTAAAGTGTATCGGAACCGTTTGCGTGATAGCGTCATCTACTACAACTACCAGAATCCCTTGCACACTTTCCGTTATATATTTATCATCCATTTTCTTCCTTTTCTAATTAGGAATTAAGATATATAAAGAGAATGACGAAACGTGAAGCATTCTGGTAGTGATAGTAAAATGACGTCATCATGCAAACGACCTATTGTGTTGTCATAGCAACATGCTCAAATATTTGGTACGAACATGACATGATCTCGTAATTAATTGTCAATAATTAATAAGGCCGTTTTTGTAAAATTCAAAGATTATAATAAACATGCAAGGAAACTAAATACTAGTTCACTAAAGTCTTTCACACTGTTCGGTTTGCAATGACTGACTTTAGCTATTCTTTATCGTTACTGATCATCTTTTGCAAGATATTATTCATACAAGGTAAGAAAACTCCTTATTTCTTGTTCTCTGTCTCTAACGGCTTTGTGTCCCTGTTTTATCAACTCTAAATTGTTTCACTCATAAACACTTTGACTCTTTATGACGGAACTTTCTCGCATTTTTTTATTATCTTTATGTATATATTGATAGAAATTTTGGTAGTTCAAAACAATGCATTCAATTAGTCTTTCACCTCTTCTTGAAAACCTGAGCTCGTTCTGTTAGTAAACACCAAAAATAGCGCTTATAAAGCGCATGTGGCACTGCTAGTAATGGGATTTATAGTGTTATAGAAATTTGTACAAGATGTCCATTTCGTGAGTTTTGGATGCGGTGATAAGATGTCGTTTATATGTTTTGTATCAGGTGAAATATAGTGGAATACGAAGATAAAACCATACATAAATGGTATAAATGGAAATCGCGCTAAATTATACTTATTTTTTTAAATCAGTTCCGCTTTCAAACCTCAGTTATCTTGCGATCTTGCGATAGGAGGAGGTACACTTTGTACTGCATTTTGTGCTTCAACCAAGGTCATTTCAGAATAATTTTCATTTGATTCGATTATATGAATCTTTAAATTTATTGCGTCGGCCACAGCTTGTATTATGATATGATCAGCCCATGTTCCTTGCATAGACATGTTGTTTAAATATTGTAACCAAGATGTTTCTAAATAGAAGAGTTCCGAACTTTATTATAGTTTTCGAGAAGATCCGAGAAGGTATTGATCGTTTCGGTTGATCTTTTTTGATATTTGGGGTTCCTGTGTAAAGTTTACTTACTCACGGACATCGCTCGATAGCATAGTGGTACTGCTTCCCGAAGCAGTGCCACAACAAAAACCATGGCATTTCATACTATCGATTTTAAATGTTTGAAAATTTTGAAGTTTTAAAAATTCTCTCATAAATTTTCATTTAGTTTTCATAAATTGAATAGCTTCAATGACCACTTTAAACCTGAACTTTTTTCAATTTAAAAGGAACTATTTATCATTAATATTCTATACTTTTCTTGTGCTAATTTACTATTAGATTTTAAACTAAATTTAAGCATTAATAATTTATGCCAAAAACACTGCAATATAATCCTACTACTACTTATATGGAACATTTTCCTAATGCCTCGAGTATTATTTTTCCTCGAGAAAAAAAATATATAAGAAAAAACCCTTAAACGGACTTTAAAATATGATCGAAGAAAACTTTACTCAATTCGTAGGAGTACCTATTAAGTTGCTATGGGAAACAGGTGTACACTTGTGATGTATATTATTTTCTAGTATTCCGTACTTACAAAAGATAAATATAATTGCAAGAACGGTCATATAATAAGAAGAAAAGAAGAAAAAAATAATTGCAAATAGGACGAATTATCTCGAAATATAATTTTTATTTCATTTTCTAGTATTCCGTACTTACAAAAGATACATCTAATTGCAAGAACGGTCATATAATAAGAAGAAAAGAAGAAAAAAATAATTGCAAATAGGACGAATTATCTCGAAATATAATTTTTATTTCATTTTCTAGTATTCCGTACTTACAAAAGATACATCTAATTGCAAGAACGGTCATATAATAAGAAGAAAAGAAGAAAAAAATAATTGCAAATAGGACGAATTATCTCGAAATATAATTTTTATTTCATTTTCTAGTATTCCGTACTTACAAAAGATACATCTAATTGCAAGAACGGTCATATAATAAGAAGAAAAGAAGAAAAAAATGATTGCAAATAGGACGAATTATCTCGAAATATAATTTTTATTTCGATGAGAATATAACTGTTTTAGTATATACCAACGAGATAAGACTTGTGATGTATATTATTTTCTAGTATTCCGTACTTACAAAAGATACATCTAATAGCACTTTCCACGATGACGTCACAATGCGGACAAGCCAAGCCAAAAATACATGCAAATATGCTGCAACAAGGTTTTCTTGTCTTGTTTTTTCTAATTCTTGATTCCCCTTGATACACTTCTACAGAATCCTTTTCGTAGTTCCTTTCGTTGGCCTAGTTAAGACCATTATCTTGCGACTTCCAAAGGAGTTAAAACATTTGAATAAGAAAAATGATTCGATGAGGATTCTAGTGGTAGTGGTATCAAGACGTAATAAGGGGAATGGTGAATTCGTGGAAAAAACATGGTTTTTCGACTGATATTGATCTTCTTTTCCATGCCCAAGCCTTTTTTTACAACGTTTGTCCGCATTTCGATCACACAAGGCTTTGCGACGGATAAATCTATTTTTAGTAACCGCGCGTAGAAAATGCTATTGCAAGAACGGTCAAAGAAAAAGAAAAAAAGATTTAAAAAAAAGGAAATAGGAATTAATTCGAAAATATAATTTTTATTTTGATGAGAATATAACTGTTTTAGTATATACCTACGAGATAATCTCCAAAATGTCAGTCTATACCTTCAAAACAGTGAAATAATTACACCTGTTTTGCACAAATAATTAAGAGCGGTCCTCTGTAAATATCGACCGGAGGTTGTGCAAAATAAAAAAATCGAAATCTTTCAACAAACTTGGCCAGAATGTAGGTCTAGTTGAACTATTACTCGGAAAATTATTGAAAGTTTTGTCCGATTTTTATTTTGGAGAACCACCGCATTTTCTATTTAATAATAATAATATTAGCGCACATGTCTAGGATTCAAGGCGCTTTACAAAATTATTAAGTAATTTACATCCTAAAAAACGACTCTAGCTAAAATATTGCATACAAACAATTGAAACTAATAATGAAAAAATGTTAATAAAAGATGGTCAGTATAGCGGAAGCCGTCGCGGAAGCCACAATTCAATTTAATAATTAAAAGGTGTAAGCTTTCTTAAAAAGGAAAGTTTTCAGTTGATTCTTGAATGTATTCAAAGTCAAACTGTTTTTGATGTCAATTGGAAGATCGTTCCATAAAATTGGTGCAGCTACCTGAAAAGCTCTTCTACCATAACTGTTGAGGTTAAAACGAGGCTTGCACAGTAACTTTTTAGATTCCGAACGTAAAGCACGGACAGGTGGTCCGCAAAATGCCGTAATTTACGGGCTTTTGAGAGACCTCAAAAAAAATTGCCCTAAAACTCACATAAGATTTTTTTTTTAATACCAAGAACTGAATTGAAAAGAACGGTAATGAAACCAAATTTCTGAAGAACAATCATCGAGTTAGACGACAAACTTAATATTTTGTGGGTTTTACAATTTCGGCTTTTTGGACCCGTTTTTTAAACCTCCGAAAAAAGGAAAATTTATTTGTTAATTTCGTACCATGTTACATGACCTGGGGCTAGGAAAGTATGCCTCGATGAAAGACCAGTATCTCAGCTTCCAGAAACTGTAAAAACATTTTTGTACTACTAAAATTATGAAATTCTAGAGCCCGAAACGTTAGCGCGACAGAGGTCAAAATTGGCCATTTTGAAACGTTGTCGTGACACTAATAATTAGGGTTTGGGAACGAGAATGCCTGAAACAAATACTACGCTTCTCAGTTGAGCTTGGAACGACTGAAGTTTTGTCATATAAAAGTTTTAACGTCTAGCTCTCAATGTTTCTAAGGGCAACCGCCGCCATAGACCGTGAGAATGATGATCGCTTCTGATTGGCTGAATTTGTTTGAGCTATATCAATAACACACTTTACCTTGTCCGAAATAGCAACAGTACGTCGTACATCGTAAAGTATTATGGGTGACGAAAAATAGCAAATATAAAAATCTTCATGGCTTTTGTTTTAAGAAGGTAAAACTTAAAATTTCTTTATACAACAACTGTAAGGACCGCAAGATTTCAAGCTCTAAGCCTTTAGATATACTGAAAAAAATTTGACATTAAATATAGACCCCTTGCACTAAATCCCTACCTAGGGATCAAAACAATGAAAAATAATAACATCAAAAAAGATTTCAATCCTCAAGAGAAGGGAATTCTTTGGTTTTGCCACCAGGAAATCAGGGCAAAGGGTCTATAATATAATAAGTGCAAAAGAAAAGGAAATTACCTGAGTTTTCGTGTCACTGGTGGTTTTAGGTCAGCGGATTCTCAAGTTCATTGCGACGCTTTTCTATGGTCAGCGGTTAATAAATCTAACTTCGTCTCGTTTATTTCTGCAGTCAGCGGTTATTCTTTGAAGTGTTATCTTATTCACATTCCCAGGTTGTGGTACGCCTCAAGATGATTCTCGTAACCAAGTGTTCGTTCCATCCATCCCAGACAAAGCCTTAATAGGGCATGTCATTGACGACATGACGGCTGCAACACCTCATCTCTGTCGTCTTCAGTGTTACGTTGAACCAAGATGTGTGTCCATCAACTTTGATCGAAACCCTGCCAACTCTGCCAACTGTCAGCTGAGTTCTTCTGAGGCTGTAACACACCCAGTTGACTTGGTTGACAGACCAGGAATGATCTACCAAGGAACAAAGGTTAGTTAGACGAGGGTAGCTCGCAACCCTCCAGACATTCTCCCCGCGCAATGATCAGTGTTTTGCGCAGTCATTTCGTAAACAAACCAGGCATTCCCATATTAATTAAGTGTGTGTGTGTGTGTGTGTGTGTGTGTGTGTGTGTGTGTGTGTGTGTGTGTGTGTGTGTGTGTGTGTGTGTGTGTTGGGAAAAGCGGGTTAAAAAATAAAATTACCAGTAACCAAGTCTAAGACCCAGAACAAACGTTGATCTGCTCATGAGCCGAACCAAATGACATCAAAGAAGACCGCCTTATTATCCATTGTTTTCAATGCGTTCGGCTCATGAGAAGATCGATTGATTAACTGGGCCTAATGATAAGAGCCAAAGCTAAAGCCTAAGCTTACACATGTACATGGCATACACTGTAACCTAATATCTAACACAGCATATACTGGAACCTATATAGTCAGGTCTGTTAGCAAAAAGATCGTGCACCTTTGAGTACAAGCACCAAACTTGGCACAAATGTTCCTTAGGGCATACTAAACACATTAAAGGGTGGGTTCCAAAAAATGGTGGTCGGGGGAGGCACGCCACACTCTCTTCTAGATGGAAAAACAGTTATCATAATTTTTTATCCTTCAAGCTAACATGGAAGTGCTGTTTAAAAAAGTCAGAATGGCGTTTACAGTTTTTTGATATCTCTTTTTGTTGCAAAGATATCAAAAATTTTCCAAATATGCAAATTAGCGAATGATGACGTCATCAATCATAAAATGATTTAACAGGAACATTTGTACCAAGTTTGGTGCTTGTGCTCAAAAGTGCACGATTTTTGCTATTTTTGTCGCTTACAGACTTGACCTACAGGAAGTTATTGACTGGTTAACTTCACGGGTGAGGTTATCAGTATGCAATCTCAACCATGTATTGTGCTCTGTTTTAGAATAACTGTCGGAAGAACAAATGTCCACCATTGACGGAGTGTCATTCAGGGTATACACCACAGGGATACCGATGCATATATCCTGACAAGTGTTGCAAAGGTAAATGTTCTACACAGCTCGTTAATCATCATACTTTAAAGTGCAAATGAATCGAAATTTTTCCCTCTCTCATATCAAATATCATACATTTTTCCCACATCAAAGACGTGCAATTTTTACTAGAAAATGGTACAAGGGATTGGGGCGAGTTTTGGTAGATGTCACATAGTTTGCTTAGCGATTCCCAATCAACAATGTTGATGAAGATATAGGAGAGCTAGCTTGAGCTCGAAGTTAGTTTGGATCTCATAAAAGTAGAAACCACAGCAATCATGTCAGATAACCAATACTATAGTTATCCAGAACACATACCCGACCGTGTGATGTCACAGATCTACCTATTTGAACGCGCGGGAGATATACTATATTTGAAGTAAAAAACCCAACGTTTGAATGCACTGATAGCGGAAAACCAAAGAAAAATATTGAAGAACATTTTTCTTTTTGATTTATTTTTATTAATAATTCAAATATTAAGTAATGGCTTTGGATAATAAAAAAATTGAATTTATTTGCACTTTAAAAACCAGGGGTAAAATATTCTTTCCTTTTCTTTCTATTTCCCCTCTCAATCATTCACTTTCATTACAAATCCAACAAAAAAATGTGGGCGAGAGGTCTAATTGTTTTAGTAGAAATGAGCTAATGGAACAGTGTTAGAAAATGACAGAAAGAAACCAAATCTAAAAGTATTATTATTATTATTATTATTATTATTATTAATTATTATATTTACTTACGGCGGTAATTTTTTTCTACAATGGAGTATGACAAAAAGACCACTATTTGTTCAGCCAATCAGAATTACCCACGATTTACAACAGTTTTTAATTATGCTAATCATAATTATCCCATCCCAAAGAAACATAATGGAAACTTTATTTCATATATTCTTATACAAACAATTGCAAATCTCACTACTTGTAGGTAATTTACAATTGACTACTTGAAGGAAAAATTGTTTGGAATTTCAATAAATCACGATTGAGCATGTCCTTATTTCTACGACAGAAAATCTAATAGGTTGATCTGATAACGATATTAATTATTTTCTAATGATATATTTTTGTTGTTTACTTTCTAAATAATAACAATAATAATAATAATAATAATAATATTATTATCCCAACCCAAAGAAACATACAAACACAAACGATAATTATTATATTCATAGAAGTAAGCAAATTCAAGTACTTACAGATTTTCCCTTTTGACACCAGTTCCTAATGATCGAGTCTTGTACTTTCCACGCAAGTCTGTAGATGACTACATCAAGTTGAAAACATCATTCAACACCAGTTTGACAGCTTTCACTCTCAGTCTGGTGGCCCGATTCCAGCCTATTGATAGTGGACATGAGGTTACACCATACACACTAGCAAGTGGAAGCAAGATCAACAACATTGGCATCTACATTGACAACACTTATTTCTACCTATACGTTTCTGATAAAGAAATGTACGTATCAAATGAAATGAGAAACCACACACACAACTCCTACTTTAGGATAGACAACTACACCCCATCCAACAACACCTCCTACTAAAGGATAGACAACCACACCCCATCCAACAACACATCCTACTATAGGATAGACAACCCAACCAATCAAACTGTAATTACAAAATTAATATAGTTTATAAATATAGTTTTTATCTCCTCACATGTGTATCACATGCTCCTTCTAGAATCTTTATAACTTTCCTCAAATGTTTATGATGTAATACTAATTATACTATATTAATTACAGAAAATTCAAAATTTCATTGGACGATGGCAAGTGGCATCATATTTGTACAACATGGGAAAGTACCTCAGGCAAGTGGCAAGTTTATATTGATGGACACATCCGTGGCAAGGGAACCGGCCTAGCAACAGGTGAATCAATTGCAAATGGCATTGCAATCATTGGACAAGACCAAGATAGTTGGATGGGTGGAGGATTCGATGAACATCAGAGTTTTCTTGGAAACCTAACAAGCATGAGCCTTTGGGACAGAGTTCTCTCACCACATGATGGATCCCTTTCATTCCTGGCCAACTTTGAATGCCATCCTCAGCCAGGGAAGGTACTCAGCTGGGAGGACATGTTGACAGGGGAACGGCATGGTGATGTTAGAGTGCTTTAAATACCATGATCTTGTATACGGATTGTTATCCCATACCATGGAAAATACAGCCAATCACAACTCACGGCAGGGAAGCCTCTGTTCACGTGTGTCATCATGTCGCGCGCTGATATTTTCTGTGGTATGGGAAAAGATAAGTTATACAATGCTTAATCCTGTGAAAACGTAGGATATTCAACTTTCACTTTCATACAGCATCCCACGTCAAAGAGATGGGGAATTCAGTCACCACTTTCTACACATCAGTTCACTGGTCAAACACAAAGTATTCAGTCGAGACTGCAAGGTTCAAATTTGAATAATCCTTTGAAAGTACCTGGCAGGCTTGATTGAATGCTTTGTCTGTGACCAGTGAACAGATGTATGGAAAGTTGTGAATGGGCAAGATGGGTTAGAGGGAGAGGGAGGACTGAGGAGAGGGGATGTTATTTCGTAGTTGCTCTCCCGTCTCCTCCAATCATGTCCCCTCCCCCGTTCCCATTGGACTACTACGCAGGCTAACGAATACTTCCGTTATTCCCACGGTCACGCAACGGCAGCCATCTTGGATGACAGAATTACAGAAGTTTTGCTCCAGAGGTGCGAAATGTGGATATGTTACTGTTCTTGTCATCCAGCATGATTGTCGGCACCTGATTGCGCAATAGACACACCAGCACGAACACAGAAACAATGTTACACCAAAAAATGAAAGTTGCTATTGAGCTTTGAGTAATACGGGCTAAGAAGCATGTGCGAAAAATCATGAATGACATACATAAATACTTGTACTTTAATAGTCCCCTTCACAGTTCCCTGCGCCATCTTGAAAGGTGGCCGTGCAATTGCATGAACTAACATGAGGTAACCTTGCAATGATAGATACATGTGAATAATTGTTCAAGGTGTTACAGTCAAAACGGCTCAAGCGTACCCCCCTAGGTTCCATTTATAATTGCATTATTCAAGTATTGAGTTGATTATTCACTCTGAGTTTTCATTAAAAAATCGGAAGACTCCAAACTTCACATTCATTTCACACTAAAATTCTAAGGGTTTACACTTCTTGGGAGGTTTTCTACATTGGCACGGCAATTATTGAAGAATCCAATCAAAACTCAAGTAGATAATTCATTTTCAAGTTTGGAGTCAGAGCGAAAAATAAACTCAATATTCGAATAATAAATTCATTAATGGATTCTAGGGGGATGGTACACTTGAGCCGTTTTGACTGTAAAAAAGGTCTCTATCATTGCAAGATCACCTGATGTCCAGCTTCTAGGCACGGCTACCATTCAAGATGGTGCAGGGAACTGTGAAGGGGACTATTTCACGTTTGTGCGAGGGAAAAAAACATATTCCACTTTAATGTAGCCTTTTCATCGAGTAAATCATTAATAAATTGTACTTGGTAAACATAAATTTGTGCGCAATTTGAAAATAATCGCAAATTTAAAGTGTATCGGAACCGTTTGCGTGATAGCGTCATCTACTACAACTACCAGAATCCCTTGCACACTTTCCGTTATATATTTATCATCCATTTTCTTCCTTTTCTAATTAGGAATTAAGATATATAAAGAGAATGACGAAACGTGAAGCATTCTGGTAGTGATAGTAAAATGACGTCATCATGCAAACGACCTATTGTGTTGTCATAGCAACATGCTCAAATATTTGGTACGAACATGACATGATCTCGTAATTAATTGTCAATAATTAATAAGGCCGTTTTTGTAAAATTCAAAGATTATAATAAACATGCAAGGAAACTAAATACTAGTTCACTAAAGTCTTTCACACTGTTCGGTTTGCAATGACTGACTTTAGCTATTCTTTATCGTTACTGATCATCTTTTGCAAGATATTATTCATACAAGGTAAGAAAACTCCTTATTTCTTGTTCTCTGTCTCTAACGGCTTTGTGTCCCTGTTTTATCAACTCTAAATTGTTTCACTCATAAACACTTTGACTCTTTATGACGGAACTTTCTCGCATTTTTTTATTATCTTTATGTATATATTGATAGAAATTTTGGTAGTTCAAAACAATGCATTCAATTAGTCTTTCACCTCTTCTTGAAAACCTGAGCTCGTTCTGTTAGTAAACACCAAAAATAGCGCTTATAAAGCGCATGTGGCACTGCTAGTAATGGGATTTATAGTGTTATAGAAATTTGTACAAGATGTCCATTTCGTGAGTTTTGGATGCGGTGATAAGATGTCGTTTATATGTTTTGTATCAGGTGAAATATAGTGGAATACGAAGATAAAACCATACATAAATGGTATAAATGGAAATCGCGCTAAATTATACTTATTTTTTTAAATCAGTTCCGCTTTCAAACCTCAGTTATCTTGCGATCTTGCGATAGGAGGAGGTACACTTTGTACTGCATTTTGTGCTTCAACCAAGGTCATTTCAGAATAATTTTCATTTGATTCGATTATATGAATCTTTAAATTTATTGCGTCGGCCACAGCTTCTATTATGATATGATCAGCCCATGTTCCTTGCATAGACATGTTGTTTAAATATTGTAACCAAGATGTTTCTAAATAGAAGAGTTCCGAACTTTATTATAGTTTTCGAGAAGATCCGAGAAGGTATTGATCGTTTCGGTTGATCTTTTTTGATATTTGGGGTTCCTGTGTAAAGTTTACTTACTCACGGACATCGCTCGATAGCATAGTGGTACTGCTTCCCGAAGCAGTGCCACAACAAAAACCATGGCATTTCATACTATCGATTTTAAATGTTTGAAAATTTTGAAGTTTTAAAAATTCTCTCATAAATTTTCATTTAGTTTTCATAAATTGAATAGCTTCAATGACCACTTTAAACCTGAACTTTTTTCAATTTAAAAGGAACTATTTATCATTAAATATTCTATACTTTTCTTGTGCTAATTTACTATTAGATTTTAAACTAAATTTAAGCATTAATAATTTATGCCAAAAACACTGCAATATAATCTTACTACTACTTATATGGAACATTTTCCTAATGCCTCGAGTATTATTTTTCCTCGGGAAAAAAAAATATATAAGAAAAAACCATTAAACGGACTTTAAAATATGATCGAAGAAAACTTTACTCAATTCGTAGGAGTACCTATTAAGTTGCTATGGGAAACAGGTGTACACTTGTGATGTATATTATTTTCTAGTATTCCGTACTTACAAAAGATACATCTAATTCCAAGAACGGTCATATAATAAGAAGAAAAGAAAAAGAAAAAAATAATTGCAAATAGGACGAATTATCTCGAAATATAATCTTTATTTTATTTCTAGTATTCCGTACTTACAAAAGAAAAATATAATTGCAAGAACGGTCATATAATAAGAAAAGAAGAAAAAAATAATTGCAAATAGGATGAATTATCTCGAAATATAATTTTTATTTCATTTTCTAGTATTCCGTACTTACAAAAGATACATCTAATTGCAAGAACGGTCATATAATAAGAAGAAAAGAAGGAAAAAAAATTGCAAATAGGACGAATTATCTCGAAATATAATTTTTATTTCATTTTCTAGTATTCCGTACTTACAAATGATACATCTAATTGCAAGAACGGTCGTATAATAAGAAGAAAAGAAGAAATAAATAATTGCAAATAGGACGAATTATCTCGAAATATAATTTTTATTTCATTTTCTAGTATTCCGTACTTACAAAAGATACATCTAATTGCAAGAACGGTCATATAATAAGAAGAAAAGAAGAAAAAAATAATTGCAAATAGGACGAATTATCTCGAAATATAATTTTTATTTCATTTTCTAGTATTCCGTACTTACAAAAGATACATCTAATTGCAAGAACGGTCATATAATAAGAAGAAAAGAAGAAAAAAATAATTGCAAATAGGACGAATTATCTCGAAATATAATTTTTATTTCGATGAGAATATAACTGTTTTAGTATATACCAACGAGATAAGACTTGTGATGTATATTATTTTCTAGTATTCCGTACTTACAAAAGATACATCTAATAGCACTTTCCACGGATGACGTCACAATGCGGACAAGCCAAGCCAAAAATACATGCAAATATGCTGCAACAAGGTTTTCTTGTCTTGTTTTTTCTAATTCTTGATTCCCCTTGATACACTTCTACAGAATCCTTTTCGTAGTTCCTTTCGTTGGCCTAGTTAAGACCATTATCTTGCGACTTCCAAAGGAGTTAAAACATTTGAATAAGAAAAATGATTCGATGAGGATTCTAGTGGTAGTGGTATCAAGACGTAATAAGGGGAATGGTGAATTCGTGGAAAAAACATGGTTTTTCGACTGATATTGATCTTCTTTTCCATGCCCAAGCCTTTTTTTACAACGTTTGTCCGCATTTCGATCACACAAGGCTTTGCGACGGATAAATCTATTTTTAGTAACCGCGCGTAGAAAATGCTATTGCAAGAACGGTCAAATAAAAAGAAAAAAAGCAACAACAAAAAAGGAAATAGGAATTAATTCGAAAATATAATTTTTATTTTGATGAGAATATAACTGTTTTAGTATATACCTACGAGATAATCTCCAAAATGTCAGTCTATACCTTCAAAACAGTGAAATAATTACACCTGTTTTGCACAAATAATTAAGAGCGGTCCTCTGTAAATATCGACCGGAGGTTGTGCAAAATAAAAAAATCGAAATCTTTCAACAAACTTGGCCAGAATGTTGGTCTAGTTGAACTATTACTCGGAAAATTATTGAAAGTTTTGTCCGATTTTTATTTTAGAGAACCACCGCATTTTCTATTTAATAATAATAATATTAATAAATTTAGTTATATAGCGCCAAGTCTAGGATTCAAGGCGCTTTACAAAATTATTAAGTAATTTACATCCTAAAAAACGACTCTAGCTAAAATATTGCATACAAACAATTGAAACTAATAATGAAAAAATGTTAATAAAAGATGGTCAGTATAGCGGAAGCCGTCGCGGAAGCAACAATTCAATTTAATAATTAAAAGGTGTAAGCTTTCTTAAAAAGGAAAGTTTTCAGTTGATTCTTGAATGAATTCAAAGTCAAACTGTTTTTGATGTCAATTGGAAGATCGTTCCATAAAATTGGTGCAGCTACCTGAAAAGCTCTTCTACCAGAACTGTTGAGGTTAAAACGAGGCTTGCACAGTAACTTTTTAGATTCCGAACGTAAAGCACGGACAGGTGGTCCGCAAAATGCCGTAATTTACGGGCTTTTGAGAGACCTCAAAAAAAATTGCCCTAAAACTCACATTAAGATTTTTTTTTTAGTACCAAGAAATGAATTGAAAAGAACGGTAATGAAACCACATTTCTGAAGAACAATCATCGAGTTAGACGACAAACTTAACATTTTGTGGGTTTTACAATTTCGGCTTTTTGGACCCGTTTTTTAAACCTCCGAAAAAAGGAATTTTTGTTGTTGTTAATTTCGTACCATGTTACATGGCCTGGGGCTAGGAAAGTATGCCTCGATGAAAGACCAGTATCTCAGCTTCCAGAAACAGTAAAAACATTTTTGGACTACTAAAATTATGAAATTCTAGAGCCCGAAACGTTAGCGCGACAGAGGTCAAAATTGGCCATTTTAAGACGTTGTCATGACACTAATAATTATCAATGCACAACGATTCAGTCGCACGAAATTGTCTCTAAATCACAAAGTGCTCCTACCTCAGCAGGCTTTACTTGAGAAACGATGTAGCGTCTTCATTTCCTGCCAGAATAGAGATTCATTCAGCTACTTTCGACGGTTTTTTTTGTGCGGTAAGATTTCAAACCTAAAGAAACATGGCTGAAGGTTGCAATGATTCACGTTTGATTGTTGAGCTCCCATTTCTAGACGAACGCATAAGCAAACGAAATACAGAGAAAAATAAAATTCTGTCTTTAGAACTAATTTTTATTTTAATTTAAATGATCCTCTACAATTTGAAAGTCTTTCCTCTCGAAGAGTTAAGAAAGAAACGTGGCTCATATATCAAAACAACGATCTTGCCCGAACATGTTTGATTCACAGGTGATCAAACTCAAACTCTTTTGTCTGCCTGAAACAACATTCTCGTTCCCAGAGCCTTATCAGCTTTCTAACGAAAGATCTATAGGCTCTGGGCAACCCTAAAAAATATATCAAATTTCTTTGGCTGTTGATAATAACATAGCTACGAGCCCTGATTGGTTAACCAAGCAAGCCAAATTGAATAGAACGGTTATATATCTTCGAATCTTGGAACAAATCCTATTTCCATTTGTCGAACATACAAACTTTTGCAAACAGAAGTCGTAAACAAGCCGTTAGAAAGGTTGAGCCAGCATTTTATAGTCAGCGATCCTGAGATAGAGCATGCGCTCTGTCGACCTGGTCGCAAGATTCTGGCATCCGATCAGTAGGGTTTCCCAGAGCCTACAATTTGGCTAATGAGTAGGATTTGGGAACGAGAATGCCTGAAACAAATACTACGCTTCTCAGTTGAGCTTGGAACGACTGAAGTTTTGTCATATAAAAGTTTTAACGTCTAGCTCTCAATGTTTCTACGGGCAACCGTCGCCATAGACCGTGAGAATGATGATCGCTTCTGATTGGCTGAATTTGTTTGAGCTATATCAATAACACACTTTACCTTGTCCGAAATAGCAACAGTACATCGTAAAGTATTATGGGTGACGAAAAATAGCATATATAAAAATCTTCATGGCTTTTGTTTTAAGAAGGTAAAACTTAAAATTTCTTTATACAACAACTGTAAGGACCCCAAGATTTCAAGCTCTAAGCCTTTTGACATTATTTGACATTAAATATAGACCCCTTGCACTAAATCCCTACCTAGGGATCAAAACAATGAAAAATAATAACATCAAAAAAGATTTCAATCCTCAAGAGAAGGGAATTCTTTGGTTTTGCGACCAGGAAATCAGGGCAAAGGGTCTATAATATAATAAGTGCAAAAGAAAAGGAAATTACCTGAGTTTTCGTGTCACTGGTGGTTTTAGGTCAGCGGATTCTCAAGTTCATTGCGACGCTTTTCTATGGTCAGCGGTTAATAAATCTAACTTCGTCTCGTTTATTTCTGCAGTCAGCGGTTATTCTTTGAAGTGTTATCTTATTCACATTCCCAGGTTGTGGTACGCCTCAAGATGATTCTCGTAACCAAGTGTTCGTTCCATCCATCCCAGACAAAGCCTTAATAGGGCATGTCATTGACGACATGACGGTTGCAACACCTCATCTCTGTCGTCTTCAGTGTTACGTTGAACCAAGATGTGTGTCCATCAACTTTGATCGAAACCCTGCCAACTGTCAGCTGAGTTCTTCTGAGGCTGTAACACACCCACGTGACTTGGTTAACAGACCAGGAATGATCTACCAAGGAACAAAGGTTAGTTAGACGAGGGTAGCTCGCAACCCTCCAGACATTCTCCCCGCGCAATGATCAGTGTTTTGCGCAGTCATTTCGTAAACAAACCAGGCATTCCCATATTAATTAAGTGTGTGTGTGTGTGTGTGTGTGTGTGTGTGTGTGTGTGTGTGTGTGTGTGTGTGTGTGTGTGTGTGTGTGTGTGTGTGTGTGTGTGTGTGTGTGTGTGTGTGTGTGTGTGTGTGTGTGTGTGTGTGTGTGTGTGTTGGGAAAAGCGGGTTAAAAAATGAAATTACCAGTAACCAAGTCTAAGACCCAGAACGAACGTTGATCTGCTCATGAGCCGAACCTAATGACATCAAAGAAGACCGCCTTATTATCCATTGTTTTCAATGCGTTCGGCTCATGAGAAGATCGATTTTTGAACTGGGCCTAATGATAAGAGCCAAAGCTAAAGCCTAAGCTTACACATGTACATGGCATACACTGTAACCTAATATCTAACACAGCATATACTGGAACCTATATAGTCAGGTCTGTTAGCAAAAAGATCGTGCACCTTTGAGTACAAGCACCAAACTTGGCACAAATGTTCCTTAGGGCATACTAAACACATTAAAGGGGTGGGTTCCAAAAAATGGTGGTCGGGGGAGGCACGCCACACTCTCTTCTAGATGGAAAAACAGTTATCATAATTTTTTATCCTTCAAGCTAACATGGAAGTGCTGTTTAAAAAAGTCAGAATGGCGTTTACAGTTTTTTGATATCTCTTTTTGTTGCAGAGATATCAAAAATTTTCCAAATATGCAAATTAGCGAATGATGACGTCATCAATCATAAAATGATTTAACAGGAACATTTGTACCAAGTTTGGTGCTTGTGCTCAAAAGTGCACGATTTTTGCTATTTTTCTCGCTTACAGACTTGACCTACAGGAAGTTATTGACTGGTTAACTTCACGGGTGAGGTTATCAGTATGCAATCTCAACCATGTATTGTGCTCTGTTTTAGAATAACTGTCGGAAGAACAAATGTCCACCATTGACGGAGTGTCATTCAGGGTATACACCACAGGGATACCGATGCATATATCCTGACAAGTGTTGCAAAGGTAAATGTTCTACACAGCTCGTTAATCATCATACTTTAAAGTGCAAATGAATCGAAATTTTTCCCTCTCTCATATCAAATATCATACATTTTTCCCACATCAAAGACGTGCAATTTTTACTAGAAAATGGTACAAGGGACTGGGGCGAGTTTTGGTAGATGTCACATAGTTTGCTTAGCGATTCCCAATCAACAGTGTTGGTGAAGATATAGGAGAGCTAGCTTGAGCTCGAAGTTAGTTTGGATCTCATAAAAGTAGAAACCACAGCAATCATGTCAGATAACCAATACTATAGTTATCCAGAACACATACCCGACCGTGTGATGTCACAGATCTACCTATTTGAACGCGCGGGAGATATACTATATTTGAAGTAAAAAACCCAACGTTTGAATGCACTGATAGCGGAAAACCAAAGAAAAATATTGAAGAACATTTTTCTTTTTGATTTATTTTTATTAATAATTCAAATATTAAGTAATGGCTTTGGATAATAAAAAAATTGAATTTATTTGCACTTTAAAAACCAGGGGTAAAATATTCTTTCCTTTTCTTTCTATTTCCCCTCTCAATCATTCACTTTCATTACAAATCCAACAAAAAAATGTGGGCGAGAGGTCTAATTGTTTTAGTAGAAATGAGCTAATGGAACAGTGTTAGAAAATGACAGAAAGAAACCAAATCTAAAAGTATTATTATTATTATTATTATTATTAATTATTAGCGGAGCTCCCGCGCGGGCCGAAGGCCCGCGCGAGCGGAGCACCATACTTAAGAAAAAATGGTAATCCATCGAGTTGATTTTTCATGGCTTGATTACGTCATCACCTTGTCCATACATACATACATACATACATACGTACATACATACATACGTACATACATACATACATACGTCCGTCCGTGTACCACTTTGCACAGGGTTCCCGCGCGCTTTGCTTACTCACAAATGCACCGAAAAATTGCAATAATGTAGTCAAAGATGGATCAAGATTGAAGTATTTTTTCTTATTTTTGCAATGCGAAAAATACGTTTAGTCGAAGTCATGTCTGTCTTAAAGTGAACAAAAACAATTTTTCGACTTTAGCGACTTGCTAAAGAAGATTTAGCGAGGGAAAGCGAGGGAAGATTCTTGGTCTTACGATGAAGTTTCGTGACTGAAACTTCAGTGAGAGAAAAAGTGGCCTGTAGACCAGAAAAACCTGATTATACTGCAAGAATGATATTTCAGTTCCGTAGAAAACACTTCATAGAAGGTAAATTCATTAATTTTAACTAATATTTCGTAAAAAATCGACAAGAAATGTGTAAATTAGCTGGAGAAACTCTCAGACAAGCCAAGGACGTTCGTTCGGCAAACATTGTCAGAAAAACTTGGATAGTTTGTCGTTTTTACTGCATTCTAGATTTTTATCATCTTTTTCTTCATTACTTGTGAACCAAAAAAGCGATATTTGAAGCTTTGATTTTTTGTTTTTGATCCCATTTCAAAAAAAAAGGCTAAGACTTAGTAAAAAGACTTAGTTCTTTGAAAAAATATATTTGACGGCCAGCGAGCCTCACGCGAAGTCAAAACAAGATTCCAGTTTCATAATCATATGAATATTTTTACATTTTTATAGATAATTGATTTTAATGTTGAATGAAATATGAAAAAGGAATGCATATCACACCAAACATTTGCTATTTATCGGGCTTTTCCAGCTATTACTATTTCACAATCGCAAAAATGATGAGCTTGTTTTTTTTTTTATGGATAAGCTTATGTTTTTGTAAGATATTTCGCTCGATAATAAAGTTAAGAATAAATCTGAAAAAAAAACTTTTCAAAGACCAACTTACTAACAAAGAAAATTATTATCTTGCATTAATGAATATGTCTCTTTTTACATGTGAAGTTCAAGTGAATGTAAGCTTAAGCTTATCAGTAATATTTTTCGACAATTTTCAGTGTAGTTCACTTTCCACCTAAAAAACTTACAACTTTGATTACTAAGATTTGCTGAATAAAATCCTTTGTTCTATACATGTATTCATATGCTCTACGATCTATGATTATTTTTCTTCGAATTGAAAAGTTTTCTAATGCTTTTGAAGGCTTAAAATAATGGTTTTTCTTTTAGTTTTTCCTCCTGGATTCTGGTAAAATCAAACGAAGTGGTAACGCTATAACCAGCGTTATGCCGCGTCACACAATTGTCACGTTTTTAGCACTAAATATACTATTTATGGGAGCTCCGCTTTTAGGCAGTGCCTAAATCTATATATTATATTTACTTACAGTAATTTTTTTCTACAATGGAGTATGACAAAAAGACCACTATTTGTTCAGCCAATCAGAATTACCCACGATTTACAACAGTTTTTAATTATGCTAATCATAATTATCCCATCCCAAAGAAACATAATGGAAACTTTATTTCATATATTCTTATACAAACAATTGCAAATCTCACTACTTGTAGGTAATTTACAATTGACTACTTGAAGGAAAAATTGTTTGGAATTTCAATAAATCACGATTGAGCCAGTCCTTATTTCTACGACAGAAAATCTAATAGGTTGATCTGATAACGATATTAATTATTTTCTAATGATATATTTTTGTTGTTTACTTTCTAAATAATAATAATAATAATAATAATAATAATGATAATAATAATAATAATAATGATAGTAATAGTAATAATAATAATAATAATGATAATAATAATAATATTAATATTATCCCAACCCAAAGAAACATACAAACACAAACGATAATTATTATATTCATAGAAGTAAGCAAATTCAAGTACTTACAGATTTTCCCTTTTGACACCAGTTCCAGATGAGCGAGTCTTGTACTTTCCACGCAAGTCTGTACGTGACTACATCAAATTGAAAACATCATTCAACACCAGTTTGACAGCTTTCACTCTCAGTCTGATGGCCCGATTCCAGCCTATTGATAGTGGACATGAGGTTACACCATACACACTAGCAAGTGGAAGCAAGATCAACAACATTGGCATCTACATTGACCACACTTATTTCTACCTATACGTTTCTGATAAAGACATGTACGTATCAAATGAAACGAGAAACTAAACCACACACACAACTCCTACTATAGGATAGACAACTACATCCCATCCAACAACACATCCTACTATAGGATAGACAACTACACCCCATCCAACAACACCTCCTACTATAGGATAAACAACTACACCCTATACAACAACACATCCTACTATAGGATAGACAACTACACCCCATCCAACAACACCTCCTACTATAGGATAAACAACTACACCCTATACAACAACACATCCTACTATAGGATAGACAACTACACCCCATCCAACAACACTTCCTACTATAGGATAGACAACTACACCCCATCCAACAACACATCCTACTATAGGATAGACAACTACACCCCATCCAACAACACCTCCTACTATAGGATAGAGAACTACATCCCATCCAACAACACCTTCTACTATAGGATAGACAACTACACCCCATCTAACAACACCTCCTACTATAGGATAGATAACTACATCCCATCCAACAACACCTCCTACTATAAGATAGACAACTACGACCCATCTAACAACACATCCTACTATAGGATAGACAATTACACCCCATACAACAACACATCCTACTATAGGATAGACAACTACATCCCATCCAACAACACATCCTACTATAGGATAGACAACTACATCCCATCCAACAACACATCCTACTATAGGAGAGAAACCTACACCCCATGCAACAACACATCCTACTATAGGATAGACAATTACACCCCATCCAACAACACATCCTACTATAGGATAGACAACTACACCCCATCCAACAACACATCCTACTATAGGATAGACAACTACACCCCATCCAACAACACCTCCTACTATAGGATAGACAACTACACCCCATCCAACAACACCTCCTACTATAGGATAAACAACTACACCCCATCCAACAACACATCCTACTATAGGATAGACAACTACACCCCATCCAACAACACCTCCTACTATAGGATAGACAACTACATCCCATCCAACAACACATCCTACTATAGGATAGACAACTACACCCCATCCAACAACACATCCTACTATAGGATAGACAACTACACCCCATCCAACAACACATCCTACTATAAGATAGACAACTACACCCCATCCAACAACACATCCTACTATAGGATAGACAACTACACCCCATCCAACAACACATCCTACTATAGGATAGACAACTACACCCCATCCAACAACACCTCCTACTATAGGATAGACAACTACACCCCATCCAACAACACATCCTACTATAGGATAGACAACTACATCCCATCCAACAACACATCCTACTATAGGATAGACAACTACCTCCCATCCAACAACACATCCTACTATAGGATAGACAACTACACCCCATCCAACAACACATCCTACTATAGGATAGACAACTACACCCCATCCAACAACACATCCTACTATAGGATAGACAACTACATCCCATCCAACAACACCTTCTACTATAGGATAGACAACTACACCCCATCCAACAACACATCCTACTATAGGATAGACAACTACATCCCATCCAACAACACATCCTACTATAGGATAGACAACTACACCCCATCCAAGAACACATCCTACTATAAGATAGACAACCCAACCAATCAAACTGTAATTACAAAATTAATATAGTTTATAAATATAGTTTTTATCTCCTCACATGTGTATCACATGCTCCTTCTAGAATCTTTATAACTTTCCTCAAATGTTTATGATGTAATACTAATTATACTATATTAATTACAGAAAATTCAAAATTTCATTGGATGATGGCAAGTGGCATCATATTTGTACAACATGGGAAAGTACCTCAGGCAAGTGGCAAGTTTATATTGATGGACACATCCGTGGCAAGGGAACCGGCCTAGCAACAGGTGAATCAATCGCAAATGGCATTGCAATCATTGGACAAGACCAAGATAGTTGGATGGGTGGAGGATTCGATGAACATCAGAGTTTTCTTGGAAACCTAACAAGCATGAGCCTTTGGGACAGAGTTCTCTCACCACATGATGGATCCCTTTCATTCCTGGCCAACTTTGAATGCCATCCTCAGCCAGGGAAGGTACTCAGCTGGGAGGACATGTTGACAGGGGAACGGCATGGTGATGTTAGAGTGCTTTAAATACCATGATCTTGTATACGGATTGTTATCCCATACCATGGAAAATACAGCCAATCACAACTCACGGCAGGGAAGCCTCTGTTCACGTGTCTTCATGTCGCGCGCTGATATTTTCTGTGGTATGGGAAAAGATAAGTTATACAATGCTTAATCCTGTGAAAACGTAGGATATTCAACTTTCACTTTCATACAGCATCCCACGTCAAGGAGATGGGGAATACATAGTCAAGATGGGTTAGAGGGAGAGGGAGGACTGAGGAGAGGGGATGTTATTTCGTAGTTGCTCTCCCGTCTCCTCCAATCATGTCCCCTGCCGCGTTCCCATTGGACCACTACGCAGGTTAACAAATACTTCCGTTATTTCCACGGTCACATAACGACAGCCATCTTGGATGACATAATTACAAAAGTTTTGCTCCCGAGGTGCGAAATGTGGATATCTTATTGTTCTTGTCATCCAGCATGATTGTCGGCACCTAACATGAGGTAACCTTGCAATGATAGATACATGTGAATAATTGTTGAAGGTGTTACAGTCAAAACGGCTCAAGCGTACCCCCCTAGGTTCCATTAATAATTGCATTATTCCAGTATTGAGTTGATTATTCACTCTGAGTTTTCATTAAAAAATCGGAAGACTCCAAACTTCACATTCATTTCACACTAAAATTCTAAGGGTTTACACTTCTAGGGAGTTTTTCTACATTGGCACGCCAATTATAGAAGAATCCAATCAAAACTGAAGTAGATAATTCATTTTCAAGTTTGGAGTCAGAGCGAAAAATAAACTCAATATTCGAATAATAAATTCATTAATGGATTCTAGGGGGGGGGGGGGGTACACTTGAGCCGTTTTGACTGTAAAAAAAGGTCTCTATCATTGCAAGATCACCTGATGTCCAGCTTCTAGTCACGGCTACCATTCAAGATGGTGCAGGGAACTGTGCAGGGGACTATTTCACGTTTGTGCGAGGGAAAAAAACATATTCCACTTTAATGTAGCCTTTTCATCGAGTAAATCATTAATAAATTGTACTTGGTAAACATAAATTTGTGCGCAATTTGAAAATAATCGCAAATTTAAAGTGTATCGGAACCGTTTGCGTGATAGCGTCATCTACTACAACTACCAGAATCCCTTGCACACTTTCCGTTATATATTTATCATCCATTTTCTTCCTTTTCTAATTAGGAATTAAGATATATAAAGAGAATGACGAAACGTGAAGCATTCTGGTAGTGATAGTAAAATGACGTCATCATGCAAACGACCTATTGTGTTGTCATAGCAACATGCTCAAATATTTGGTACGAACATGACATGATCTCGTAATTAATTGTCAATAATTAATAAGGCCGTTTTTGTAAAATTCAAAGATTATAATAAACATGCAAGGAAACTAAATACTAGTTCACTAAAGTCTTTCACACTGTTCGGTTTGCAATGACTGACTTTAGCTATTCTTTATCGTTACTGATCATCTTTTGCAAGATATTATTCATACAAGGTAAGAAAACTCCTTATTTCTTGTTCTCTGTCTCTAACGGCTTTGTGTCCCTGTTTTATCAACTCTAAATTGTTTTACTCATAAACACTTTGACTCTTTATGACGGAACTTTCTCGCATTTTTTTATTATCTTTATGTATATATTGATAGAAATTTTGGTAGTTCAAAACAATGCATTCAATTAGTCTTTCACCTCTTCTTGAAAACCTGAGCTCGTTCTGTTAGTAAACACCAAAAATAGCGCTTATAAAGCGCATGTGGCACTGCTAGTAATGAGATTTATAGTGTTATAGAAATTTGTACAAGATGTCCATTTCGTGAGTTTTGGATGCGGTGATAAGATGTCGTTTATATGTTTTGTATCAGGTGAAATATAGTGGAATACGAAGATAAAACCATACATAAATGGTATAAATGGA
This sequence comes from Anthopleura xanthogrammica, assembly GCA_964019055.1. Lineage (NCBI taxonomy): Eukaryota > Metazoa > Cnidaria > Anthozoa > Actiniaria > Actiniidae > Anthopleura > Anthopleura xanthogrammica. The sequence continues at coordinate 18,166,090 of OZ025207.1, read as the reverse complement.
AATCGCGCTAAATTATACTTATTTTTTTAAATCAGTTCCGCTTTCAAACCTCAGTTATCTTGCGATTTTGCGATAGGAGGAGGTACACTTTGTACTGCATTTTGTGCTTCAACCAAGGTCATTTCAGAATAATTTTCATTTGATTCGATTATATGAATCTTTAAATTTATTGCGTCGGCCACAGCTTCTATTATGATATGATCAGCCCATGTTCCTTGCATAGACATGTTGTTTAAATATTGTAACCAAGATGTTTCTAAATCGAAGAGTTCCGAACTTTATTATAGTTTTCGAGAAGATCCGAGAAGGTATTGATCGTTTCGGTTGATCTTTTTTGATATTTGGGGTTCCTGTGTAAAGTTTACTTACTCACGGACATCGCTCGATAGCATAGTGGTACTGCTTCCCGAAGCAGTGCCACAACAAAAACCATGGCATTTCATACTATCGATTTTAAATGTTTGAAAATTTTGAAGTTTTAAAAATTCTCTCATAAATTTTCATTTAGTTTTCATAAATTGAATAGCTTCAATGACCACTTTAAACCTGAACTTTTTTCAATTTAAAAGGAACTATTTATCATTAATATTCTATACTTTTCTTGTGCTAATTTACTATTAGATTTTAAACTAAATTTAAGCATTAATAATTTATGCCAAAAACACCGCAATATAATCCTACTACTACTTATATGGAACATTTTCCTAATGCCTCGAGTATTATTTTTCCTCGGGAAAAAAAAATATAAGAAAAAACCCTTAAACGGACTTCAAAATATGATCGAAGAAAACTTTACTCAATTCGTAGGAGTACCTATTAAGTTGCTATGGGAAACAGGTGTACACTTGTGATGTATATTATGTTCTAGTATTCCGTACTTACAAAAGAAAAATATAATTGCAAGAACGGTCATATAATAAGAAGAAAAGAAAAAAAAAATAATTGCAAATAGGACGAATTATCTCGAAATATAATTTTTATTTCATTTTCTAGTATTCCGTACTTACAAAAGATAAATATAATAGCAAGAACGGTCATATAATAAGAAGAAAAGAAAAAGAAAAAAATAATTGCAAATAGGACGAATTATCTCGAAATATAATTTTTATTTCATTTTCTAGTATTCCGTACTTACAAAAGATACATCTAATTGCAAGAACGGTCATATAATAAGAAGAAAAGAAGAAAAAAATAATTGCAAATAGGACGAATTATCTCGAAATATAATCTTTATTTCATTTTCTAGTATTCCGTACTTACAAAAGAAAAATATAATTGCAAGAACGGTCATATAATAAGAAGAAAAGAAAAAGAAAATTATCTCGAAATATTATTTTTATTTTGATGAGAATATAACTGTTTTAGTATATACCAACGAGATAAGACTTGTGATGTATATTATTTTCTAGTATTCCGTACTTACCAAAGATACATCTAATAGCACTTTCCACGGATGACGTCACAATGCGGACAAGCCAAGCCAAAAATACATGCAAATATGCTGCAACAAGTTTTTTTTTCTTGTTTTTTCTAATTCTTGATTCCCCTTATTACCCTTGATACCACTTCTACACCTTCAAAACAGTGAAATAATTACACCTGTTTTGCACAAATAATTAAGAGCGGTCCTCTGTAAATATCGACCGGAGGTTGTGCAAAATAAAAAAATCGAAATCTTTCAACAAACTTGGCCAGAATGTTGGTCTAGTTGAACTATTACTCGGAAAATTATTGAAAGTTTTGTCCGATTTTTATTTTGGAGAACCACCGCATTTTCTATTTAATAATAATAATATTAATAAATTTAGTTATATAGCGCACATGTCTAGGATTCAAGGCGCTTTACAAAATTATTAAGTAATTTACATCCTAAAAAACGACTCTAGCTAAAATATTGCATACAAACAATTGAAACTAATAATGAAAAATTGTTAATAAAAGATGGTCAGTATAGCGGAAGCCGTCGCAGAAGCCACAATTCAATTTAATAATTAAAAGGTGTAAGCTTTCTTAAAAAGGAAAGTTTTCAGTTGATTCTTGAATGAATTCAAAGTCAAACTGTTTTTGATGTCAATTGGAAGATCGTTCCATAAAATTGGTGCAGCTACCTGAAAAGCTCTTCTACCATAACTGTTGAGGTTAAAACGAGGCTTGCACAGTAACTTTTTAGATTCCGAACGTAAAGCACGGACAGGTGGTCCGCAAAATGCCGTAATTTACGGGCTTTTGAGAGACCTCACAAAAAACTCGCCTAAAAACTCACATTAAGATTTTTTTTTTAATACCCAGAAATGAATTGAAAAGAACAGCAATGAAACCACATTTCTGAAGAAGAATCATCGAGTTAGACGACAAACTTAATATTTTGTGGGTTTTACAATTTCGGCTTTTTGGACCCGTTTTTTAAACCTCCGAAAAAAGGAATTTTTGTTGTTGTTAATTTCGTACCATGTTACATGGCCTGGGGCTAGGAAAGTATGCCTCGATGAAAGACCAGTATCTCAGCTTCCAGAAACAGTAAAAACATTTTTGGACTACTAAAATTATGAAATTCTAGAGCCCGAAACGTTAGCGCGACAGAGGTGAAAATTGGCCATTTTGAAACGTTGTCATGACACTAATAATTATCAATGCACAACAATTCAGTCCCACGAAATTGTCTATAAATCACAAAGTTCTCCTACCTCAGCGGCCATTACTTGAGAAACGATGTAGCGTCTTCATTTCCTGCCAGAATAGAGATTCATTCAGCTACTTTCGACGTTTTTTTTCGTGCGGTAAGATTTCAAACCTAAAGAAACATGGCTGAAGGTTGCAATGATTCACGTTTGATTGTTGAGCTCCCATTTCTAGACGAACGCATAAACAAACGAAATACAGAGAAAAATAAAATTCTGTCTTTAGAACTAATTTTTATTTTAATTTAAATGATCCTCTACGATTTGAAAGTCTTTCCTCTCGAAGAGTTAAGAAAGAAACGTGGCTCATATATCAAAACAACGATCTTGCCCGAACATGTTTGATTCACAGGTGATCAAACTCAAACTCTTTTGTCTGCCTGAAACAACATTCTCGTTCCCAGAGCCTTCTCAGCTTTCTAACGAAAGATCTATAGGCTCTGGGCAACCCTAAAAAATATATCAAATTTCTTTGGCTGTTGATAATAGCATAGCTACGAGCCCTGATTGGTTAACCAAGCAAGCCAAATTGAATAGAACGGTTATATATCTTCGAATCTTGGAACAAATCCTATTTCCATTTGTCGAACATACAAACTTTTGCAAACAGAAGTCGTAAACAAGCCGTTAGAAAGGTTGAGCCAGCATTTTATAGTCAGCGATCCTGAGATAGAGCATGCGCTCTGACGACCTGGTCGCAAGATTCTGGCATCCGGTCAGTAGGATTTCCCAGAGCCTACGATTTGGCTAATGAGTAGGATTTGGAAACGAGAATGCCTGAAACAAATACTACGCTTCTCAGTTGAGCTTTGAACGACTGAAGTTTTGTCATATAAAAGTTTTAACGTCTAGCTCTCAATGTTTCTAAGGGCAACCGCCGCCATAGACCGTGAGAATGATGATCGCTTCTGATTGGCTGAATTTGTTTGAGCTATATCAATAACACACTTTACCTTGTCCGAAATAGCAACAGTACATCGTACATCGTAAAGTATTATGGGTGACGAAAAATAGCAAATATAAAAATCTTCATGGCTTTTGTTTTAAGAAGGTAAAACTTAAAATTTCTTTATACAACAACTGTAAGGACCGCAAGATTTCAAGCTCTAAGCCTTTAGATATACTGAAAAAAATTTGACATTAAATATAGACCCCTTGCACTAAATCCCTACCTAGGGATCAAAACAATGAAAAATAATAACATCAAAAAAGATTTCAATCCTCAAGAGAAGGGAATTCTTTGGTTTTGCCACCAGGAAATCAGGGCAAAGGGTCTATAATATAATAAGTGCAAAAGAAAAGGAAATTACCTGAGTTTTAGCGTCACTGGTAGTTTTAGGTCAGCGGATTCTCAAGTTCATTGCGACGCTTTTCTATGGTCAGCGGTTAATAAATCTAACTTCGTCTCGTTTATTTCTGCAGTCAGCGGTTATTCTTTGAAGTGTTCTCTTATTCACATTCCCAGGTTGTGGTACGCCTCAAGATAATTGTCGTAACCAAGTGTTCGTTCCATCCATCCCAGACAAAGCCTTAATAGGGCATGTCATTGACAATATAACGGTTGCAACACCTCATCTCTGTCGTATTCAGTGTTACCTTGAACCAAGATGTGTGTCCACCAACTTTGATCAAAACCCTGCCAACTATACCAACTGTCAGCTGAGTTCTTCTGAGGCTGTAACACACCCACGTGACTTGGTTGACAGACCAGGAATGATCTACCAAGGAACAAAGGTCAGTTAGAGAAGGGTTGTTTACAACTCTCTAAACATTCTCCCCGCGCAATACTAGCTGATCTGAAATAGTGACGTAGAAATGAAGTCACTGCAAAACTGAGGTGTCATGTAGCCTGCGAAAATTGACTTATAAAAGCTTATATTTGAGATAAATCTAGATCTTCAGGCGAGGTTTTTGATATTTCGTATTCATTATTGAGTGGGGAAATAAAGTTAACAAATAAACTTTTCCCGAGTAGCCGACTACTAAACATGACACCTCAGTTTTACAAATTTTCTCGATTCTCATTGGCTAATATTTTTTCTCAGATCAGCTTGTGATTAGTGTTTTGCGCAGTAATTTCATTGACAAAAAAGGCATTCCTATGTTATGTGTATGTGTGTGTAAGTTATTGATTGGTGAAGGTGTTAACAGCTAGTATGCCGTAAATCTCAAATACGTGTTGCATTTTGCATCTTAGAACAACTGCCGCAATGACACGTGTCCACCACTGATGGAGTGTCATTCAGGGTATACACCACAGGGATACCGATGCATATATCCTGACAAGTGTTGCAAAGGTAAATAAGTAATGGTAGCTCTTCAACTGAAGAGGAACGTCATGTCACTTTCACTTCTTTCCCTTCTTTCTTTCATTTCTCACTTTCTTGCGCTCCATATCACTGCCTCATCCAGAATACCGTGTGTCGTACTGTTTCACAATCATACGAAATCCACCCTATTGCATTTCAAATGTCAGAGTAATCGCGCTTTTTTTTCATTATCAATGCCGTAGCGCCTACTGGGCCGGATTGAAAGACAAGACAATGGGAATCCAATAGGAAGACATGTTACGGCATGTCGTACGAAAACCGCTATTATTCACTCGTAGATACTCACGTTTTCCCTATTAACACCAGTTCCAGATGAGCGAGTCTTGTACTTTCCACGCAAGTCTGTAGATGACTACATCAAGTTGAACACATCATTCAACACCAGTTTGTCAGCTTTCACTTTCAGTCTGATGGTACAAATCAATTCCAGTTACTCCCAGGATGTTTCATCCGTGCCATTCAGCCTGGCGACTCCAACTGCCATCAATACTTTGGTAATATTTATCAAACCTGACCGTGTGTTATTCGATGTTCATGATAAACAAAGGTAGGAAAATCAAATACAGAGATACATGTATCTGCATATGATTATTGTATATATTGTATATACACCGGGTTGTATATCCGATACAAGCCTGATGGAACATTATGAGCTTTGTATCTAGTTATATCATATCCATTTTGAAATCATTAGCAAATCCTGCAATCTGATTGGTTAAAAAGTGTGCGATTTAAGCATTTATTAATTTTGAAGCTAAATAACTGTTGAGTATTTGAATATATTGAGATTTCAAAATGGATATGATTAATAGGTAATAGAACTTCGTGTCGTGCAATTGCACTCCACTCAGTTCTATTACCATTATATATCATCATAGAGTCAGTTTCTTTTGTTCACTGGCGGTCTTTATCCTTCATATTCACCCAACGGATGCTTACCAGGTTGATATCTAGTTATCAACCCCGTGCTTAAGAAACTTCCCCAATGATGATATAAGGTGGTTATATACCTTATACCTCGGTCGATATGAGATATACCAACCCTCGGTTTCGCCTCAGGTTCGCCTCGGGTTGATATATTTCATAGCCACCTCGGTTACGGAACATATAACCTTTACACAAAGAACTCTAGTAGCAGGTCTATATCTAGATACAAACCTTGAATTTGTCATGAGGAATTTTTTCCTCGTTACAAACTCAACGTATCCGATGAGCAGTGTTGCAGAAGACCACCTCAATGAGGCGTTGCTTCTAGTCAACCCCGCCGCATGGTTCGAAAGGATCAGCCGTATTTATATGGAATTCAATGCTTCCATTCTCGGTATTTCTCTGTGTTGCTGAAAAAATTTATGCAAAGGATCTATTATACCGATAAACGGTACAGAAACCAGTAGTTTTCTTCTATTCACTTGTATCTTTCTATTACTAATGACAGAAAAGTCAAGATTGCATTGAATGATGGCAAGTGGCATCATATCTGTATAACATGGGAAAGTACCTCAGGCAAGTGGCAAGTTTATATTGATGGACACATCCTTGACGAGAGAACCGACCTAGCAGCGGGCAAGGTGATTGGTAATGGCACTGCAATCATTGGACAAGACCAGGATACATCGATGGGTGGAGGATTCGAACAAAGTCAAAGCTTTGGCGAAGGTAGAATAACCAGCATGAGCCTTTGGGACAGAGTTCTCTCACCACATGATGGGTCCCTTTCATTCCTGGCCAACTTTGAATGCCATCCTCAGCCAGGGAAGGTACTCAGCTGGGAGGACATCTTGACAGGGGAACGGCATGGTGATGTTAGAGTGCTTTAAATACCAATCTTGTATACGAATTGTTATCCCATACCATGGAAAATACAGCCAATCACAACTCACGGCAGGGAAGCCTCTGTTCACGTGTGTCTTCATGTCGCGCGCTGATATTTTCTGTGGTATGGGAAAAGATAAGTTATACAATGCTTAATCCTGTGAAAACGTAGGATATTCAACTTTCACTTTCATACAGCATCCCACGTCAAGTAGATGGGGAATACATAGTCAAGATGGGTTAGAGGGAGAGGGAGGAATGAGGAGAGGGGATGTTATTTCGTAGTTGCTCTCCCATCTCCTCCAATCATGTCCCCTCCCCCGTTCCCATTGGACCAATACGAAGGTTAACAAATACTCCCGTTATTTCCACGGTCACGTAACGGCAGCCATCTTGGATGACAGAATGACAGAAGTTTTGCTCCCGAGGTGCGAAATGTGGAAATCTTTTTGTTCTTTTCATCCAACTTGGCTGTCGGCACCTGATTGCGCAATAGACACACCAGCACGAACACAGAAACAATGTTACACCTAGAAATTGAGCTTTGAGTAATACGGGCTAAGAAGCATGTGCGAAAAATCATGAATGACATACATAAATACTTGTACTTTAATAGTCCCCTTCACAGTTCCCTGCGCCATCTTGAAATGTGGCCGTGCAATTGCATGAACTAACATGAGGTAACCTTGCAATGATAGATACGTGTGAATAATTGTTCAAGGTGTTACAGTCAAAACGGCTCAAGCGTACCCCCCTAGGTTCCATTAATAATTGCATTATTCCAATATTGAGTTGATTATTCACTCTGAGTTTTCATTAAAAAATCGGAAGACTCCAAACTTTACATTCATTTCACACTAAAATTCTAAGGGTATACCTTTCTGGAGAGTTTTTCTACCTTGGAATGGCAATTGTTGAAGAATCCAATCAAAACTGAAGTAGATAATTCATTTTCAGTTTGGAGTCAGAGTGAAAAATATTCTAATAATAAATTCATTAATGGATTCTAGGGGGATACGCTTGAGCCGTTTTGACTGTAAAAAAAGGTCTCTATCATTGCAAGATCACCTGATGTCCAGCTTCTAGGCACGGCTACCATTCAAGATGGTGCAGGGGACTATTTCACGTTTGTGCGAGGAAAAAAAATATATTCCACTTTAATGTAGCCTTTTCATCGAGTAAATCATTAATAAATTGTACTTGGTAAACATAAATTTGTGCGCAATTTGTACGAATTTGAAAAAAAATCGCAAATTTAAAGTGTATCGGACATTTCTTCGTGTAATATTATAGAGTTAGTGACGTCAATGTGACGTCAATCGTATGGATAATTAACGACTTTCGGGTTCAAAACGAAAAACAGTTCTATAAAGGTTTTTCTTACTTTTTCTTCGTGACAGGATTTGTTGTCCAAAGTTTGAATTGTTTCAGGTGGAGGTTTAGTCAGTGAGAAAAATGTTCGCTTTATTTTAGCGGTTGTGAGCAGTTTGACCCGGAAATACATCACCACATAAAAGCTCCATAAGGTACGTTTGTGTATTGCTTACATCCCTTTTGTAACTTTTATGTAGACTTTAATTTGAGACGTATTTCCGAGTCCAGCTACGTATTCAAAACCGCTGAAATAAGAGACTATTTGACTGCAGGCTCAGCTGAGAAACCATTGATTAAAAAAATATGAAATATCTGTTCTCTCTCTCTCGAAAAGCAGTCAGTTTAAGGTGACTGACTACTTTAGCAAGGAATGATTACAAAATGTTCTTAGAAAGATATACTTTTGAACGTACAATTTGAGCCCACGATGTGCGCGCGCACAAAAATCGCTCAGAACCGCATAAGAACCTTCAAAATTTTATTGAGGAATCATACACGTTTTGAACTTCAACGGGGCAAAAACCCCGAATTTTGCACGGGACTCTATATTTTTCTTTGAATTTCCTAAAACAACAGGTAAAAATCAATCTTTTGAGAAAGTTTGAGAAAAATGTAATTATTAGAACTTATAAAAAAAGCGTCTTATGTGATTTTATTGTTGTCGTTTGAGTACGATTTTCGGTTGGTTGAGCTAACAAGAAGCTGAATTTTTAGCTTATTTCAAAAACTTTCTCCAAATATTTTTAGTTAGTCTTCAAAAATAATGTTTTAAGTAGATGTCCTGAGAAAATTGCTTTCAGAGGTTCTTTAATTTTTGAGTTATGAATTTTTGTGTGCAAAGCTTGATTTCCGCCATTTTTCTTTCGAAAACTAGTCAAGATGGTCATATTCAAAATTCATTATCTCGAAAACGAGCTCGGGACACCCCATTTTTCTTTTCATTTTTGGAATCAGCGTTAAATTCTGTGTAAAATATCTTTCTAAGAACATTTTGTAGTTAATCCTTGCTAAAGTAGTCAGTCACCTTAAGATGTCTGATTTTCAAAAATATCCGTCTATTTCGTAATTCAATCATACTATTCGGCACCCATCGCTCTTCACTTCCGTCATTTGGCCAAACCGGCTCTGGACGTTACATACATACATACATAGTTTATTCAAATCGCAAATAAATTGTTGACAACTAGTAAAAATAAGAGCAAATACGAGCAAAAGGCGATACAAATCGGACAACAAAGCTAAATAATAGGCGACTTGAAAGGAAGTTATGAGGTTAACGCTATGTAAAAACTCCCCCCAAAAAACGGCAAAACAAGACAAGAAATACATAAAAAAAGAAAACATCCCTAAGCAGCGTAATTAGCGAAAAATTCGTCATAAAATGGAATATAAATATATAGATATATACTGATTAAAGAAGAGACAAGCTCTCCGCCACCCCGAGCCCCACGCCCGCGCACCCACCAGACAGACTTTAAAGTTTGTCTGATGAGCGCGCAAGCATGAACCCCGGAGCAACAAAGAACCCGTCTCCTCCTTAATCTAGACTATACTATAAATATATGTATACTGGTTTGAGTGTAAATATATAAGTGTCTTTGACGCAGTATTTAGTGAACACTATACACCTAAGTGAGACTGAATTGCACCCAGATCTGGAATTCAATTGATGAATCTTTTAAAAAATTATCCAGAGGTAAATTTAAATTTAAATTAAGTGATCATCTTCGTGAAACTCAATCCACTTGATTCGTCTATAATTTGCACTTAAATAATTTAGTATCTTTTCGATGCATTAGTCATTATAATTTCATATCTTCTACTAGTCGTTATAATTTCTCACAACTATTAATATTCAATTAGCTCATTTTAGTCATTCTATCTTACTGATCTACGATCTATTCTATTACTTTTTTTTTCATGAATATCTTCTATATTGTTTCATTTGTGTAGTTAGTTGTTTTTTTTCCCCTTCTCATCTTTAATTCGTTTGTTAGTTATGTTATCATATAGTTTTTCTCCCCTCGACCTTATTGTATGCTATTGTAAATCAAATTTAGAAGCTATCTATCTTGGTTAACTTTTATAGTTATTATAGATAGCTTGTGTCTCAATTTAGGTTAAGTTATAATTCTTTGTAAATGTAATGTAATAACAAAAAATGACACTAAATAAATATATGTATGTATGTATATGTACTTCAATTTCTGTTTAAATAATCTAAACCCATCGGCTTCAACGATATCTTTAGGTAGGTTGTTCCACATGTTAACAACTCTGACGAAAAAGAAACATTTGTAGCAGTTAACTCTGGCTGCTTTAACGTAAAGCTTATAGGAATGATTAGCTCTAGTAGACCTAACTTTAGTAAATTCAAAAAAATCATGAAAATTTAGAATACCTAAGCCGAAAACTATTTTATAACGTTATAACGACGTTCGTCGGAGAGTGGGACGAGCGCGAACACGTACGTAGGTCAAGAGGAGACGAGAGGAGACTGGTGCTGTTATCACTCATTGCCGGGATCTGGAATGAATCAGAGGTGACAACTTACACGTGCGTTGCTTTCCGTCGCATGGAATAAATAGCGAACTTCAGATTCGACTACGAGTACGAGAACGAGTTTTAAACTCTCAAAGATTTGCACTATAATTTCGTAGCCGTGGTGGAGTACGTAGATTGAAACTTAAGATTGTTAAAAATAGGAAATCGAATACGATTCAGTGTTAAGAACGAGCACAGGGCCAATTTCAAAACTCGTACTCGTACTCGTTCTCGTACTCGTAGTCGAATCTGAAAGTCGCTATTCTAAGAGTAAGGTATTCCAGTTAGTTGTTTAAGAGTCATAGCCTGTACGAAATCGATGATATTTTGTCAAAAAAAATTTACGCAAAAATTGGGGGGGGGGGGGAGGGTCAGTTTTATTGGCCGTAAATGGCTAGTTACAAGGCTGTTCGAGCACTGTTTTGGTAGCGCTCCAAAAAATATAGTAGGCTTTTATCGTCCATTCATGATTTTTGTACACAGTTATTATGAACCAATACTCCTTCAAAAAAGTATATCTATTTAAAAAATCGGTTATCGGCTGCTATAAAATGACTTTTGAAAAAATCAACATTTTAAGGCTTTGCAAAGTTTAGCAAAATACCGTCCACATTACTCATGTTTGACTACATCGTGCAGCGGCGCATTAATAGAGTAAAGTCACTTAACCCGTGAAATAAAAATTGCTTGTTCAAGTGTAATAGTCAAATAGACACAAAAGAAAACAATGGAATTAGGGTCTACTAAAGTGTATTTGTCTAATATCTATTTCACGGGTTAAGTGACTTCGCTCTACTTGCCCAGTTTTTTATTTAAGAAATGAAATAAGCTATAATCGAACTTTGTTCAGTAGCACAGACAACTTCTAAATCGACATACCAGTGGAGATATCGGCTTCTAGAATCACCTCATTTTCGATAGCTGTTCACAAAGGTTTATACTACCTATACATATGGAGGTCGTTTCCTAAGCTGTTTAAATAATTGTCAGGTTTGACTATGTGCGATCAAATTATGTGAATAGAGGTTCATTTTGATACCAAAATATTTTCCAAAATATAAATGCTTATATTTTTTGGAGCGTTACCAAAACAGTGCTCGAACAGCATTGTAACTAGTCATCTACGGCCCCTAAAACTGACCCACCCCCCAACTTTTCCCGTAAAATTTTTTTCCACAAAATATTATCGATTTCGTATTTAGGACCCCAGAACAAGTTTATATACCAAATTTGAGCACAATCCGTGAGGTTGACTGGCCGGATGTTTCTAAATCTGCTTGATCCTTACAGACTATGACTCTTAAATCTTCTTTTAGCATATTTTTGTCATCAATATCTTTTCGACTTTTTCTCTTTTTTTTTTTTACTCCAAAAAAACAACAAACCCTGAACATAAATAAATTTATTGGGTTCAAAGTGACATTCTACCACACTTAATTTGACAACTTCCCGGAGCAAACGACCTGTGTTGTCATAGTAACATGCTCAAATATTTCGTACGAACATGACATGAACTCGTAATTAATTGTCAATAATTGATAAGGCCGTTTTTGTAAAATTCAAAGGTTATAATAAACATGCTAGGAAACTAAATAGAAGTTCACTAAAGTCTTTCACACTGTTCGGTTTGCAATGACTGACTTTAGCTATTCTTTATCGTTTATTATCATCTTTTGCAAGATATTATTCATACAAGGTAAGAAAACTCCTTATTTCTTGTTCCTTCGTTCTCTGTCTCTTTCTCTTTCTCTATTCTCGTGTTCGTCCTTTTCTCTTCCTTTCTCTATATATCTGGTCTCTGTCTGCCTGTGTCTCTTTCTCTTTCTCTATTCTCGTGTTCGTCCTTTTCTCTTCCTTTCTCTATATATCTGGTCTCTGTCTGCCTGTGTCTCTTTCTCTTTCTCTTTCTCTATTCTCGTGTTCGTCCTTTTCTCTTCCTTTCTCTATATATCTGGTCTCTGTCTGTCTGTGTCTCTTTCTCTTTCTCTATTCTCGTTTTCGTCCTTTTCTCTTCCTTTTCTCTATATATCTGGTCTCTGTCTGTCTGTGACTCTTTCTCTTTCTCTATTCTCGTCTTCGTCCTTTTCTCTTCCTTTCTCTATAAATCTGGTCTCCGACTGCCTGTGTCTCTTTCTCTACTCTCGTCTTCGTCCTTTTCTCTTCCTTTCTCTATAAATCTGGTCTCCGACTGCCTGTGTCTCTTTCTCTATTCTCGTCTTCGTCCTTTTCTCTTCCTTTCTCTATATATCTGGTCTCTGTCTGCCTGTGTCTCTTTCTCTTTCTCTATTCTCGTTTTCGTCCTTTTCTCTTCCTTTCTCTACATATCTGGTGTCTGTCTGTCTGCGTCCCTGTTTCTGTCGCTTTTTCCGCTTCTCTCTAAAAAATCTTTGTATAACTGAACAGAAGGCATAAATACAAAAAAGCTGTAAAATGCCAAAACCAAAAACCGACTTTCTTAAAAAAACAGCTTGCTATATGGTACTAGAATCGGCTGCAACTCCTTGACTTCAGAATTTAGAAAAATTAGGAGATAAAAATAGAGGATATTACATGGGCGGAACTATGTGGAACTTTCTCGCATTTTTCATTATCTTAAGGCAATGGGCTCGCGCACTCGTGCGCATCTTTCTGCGCATTTTTCTTATTATTTAGAATTGTATAATATATTGACCAAAATGTGAAACAATACACTGTATTTATATAACTTGACAATTAGTCGCATGGCAGTCATTTTGTGTATGTTCGATGACTCGAGGCATGCGCGACAAAACCCATGGATTGGGCTACCTGTGTGCTTTCCGTTTGTCGCTCTTCATTTTGCGTTGCTTTACGACTTATATCTTGTAAATGAATACGGTGACCTATACAATTTTTTCCTGAATTCGATGTCTTTTAACTAAAGCTAGTACATATCGAAAAAAAAAAAAATCTATCGGTTTGTTTTCGAGAAAATCGTGAAACATCATCTAAAAAAGACTTGACATTCGCACGTAATTTCGACTGTTTTTCAAGTTGGAAATGTCAAAACTTAGCATTTTTCCTGAACTTTGTGACATTAAACTGTTTTTCAAGGAAGTTTATTTACTTTAGTACCTCTGAAAGCCTCTGTTTTTCATATTGCAGCCACCAGAATTAAACTAGACGTAATACTTTGAGAAGCGTTGTTTTCGTTCTAGACTCGCTGGGGAGTGCCGTGTTCAAGCTAACATAGCGCAAAATCTATGTCGATGACCCCCGATTTTTGTTGTTGTTCTGTTTTGTCCATCTCAAAAACTATCTATATGCAAAATTATAGGAAAATCTATCGGTTAAATTTGCGCGAGCCCATTGCCTTAAAGTGCACCTAACCCCTGATACAATACTTTCTGCATCAATTCTACATGAAGTGACTAATTGAATGGTCAAATATTTCTTCATTTGAGTGTTGCGTCTTTAAGATATGAAGGTTTACACTTTTTAAAATATGTTAATGACCGTGACGTCACCCAAGGCTTTTGAGTTTATTTGTTTTACATATGATACTAAACACTAGCCATTATGAGACACCAAAATTTACTGTAAACATTGTGGAAACCATGAGTAGAATGACGATGCTTTGTAAATACTTTTTCTGTGAACCTGTTAAAGTTTGTATATTAAATGAAGCCTGGGGTAACATCACAGTCTTTAACATATTGGAAGTATAAACAATCATAACTTACTGCGATTCTCAATATTCTGCGAACTCAGACATTTCAATGGCTTGTTGTGAAATTGGTTTTTCGCTGCCGTCAATCAAAACTAATCAGCTGGTACCTTTTATGTTTCTGACTGGCGGCAGTGAGAATACAAATTCCAACGGGAAACTCGCAACTATACCGAGTTCGCAGAATATTGAGAATCGCAGTAAAGACGCAACACTCAAATCAAGAAATATTTGACTATTCAACTAGTCACTTCATGTTGAATCCATGCAGAAAGTATTGTATCTGGGGTTAGGTGCACTTTAACATAGTTTTACTCTTCTTTATCACTCGGTTTCCATAGATAATCTATTGATAAATTGTTTTTGCTTTTAAAACAATACATTCATTCAATCTCTTCCTCTTTATCTTCTTCTGTTCTTAAAGCTTTTGTTTTAGAAAAGAAAAATTGAGTCCGTTCTGTGAATAAAGCCAAATACAAACTTGGTTTTTAATCTCTGATAATTCAAAAACCTTTGGGAGTTTCCATATAATTTGTCATTAGTTTTCAATCGCTTTGTGCTTGACCTTACAGTGAGGACATTCTTATATTTTTTATTTTCTGAACTTTCTACTGCTTTAAACCTTCTGAAAATGAAGCACTGAACTCAAATAATCTTATTGTTCAAAATAAATCATATTTCCAATCGATTCACACAAGGGATAAAGGTGAAAAAAAGTATGAAAAAACCTCAAAATGTTCACGGTTCGAGTGTCCTCACTATAACTAGTCTCAAACTGAAGTGGCTCTCGAAGTTGAATCATTAATATTTTACAGTGTTCTCAATTGAAGTTCAAAAACTTTTCATTTAACAATGAACGCCTGCGGCTCGGTTTTACACAACATGCAGCTCTCGACTTCTCCCAAACTTCCCTCGTGTTTATATCAGGCTATGTAAACACGGCAAAACGTTTTCTATTTGTTTTATAAAATAAATAGAATAATAAAGCAGGAAAACACGAAACTTATTTGAATATGAAACTCCAGATTCTCTCTACGTGCAAGCAGACAATCTCGACCAATCACGTCTGTTGATAGAAATCCTCAACGGCGCCTTTCCAATATTGAAAAAGCGACGAAAACGTTTGACACGAAGCAACGAAAAAAGCAGTTGATTTATTCGATTTTTATAAAGTATAACCGCTAACATGAACAAGATAACCAATCAGCAAAGTACTTATGAACTGGATGGTGCAGGAAATCGTTTAGAAAAAGGCATTTCGATGAGAAAGAGTCAAAATTTGGAAAACGAAAAAGATGTCAGTCGTCTTTGACGATAAAGGAGGCGATGATTTTTAGATCTTTGCTTTTTTTACGGACACACTGAGGACTCTAAGGACACTAAGAAGTGATATAAAGACACAAGTTCGTTTTCGCGTTACAGCTTTCTGAAGTACGAATTTTGTCCTCGAAATGCTGGGACCGAGGGAGGACTAGGGAGAGTTTACACAAAAAATATATCGATAACGCTATCATCTCTTTCTAA
Organism: Anthopleura xanthogrammica; assembly: GCA_964019055.1. Taxonomy (NCBI): domain Eukaryota; kingdom Metazoa; phylum Cnidaria; class Anthozoa; order Actiniaria; family Actiniidae; genus Anthopleura; species Anthopleura xanthogrammica. The sequence continues at coordinate 18,150,143 of OZ025207.1, read as the reverse complement.
ATTCATACAAAAGTCTCAGAACGATGCTTGATAATCTTCGTTTGATGAATTCAACCCTGGTCGTTTTTGGTTGTTTTCTGAATCTTGTGTATTTTAAACGATCTTTTAATCAGCCGGCCGCCATCTTGAAATTCAGGTAGTAATAGCCATGCAATAGTCTATCTATTTTCCTCAAGATAAAGGAGGTTTTTTGTTCTGACCCCAGTTTGGAAATCAGTGCAAGGGGCCTATAAGTGCAAAATAACAAAGTTGTATAATAGTTACCTTTCTTTTCGCATGATCTGTATCCCGGCCGGTTTTTGGTCCGCGGATTCTCAACTTTATCGCCGTTTTCTTCGGTAAGCGGTTCACACATCTAACTTAACGTCTCATTTGCTTCAGCGGTTATTCTTTGAAGTCTTCTTTTATTTACATTCCCAGGTTGTGGTACGCCTCAAGATAATTGTCGTAACCAAGTGTTCGTTCCATCCATCCCAGACAAAGCCTTAATAGGGCATGTCATTGACAATATAACGGTTGCAACACCTCATCTCTGTCGTATTCAGTGTTACCTTGAACCAAGATGTGTGTCCACCAACTTTGATCAAAACCCTGCCAACTATACCAACTGTCAGCTGAGTTCTTCTGAGGCTGTAACACACCCACGTGACTTGGTTGACAGACCAGGAATGATCTACCAAGGAACAAAGGTCAGTTAGAGAAGGGTTGTTTACAACTCTCTAAACATTCTCCCCGCGCAATACTAGCTGATCTGAAATAGTGACGTAGAAATGAAGTCACTGCAAAACTGAGGTGTCATGTAGCCTGCGAAAATTGACTTATAAAAGCTTATATTTGAGATAAATCTAGATCTTCAGGCGAGGTTTTTGATATTTCGTATTCATTATTGAGTGGGGAAATAAAGTTAACAAATAAACTTTTCCCGAGTAGCCGACTACTAAACATGACACCTCAGTTTTACAAATTTTCTCGATTCTCATTGGCTAATATTTTTTCTCAGATCAGCTTGTGATTAGTGTTTTGCGCAGTAATTTCATTGACAAAAAAGGCATTCCTATGTTATGTGTATGTGTGTGTAAGTTATTGATTGGTGAAGGTGTTAACAGCTAGTATGCCGTAAATCTCAAATACGTGTTGCATTTTGCATCTTAGAACAACTGCCGCAATGACACGTGTCCACCACTGATGGAGTGTCATTCAGGGTATACACCACAGGGATACCGATGCATATATCCTGACAAGTGTTGCAAAGGTAAATAAGTAATGGTAGCTCTTCAACTGAAGAGGAACGTCATGTCACTTTCACTTCTTTCCCTTCTTTCTTTCATTTCTCACTTTCTTGCGCTCCATATCACTGCCTCATCCAGAATACCGTGTGTCGTACTGTTTCACAATCATACGAAATCCACCCTATTGCATTTCAAATGTCAGAGTAATCGCGCTTTTTTTTCATTATCAATGCCGTAGCGCCTACTGGGCCGGATTGAAAGACAAGACAATGGGAATCCAATAGGAAGACATGTTACGGCATGTCGTACGAAAACCGCTATTATTCACTCGTAGATACTCACGTTTTCCCTATTGACACCAGTTCCAGATGAGCGAGTCTTGTACTTTCCACGCAAGTCTGTAGATGACTACATCAAGCTGAACACATCATTCAACACCAATTTGACAGCTTTCACTCTCAGTCTGATGGTACAAATCATTTCAAGTTACTCCCAGGATGTTTCATCCGTGCCATTCAGCCTGGCAACTCCAACTGTCATCAATACTTTGGTAATATTTATCAAACTTGACAGTGTGTCATTCCATGTTCATGATACAATCAGGTAAGAAAATGAAATACAGAGATACATGTATCTGCATATGATTATTGTATACCTAGAGGATATTACATGGTCGCGCGGAGATACGAATTTTATTTTCGAGTGTTGATATTATCTCTCACGAGTGAGCGCAGCGAATATCATAGATATTATCATAGATAATATCAGCACGAGAAGACAAAATTCGTATCTCCAAGCGGCCATGTAATGTTCTGTTTATTATATGAAATCTTCAATGAAGAATAATGGAGAATTTGAGACTTGCTGAGCAAAAAGTCGAAATTTGACACCACCAGTGTTGATATAAATCGTATCCCCACTGGCCACTGGTGGGAGAGGGGATATCAATTTTATCATTTTGATGTCACTCAATATCACACTCTATTTCATATAATAAACATGTATCTGCATATGATTATTGTATATATTGTATATACACCGGGTTGTATATCCGATACAAGCCTGATGGAACATTATGAGCTTTATATATAATTATATCATATCCATTTTGAAACCATTAGCAAATCCTGCAATCTGATTGGTTAAAAAGTGTGCGATTTAAGCATTAATTGCACTATTTTGAATCATTATTAGCATCATTTTGTCATACAAACAATTTTAAAGCTAAATAACTGTTGAGTATTTGAATATATTGAGATTTCAAAATGGAAATGATTAATAGGTAATAGAACTGAGTGTCTTGCAATTTTGTGTAGAAATCACACTCGTGATTAACAAATTGCACTCCCGCTACGCGGTCGTGCAATTTTGTAATCACTCTTGCGATTTCAACCCTTATCCCTCGGTGGATATGAGATATACCAACCCTCGGTTTCGCCTCGGCTTCGCCTCGGGTTGATATATCTCATAACCGCCTCGGTAACGGAACAGATAACCTTTACACATAGACCTCTAGTAGCAGGTCTATATCTAGATACGAACCTTGAATTTGTCATGAGGAATTCTTTCCTCGTTAAAAACTCAACGTATCCGATGAGCAGTGTTGCAGAAGACCACCTCATTGAGGCGTTGCTTCTAGTCAACCCCGCCGCATGGTTCGAAAGGATCAGCTGTATTTATATGGAATTCAATGCCTCCATTCTCGGTATTTCTCTGTGTTGCTTAAAACATTTATGCAAAGGATCTATTATACCGATAAACGGTACAGAAACCAGTAGTTTTCTTCTATTCACTTGTATCTTTCTATTACTAATGACAGAGAAGTCAAGATTGCATTGAATGATGGCAAGTGGCATCATATCTGTACAACATGGGAAAGTACCTCAGGCAAGTGGCAAGTTTATATTGATGGACGAATCCGTGACGAGGTAACCAACCTAGCAGCGGGCAAGGTGATTGGTAATGGCACTGCAATCATTGGACAAGACCAGGATGAATCGATGGGTGGAGGATTCGAAAAAGAGCAAAGCTTTGGCGAAGGTAGAATAACCAGCATGAGCCTTTGGGACAGAGTTCTCTCACCACATGATGGGTCCCTTTCATTCCTGGCCAACTTTGAATGTCATCCTCAGCCAGGGAAGGTACTCAGCTGGGAGGACATGTTAACAGGGGAACGGCATGGTAATGTTACAGTACAGGGGTAAAACAACCTCTAAGGAATTAATTAAAATGGGCCAGAAGTTAAACATGTTTAAGTAATGTTTAAAGTCTGACAATGAGGACTTGACGGGTTTTCAAAGTCCGCGCAATTAGGCGTAGCCGAGGACTGAACAATTGCAAGGACTTTGAAAACCCGTCAAGTCCGAATTGGAGGACTTTGAATGACTTCAAATCCTCATCAATTATTTACGAGGAATCTGTTCTATTGTATTTCTAGACCAATTGCAACACTGTTCCAGTGTCCTTGGACTTGAAATTTGTTCACGTCCAAGGACACTGGAACATTGGTGCAATTGGTCTAGTAATAATATAGATGCAAAAATTTCTCACTTTTGATTGGTTTAAAGCAGTGCAGTTTCCCTGAAACACCAGTGCAAAAACGTGAAACACCAGTGCAAAAACCTGAAACACCGGTGCAAATTAAATTTTCCGAAAACGGTCTTGAAACCAAATTTTTTTTGATTCTGCTTTTGATAACATTATCAAGCATCAAGACTATGCATTTTCTGATCGCGAAGGAACAAGTTTAAGCGGTGAAAACGGCTAAAAAGTTGATGATTTTGTTTGTTTTTGAATAAATATTTTGTCGGTTTCAGTTGAAGAGCGCGCGCTGCTGACGCTATCTCACGTCATTGAGCGCGCGCTCAATGAGCTCTTGAAAAACACATTTGATCAACACTATGAATATTTATGAGCATGAATATTAATAAACAAGGAATTTTGGTTCGAAATTTTTGCATCTATATTATTAACAAGAAATCGCATGGTTTTCTCGTGCACTTTGGAATAAATTTGCACTCGCGGGTTTTCAAAAAGCTCAGATAGCACTCGCCCTATCGGGCTCGTGCAATTTTGAGCTCTTTGAAAACCTGCTCGTGCAAATTTATTCCAAAGTGCACTCGAAACCATGCGATTTCCTATACAAATACAATAGAACAGATTTCCAGTTGGTTTGGGAGTACTTTACGTGGTTTCAAGTATTGTCAAGGGATCAAAATCGGGGCAGTTGGTTGGCTAATTGACTGAATAATTGATGAGGGTTTGAAAGGTTATTAAAAGTAGCAGTAGTACTCTCACCTTATTGAGTAGATGTTGTTAGGTCTCTGCTTTGATTCAAAGGTTTTTATCAAGCTTCTCTAGTTTTCCTTCTTCTTCAAGACCTAACAAGGTAAATTCCAATTTCTGTGAATTAGCCACACCCTGACCCTGATTAGCCCTGAGGTTGTTTCAGGGTTCGATTTGTGAATTAGCCACACCCTGACTTTGATCAGCCCAGAGGTTGTTTCAGGGTTCGATTTGTGAATTAGCCACACCCTGACTTTGATCAGCCCAGAGGTTGTTTCAGGGTTCGATTTGTGAATTAGCCACACCCTGACTTTGATCAGCCCTGAGGTTGTTTCAGGGTTCGATTTGTGAATTAGCCACACCCTGACTCAGATCAGCCCAGAGGTTGTTTCAGGGTTCGATTTGTGAATTAGTCACACCCTGACCCAGATCAGCCCTGAGGTTGTTTAGCAGATGTGAAGAGTACAGTATGCATGCACAAAACTTTTGCACAGCAAGGATACATGTAATCAATGCTCCTGAATGTCCTCAAAGCACTTAGATATAGGTCTTACACCTATATTTCTCATCATGAATTCAAAGTTTAACATGAATACCAGCTGTATATCATGAACAGGGACCACGGAACACCCTAAAAAGTGGTTGGGCTATATAAGGGACTAGTATGGGAAAAAATGGTGGGGCTAAGATTGGAAAATATAAGAGACTAGTATGGGAAAAGGGAAAAAGTGGTAGGGCTATAGCCCTACCAGTCCCTCCACCTCCGCGGTCCCTGATGAAGAGGGCAATAACAGTCATATAGAGCTAGTACATGTATAAGAGTGGTAGGAGGTTGGCAGGGAAATAGTAAACAGTATGGCCCCAAATCTGTGTTGGTTAAGGTATCAGCAGGTAGTTGCTAAGCTGTTGGTAGGATGTTGGCAGGTTATCGGTAGGCTGTCAGTAGGTTATCGGTAGGCTGTCAGTAAGTTATTGGTAGGATGTCGGTAGGTTATCAGAAGGATTTCGGTAGGTTACTGGTAGGTAATTATTTTGTTTAAGAGTTTTGGAATCCTCAACAAGCATGTCCATGTCTGAGGAAATGACACATGATACAATGTTGCAAGCAGCATAGCTCATGATAGGGTAGATTACGACTGGTGTTTCACCCATACGCAGGGATTTCATTAAAATTTCTAGTAGATGGATGGTTTCCTTAATACAAACAGCTATGTCAATGAAGGGACCATACATTTGGGATGTGGAATGGCAAAAGGAGGCGGCTCAGATATGGAAAGTAGATGCCGGAGTTCGCCGGTTACAGGCTTCTAATGAAATCCCTGCATATGAATGTTGAATGCAACATTGTCAGCACCACTGCACAAATTAAGTACAAACAAGAAACATTGTATCAAGAACATACTGTATGATAATATTATTTATTATTTATAATTCATTATTTAAACCATTTAGGAGCAGGCGTAGCTCAGTTGGTTAGTGCGCAGCCTTCAAAGCTAGAGGACCACAGTTCGATCCTCAGGATCTCCACGTCTGTTTCGACTTCTCTCTAATCCGTGTAGCTTCAGCTTTGAATACTCTTAAAACAGAGCACTGATGGAGAGAGGGGGGTAAAGTGCACACCGTCAGCTCCCTGGAAGACTAGCTACTAGCTGAAGGAACACTGACGTTAAATAAGGCCTTTACCTTTACCTTTAATGCCCAATTTCCATGCAAATATGATCAAATGCACAAAAGGAGGAATATGACACAATATAATTTTGCATGCAACAGGGAAGGGGAGCATTGTAAGGGGAACATGTGGCATCAAAAAATATATCCCTTGCATGCAAGATTGCGCCTGTGTCTGACCTTAACAATTATTATGGCACAGTATGTACGGAGCACCTACTATGAACACAATAAACTAAATTAAAAAGTTAATTCAAAAATTAACACATACCTTGGATTCTTGTATCATGCTGGAGTTTTCCTTCCAGCCTTTGAAGTACAGTCACAAGGTCTTAGAAGGAGCTGTATATTTCCAGATCTAGATCATGCATCTATTCTGGTTCTACGACAGGGATTGCATCTGTCCCTCTGATGTGGCGTTGTACACATATAAAATAAACACCAACAAACTGCAGCTAGAATGATTAATAGTCCAATACATGCCGCAATCAGTTCAACAACATCCAAATTGTCTTTCTCTCTTTCATTACTGTTTAACAAATCATAATCCTTTTCTGTCATTACATCAAAAACATCAGGAGACACAGTTAAGCCACCCAACTGGCCAGTCTTTGTTGCATTTCTTATTACATTTATTGATCCAATTTCTATAGTTTTCTTTCTACTGGTGAGTTGAACATATGCCTGAATAATATTGTGGCTTTTTGAACACCATTTGACTTGCAGTAGCTCAATCTTGAAGACTGTATGGTTACTTGCAGCTAAAACAACTAATAGTGAAGTTCTTATGTCCTGATCCAGGGTTTTAAATTGCTTGGATGTCTTGTCCAGAAGATTGTTCGTGAATGAAGAGTTGGTAGAACCATGAATGCAGAAACTTAGAACTTTTGTATAAAAACATTCTTGACAATTCGAATAGCAATATTTGCAGCAGTCATCCTGGCAGTAACCTATGAAGCATGGAAAGCAAGTAGAAAGTTAATATACTGAACAAACAGAAAATGCAAACACATGCTGTGTTGTATGTGATTAGGGTTGCTTGTTGGCTCTCTCCTGTGCTTTGAGGGTTTTTCTCCAGTTCCTCTGGTTTTTCTCCCTCTGCAAAAATCAACTCTTAAATCATAATTTGATCTCTGAGCTTTCACCTAGTATGGAACTTAGTGTTGTGTGTGATTGTCCCACACTGTGATATAACAGCCAAAGTTGATAGATTTTTTTTTAGATTAGGAAGTTGACAGTGCAGGATTTTCCTAAAATTTACTGCAGTGACTATGGAGGTTTCAGGTACTTGAAAGTCCCCCCCCCCCCCCACCCATGTTTTAAAATTGCTCCCAGTAACACCACTTTAACCCTCTGCTACAGGAGCTCAAAGACCTCTCCCCCTCCCCCTTGTCATAAAATTGCTTGCAGTGACACCTAGCTGAGTTGACTGCATTACTTGAAAGGAATGCACAAGTTTTGCATTCAATACAAATCCCTGTTTTTGAAGACCACAGACTCCTTTGCAAAGGCTTATACCCCGTTCACACTATAGCTTAAACATGTTTTAAAGTAGTTTAACTAAACATGTTTAGAAAATTATTTACAAACATTGTTCACTCTTTGAGGAAATAATACATATAAACTATCCTTCATATTGTACTGAACAGATTAGAGATGAAATAATTACATTGAAGCTTTCTAGTCTCTAAACATTATGTTTAATAAAAACTCAGTTTAACTAAACAGGTTTTGGTGTGAATGGGGTATTAGTCTCATTTATAAGTCAGCTATTCAAAAACACCATTAAAAGAGGATATGAGAGCTGGGATTTCCCTTTTTTGGGGCTTGAAAAATGGGATTTCATGCACTGGGACTGGGATTTATCCATTACTGGGATTCTGATTTTGCAAAATCTCTAACTCTAACTCTATAACTTGGACTGAGATTTTGCATGACTGGGACTGGGATTTTGCAAACTTTTGGGCTGGAAAACAGGATTAGAACCCCCCCTCAGGACCCCTTAAAACTCCATGGGATTTATATTATTCAACTTGGAGATTCTATACATTACAGTTGGCTGTTGCTAATGATTTGCAAAAGTCAACTGTAATGTAAAGAATGTGCAAGTTAAATAATACCAATGTCTGGAATTCCCACGACTTTTAATGGTGTCTATGAATAGCTGACTTAAAAACGAGGCTAAGCCTGTGTTGAAATCAGTCTGTGGTCTTTAAAAACAAAGGTTTGATTGAATGAAAAACTGGTGTTTTATGGGTCAACTATTTTTGGTTTGCATTTTCCAAGACCAGTAAAATACAATGTTGAATCTTCAATTCTGCTTGGTCGACCTTGAGTTGGTCCCCCCTGATTAGGATTGCCCTTGATTAGTAGAAGGATGTTTTGCTACAAGCTAAGGTAATGAGATTGCACCCTGCTCTAAAAGTGTAAGCTATGTAGCTAAAACAGGGAGTTCATGAGCATAACCTGCTCAAAAATATGCAATTTGTTGTTGTTGTTTTAATGTATGTTATTATATCATGACTTACCTGGGGAAATACGTCGTGTTATAGTCGTATTACATCCCGAAATACAGGCTGTACCATTGCCTTGTAGAGACTTGCAGTCGTATTCTAAACCGCTAGAACATGCAAGGCTTGAACACACCACCGGATGAAGGGTCAAATGAATAAGAAACGTCACCAAGAACTGTAAACACTTGACTTTAAGCTCCACCGGCTTTGTACAAGACATTTCCAAGTAGTATACTGGTCTTCTATAGTCTAATTCCCTGATATAAGGGTTGAGTATACAGAGGAATTTGAACACAAAATAAAATATTTTCTGCAATGGAAGAAAAACAAAGTCAACAAAACAAGATTAGGGCAACTTTAGCGTTATGAGAGAGCTTTTTTTTCCAAACTAGCAACTAAAAAGAACAAAAAATCAATGATGTGAAGCCTGTTCTTGCCTTGTGACTGTTATCTTCAGGTTATGATTGATAAAAAGCTTCACAAACAACAGCCGCCATTTTGATCGGATTTACTGAAGAATATGAATTGGGCTTCCTGTGCCATACCACACAGGAACCCCACACAAATTCTGTTTTCACTTATCAGTATCAAATATCTTACAAAATGACTTATTTTGGCATAATATATATTCTATTTGTTTTTGATGAAAGGTAGCTGAAAATGAGTTGTTCAATGGAGTTGTTCAATGAAGTTATAAAGTTTTTCATCCCATAAGCTAATGACTGTAAGGCTCGATCAGTCCTCTAACCACAGGTAACCCAAGCTCTCGATAAAGCCAAAAAATGTGCATTTTTTGGCTCCTCTAAAAATTCACCTGACAATTTTTCCTTCGAAATTTTCTCTGGAAATAGAAGTATTTCAGCAGACCAAAATAGCAGAGTAATTTTTTTCTGATAGTTCCTTTGATTTTCCTGTAACATTTTTAAAGAACTCACTTTCCCAGAGTGCTTTAAGGAGGCTCCCTAGAGTTTACTCTTCCTCCACCAAGAGTCACAAAAACTACTCGCATTTTGTCCAGAATTATCAATCATTTCAAACCAGTAGCAACAGAAGCAGCAGCAAATAAAGCTCCGTGAAATCTACCCTTGTGTTTAGTGATTTGTATACGACTTTGACAAACTTGCACGTTCAAAACAGTTCATTTAATATATTCAGAATGCAATGAGTATGCTTGCGCATGCGCAACTACTAAACTTGAAGAATTTTTATTTTGCGTACGTTAATTTTCAAAATGAAATTAACTCAAAAGTACATGGTGAAATGTTCCCAAACGTATACAGTTTTTTCACAATGTTATAAAAAGGCAACTGACAAAATGCTACTGAAATCCTGACATCAGATTTTTTTTAATCCAGGAAAATCGAAATTTCTCAATATCTCACGTTCTGATGTCAAGATTTTTTTAAGCCGCAGTTATATTATAAAAAACCCAACGGAGTTTTATATTATGTATTTAGAAGAATATTGACCGTGGAAAATTCGAGTTATTATTTTTTTAATGTTAAAAATAGGCCTTTTTACGACAGATGCAGCGTTGCTATGGTAACATTGTACGTGATCATTACTACCACAAACAAATCCTAAACTCATAATCTTTAATATGGTTGGTCTATCAGGCATCGATATGCAGATATGCTTTTGCTATAAAAGGATTTCTCTTATAGCTCCAAATACCTGTAAACTCTAGGGAGCCTCCTTAAGAGCTTTGATGCACATTGCTTATTTCCATTTTATATTGAAGCGAGGGTAAGTTATGAAAAACTCGTTACAGACATCATCAAAGGACACAAAAACACTACCATGTAAGTATTCCTATCAAAATTATTGTATTCAAAAACCTCCATACATCCTCTTATATATCACCGAGAACTTGGGCTACCTGTGGAGTGATTTGCTATTGATTTCAGGCATTTTGGTAGGCAACAGCACCAACATATTTTTCCATACATTTTCATGTTCTTTGTAAAGGCAGCCAACCGTTGGTCGTCCAAATCTTCGGCACTATTCAATAAAACCACTTCAAACTTTCCAATTTTACTAATTTTGGTATGCTCTTTTCAAATATCATATTTTCGTTTTGTTGGATTACAATTTTAAATGTCACGCAAGACCTGATAAACCCTCATTGGATCCTGAGCAGGACCCTGTAGGATATTGAACAAGTGCCTTGATAGAATCCGGAATAAGATCCCAGCGTGCTCACCCAACCGTCACGGTCATGGCACGGAGACGCTATTTTTACATCAACTTGAAATCTGCTCTGAAAAATGACACCGACATGGTAGTACCGATTAACTTGCTTTATTAAAATATTTGACAGATAACACAACTTTAGGCGGTCTTATAAATCGAGTTTCGATATTTACATCACTTCACCTTTTTATCAATCAATATTATCAGTATTGATGTACGATCCCTTGAGTTGGGTCAGAATGCATGTGGGAATTATTGCGCAATGATAAAAATGCGCGCATCTATCTTATCAATAAAATTGATTTACTCCGGAACAGGACACTATCGACCACGGAATAGAGGACTACGTTGGGATAGTTCCACTTCCGGGTTGAGTAGGCGCATCCGGTTCATTGTCGCTGCTGTCTTTTAATCCTTGAAGACCCTTTGGTAGACTCGTGTCCTCATTCTCACTTCCAGTTCCAGCGACGAATTCCTCGTAAGTTGATTTTTCTTTGAATGGTCTTGGTCCTAGTAGTTCAATCATGTCTTCACGGTTCAATACCTCTTTCTCCAGTAGACGTTGAGCAACCTGGAATACAATTAATTTATAGCCCTTTCTTAATAATGCGCGAACAACAAGGAGTTTTCTAAACACATTTAAAATCGAGGGCTGGTGAACGCAATGAAAAGAATACATGCAAAAACAGCTAAAATGAATACGTTCTTGCTTGGTTTCAATCTATTGTCATAAAAAAATCGTACCCGCAACTTGGCGCGCAAAATTCTTCCATTGCAAAGCGAATGTTCCTCGTAATGCTACCCCTCGCGCGCAACAAATGTTGCGTGATTTGAATCCCGTGCACAACACGTTTCCCTTGATTCAGGAGGTAGGAGCCCTCTGCGCTCTACAACGATGATTTGTTAAGCGCTCCTACCTTCTGAATCAAGGAAAACATGTTGCGCACGGGATGCAACACAATGCTACAATATTCCGCGACTTTGCAAGATTTTGATGCTCGCATAACCGCACCTTGGTCTACACTGTAAAATGGCTAATATTATTCTCAATCAGGATCCGAAAAAAAAAAAAAATTTGATCCACGTTAATTCCCTTGATTTTCAATTCTCTCTTTGTCGGAGATTGAGAAAATGTTTTAACATATACTTTTCTAAGAGGTTGCCGTGTTGGCTGGAACAACAAATTTCATTCCTCCTGACCAGAAGGAATACCGACTTCAGGGCGGAGATTTCTTCACATACCTTTTCCACATTATCTTTATGATCTGTCAGTAATCCTGTCGTTCTGTCATATGCCTTGTTTATGAGTTCTCTGGCCTGTTCATCTATCAGCTGTGCTGTGGCTTCGCTGTATGGTTTGTCGAAGCTTGGTTCACCTTCTCTTGGCAGATCGAACGATACATTGCCCAGCTTTTCGTTCATACCAAATGTGACGACCTGATCAGAGACACATGTAAGTTACCGGTAGGACACATATGGTAGGTTTGGTAATAATCATATATAATGCTAGTATTTTACTTCGAAACTGCGGGGAATGGTTGCCCAATTCTCTCGAGCTAGGGGTTCATGCATAAAGCGTTCGAAAAAAGAACAAGAAAAAAAATTAATGACTACTAAAAAACCTTCCAATTTCGAGTCGCACATTCTATATTCCATTAGACCTTTTTGCTCTATCACTATTTTCGACTTCGTGCGCTTTAAGAACAATATGTCGACATCAAAGATTGTACGAAATTTGAACATCTTTACTGGTATGTCCAAGCATATTATTGACGGGGATGTTCTGTACCGTGCCGTGCCGGTATGTCCAAGCATACTACATGGATGATCAGTATTCTCGTGCACTGGTACTTTACGGAAATATTATCCACCGTGCCGTGACCGTGCCGGTATATTTAAACATACTACATGGATGATCCCTACCGTGACCGTGACCGTGTGTCGAGATTTTTTCTGTTATCAATGCATGCAGGATATCTCTACACCTCCCAAACCCTGCATCTGAGTGACAGCTCGCTGGACCCCTCTCCTTTGATTCTCATGAGAAGAGAGCACTGATTTTCTGTGTCCCCAGGATCCCTTATCAATGCATGCAGGATATCTGCACTACACTCCTCTTATTCCCACAAGAAGAGAGCACTGACTTTCTGTGACCCTCAGGATCTCTAAACAGTTCTTAGAGCACATCTCTACAGCACACTACACTCTACTCCTTTGGTTTTTAATCTCTTCGCTTCTCTTTCTTTTACTAACCTGTGCATATGCGCTCTTGGTGACTTTACTCAAATCATCCTGAGCTCCTGTTGTGATGCGACCAAAAAATATCTGCTCTGACACTCGACCACCCAGCGTCATACACATCTTATCTAACAACTGTAACAGAAAGTGAACCAAGGTAAGTATGGCCTAGATAACTAGAGATCTTATCTAACAACTGTAACAGAAAGTGAACCAAGGTAAGTATGGCCTAGATAACTAGAGATCTTATCTAACAACTGTAACAGAAAGTGAACCAAGGTAAGTATGGCCTAGATAACTAGAGATCTTATCTAACAACTGTAACAGAAAGTGAACCAAGGTAAGTATGGCCTAGATAACTAGAGACCCTTTTGCAGTCACGTGATCTCAAGGCTTATAAATCCAAGAGTTCGAGCGTGACTGTATTTAAGGAATAAAAAACAGTTTTCCGTGTATTATACTCTGATAAAGACACGCGGGATGTGGAGAGAACACGAGAGAAGCGTAGGAAACCACGACGCGTAGCGGAGTGGTTTCCAGCTTCTCAAGTGTTCTCTCCACATCCCAAGTGTCTTTATCAGAGTATAATACACGGAAAACTGTTTTTATTGCTTTTATAAAATAACTAACTTTTCGAGAGAGAAAAAAAATGACGTGAGCATGTATTATGCTCTCATAAAACATGGCTTTTTGACCAATCAGAGCGCGCGTAATATCAAAGTTATTTTATAAAATGTAATCAAGATTCCAGTTCGAATCGAAAGCTGGTTTAGAAGAACTATTTCTCAAGTGAGTTGTACTGTGACCTAAAGTTTAAAGTCCCATATTTCATTAATAGACCCTTTTGGCTTGGGCTTAATGTTTTCCTATTTCAAACAACGTGTCATTCCCCCGAGTATCATTTCTTTGTTTAACAGTTGCGCATGACAAGACACATGAATATGAATACAACTCAAACAAAGAATCTTATTCTCAAGAGAATGACATGTGGTCTGAAATGGGAAAACATTATGCCCAAGCTAAAGAGGTCTATTAGGGTAAAAGGCAATTACAATGAGATGAGAGGAGAACAGTCATGGCGACAAAGCAGAAAGATAAAACTACAGAAGTCATGGTTTTATTTACCTGTTCTGTTGATAATAAATATTGTTCTTTAGGCAAATATTGTGCATAACCTAATCCTTTCCCTCTAGGGATAATGGACACCTAGTGAATAAAAGAGAATGAAATGAGAAATAAAAGAATAAAAGAGAACAAGAATAGTGCAGGCAGTAGTACCTTGAGTAGAGGATCAGCATGCTCTAAGAACCATCCAGCCACAGCATGTCCTGCCTCATGATATGCTACTGTTTTCTTTTCTTCTGGCTGAAGAACTTGAGTCTTCTTTTCCAAACCTGTTTGTTACAGTAAAACAATGTTACTTACTGCAACTATCATATGATCTCTCGTGTACTAATAGAATACCCTGCGTGCAGCCTGACATCAACTCTGGTTAACATGGTACTGTCTTAAACAGAGTTAAAGTTGGGCTGCGCAGGCTAATGTTCTAACTGACCATTAAGATTTCATTTGCACTGCTGCTGTCCATCACAGAGACCATGGAGAAGAAGGGAATTTAGCCTGAACAATCTTTTTTGCTAATTTTTGCACAATTTTTGCTAAGAAAGCAGAGTCAGTCTGGTACCTAACTGGTAGTAGTATTGGGGAGCAACACACCCCAATACTCCTCCCCCATCTTTCCCTTAGCCCATTAATACTGTAATAGACGTCTTAAGTGTGGGTGTAATCTTGTCCCATTTTAGACCATGCACATGTAGCATTCTCTTGAGAATAAGACACTTTGTTTGAGTTGCATCCATATTCATGTGTCTTCTAATGCACAACTGTTAAACAAAGAAATAATACTCTAGAGAAAGTCATTTGGTCTGAAATGGGAAACCATTATGCTCAAGCTAAAGAGGTCTATTCTGTAAAGTATCCTACCACCACCTTGTATCTGAAAGTAGTCAACATTACCTCCAATGACTCTCTCAATAGCCTTCTCAAAGTGTGATTCATCTACCATAGGTGCCAAGTATCTTGCTGCGATAAGGGCTGCCTCATTACACACATTAGCAATATCAGCACCTTGACAAAACACATACACATGTCAGCTATGTTTTAGAAATCCCTCATAGACTTGCAGCAACCATACATGGAACAATAACAATAGTAGTAGTGTATTTATTGAAGTAACAGTATTTGTCAAAGAAACAATATTTGTATTATGATCATCCGGGTGGATGTAGTCCTACGAAGGACTGTTTGATGTGACTGATGTTCAACAACCTGAGCGGAAGTCATCTTCAGAGTCAAGTGGAGGATAAAGTCAGATTTAGTAGTAGTAGTGTAAGGTACCTGTAAACCCTGGTGTCAGAGCGGCCATTTTTCGTGCAAGTTTTTCTTCATCAACATTCTTCTTGATTGGTTTCAAGTGGACTTTAAAGATGGAGCATCTGAAAACAAAATGTAAGAACTATAATGAGGATATTGTGAACATTATACACGAGCAAGTACCTTTGTAAATACAAACTAATTTATTTATCTGTATTGTTATTTTTTTGTAATACATTTATATGTGTGTAATAAAAAGAACTTGAAAAAGTATCCTTGACAATTTTCATTGCTCGCTTAGACGATTAGTAAGTTTTCCATGACAAACTCTTATTGACAAGGTTTTCTTGCTCGTGTAGATGATGAACAAGTTTTCCTTGACAAGTTTCAATCAATGAAGTAACAGGCTGGGAACTAATCTCATTAATATTCTTTGCCACATTTTCCTTGTTGTCCGTCTACACGAGCAGATTTCATCCTCGACAATTTTTCCTTGTCAAGGAAAAATTGTTGTGTGGATGTCGCTTAATTCCACACAAGAGCATAATGGAGATGGAAATGTACACCTTTGCATCTTTTAAGGATGCAAATGACCAAAAACAGCATGCATCACAGCAATAATTATCTGTTTTGTCATAGCAATTAGCTCTATTACATCTGCATACATGGAGCTAACAGAGAAGGATGAAAATGATAACCCTTTTTTCACAGATCTATACACAATATAGATAATTTGACAATAAAGATGATTGATGCAGTGAGTGCAGTTTTAGTTCATTTGCATCCTCCAAAAGTTCCAAAGGTGTACATTTCCAACTCTAGTGGTAGAAAGCAAGATTCCAGGCCTTGCTTGCTTCATTCTTATGATGAACAGAATCATCAGCTATAACAACAAATTTAACAGACTACGCTCTTTACCTTCCCTTGATGTCCGGTGCAGACAAGTGTATCTGTCTGTCAAACCTTCCAGGTCTCAGTAAAGCAGGATCCAGTACATCAGGTCTGTTGGTACCAGCTAATACCACTACATTAGTAGTAGTACTAAAACCTTAAAATAGATACACAAAAATTACAACGAACCATTCGCTCTTGTTATCCATAGCTTCCCGCAAAAAAGGTTATAGACCTCTTTTGAATTGGTAAAATACTGCTGTTCCTTAATTGATTTCAGACTCATTTGTTCAGGTTTAGCTTCATTTCAGTGTCAGAATACCTTATTATAGGAAATTAACGCGAATTTTAAAAAAATCACATTAATTTACAGTAAGTATGTTAATTTCCATATCATTAATAAAGTGGAACGCTAATTTTCACGATATCAATTTCTAGTAATTTTATCTTAAATCTACTTTTGAAAAATTATTTATTTTAAAACTGAACATTACAGCTAGTCACTTAATTTTCTTCATTTGAAAGTATTTTTGCCCTCAATTCGTGTTAATTTAAGTCGCGCTAATTTCTAATACTTTAATTTAGTGGAGCATTAATTTCCTATAATAAGGTAATCACAAATAATAATGAAAAAGTAAAGAATGTATAATTTCAACAATGCAAAGACTTCGAAATTATTTGAATGGACCTTTATTGGTACTTGCGAATATTCTACACAAAATCAAGGTCAACCCTGAGCAACAGAGAATTTGAAACTGAAGCATTTCCTAATCATTTCTCTCAATTGAAATACAGTATTTTCTTCCAAAATTGTCAAAGTACAAATGTCTCCTATTTTATTTGTACAATAATAGCATTTATCATGCACATGCCAGAGTACCTTTGATGGGCATTCCTATGGGTGCCATGTTTTTTATTATTATTTTTGCATTACTTATCCAACATCTAGGAGTAAAAATTCATTTTCTAAAATTTTGTAAAATTAAGTTTATTTTGAAAAAAATTGGTGTTAAAATTGAATGTAAATGAGGATAATTCTTTATCTAATAAACCCTTGTAGCTTGACATAATGCTTTCCCATTTCAGACCGTGTCTTTCCCTAGAGTATCATTTATTTGTTTGATGGTTGTGCACGAGAAGACACATGAATATGGATACAACTTTAAAAAAGAATATTATTCTCAAGAGAATGACACATGGTCTGAAATGGGAGAACATTACATTACATTTATCACTAATGATTTGAACAAAAAATGTAATATGCACGATAATTACCATCCATTTCTACCAGAAGTTGATTCAGAGTATTCTCTCTCTCATCATGTCCACCAAACTGTCCTGTCCTTCCTCGCGCTCGTCCAACAGCATCAATTTCATCAATGAAGATGATACAAGGTGCATTCTTCCTGGCCTGTCCAAACAAGTCTCGCACTCTAGCTGGACCAACCCCAACAAACATTTCCAGGAATTCAGATCCAGATACAGTTAGGAATGGTACTTGTGCTTCTCCTGCTGTTGCTTTGGCCAGAAGTGTTTTACCAGTTCCTGGTGGGCCAGATAATATTGCACCCTGTCAATGAATAAGAGAATTAATAAATGAACTCAGTCTATTCAAAGTCAATAAATAAACCAACCCTTTAAATACTAAATAGTAAACACAGGGTTCGTGCTGAGATTCAAATACAAAATTCAAGGAGTATTCAAGGACCAAAAAGTTATTTTTCAAGGAATTAAAAAATTTTAAAAAATCAAAAAATTAAAAAAATTAAATTAAAAATAATTTTTAAAAAGATTTAAAAATTTTAAAATTCAAGGAGTTTTTAAGGAGTTTGAGGTGAACTTCTAAAATTTAAGGGTTTTTCAAGTGCCCTTGAAAACGAAAAATAAATTCAAGGAGTTTTCAAGTAGTTTAAGCAGTAAAACGAACCCTGTATACAATAATAATAATAATTTCTTGGTCCAATAAGATGTTTATATTTTGAAGATTCAAGTGAGTTTGACTGCAACAATCCATGTTAAAGTTGAATGCTAATCAAGGTAATTCTGTATAGAGGGTGGTTTTTACTGTACCTACCTTTGGAATTTTAGCACCAAGCTCATGATATTGTTGTGGGTTCTTTAGGAAATTCACAAACTCCATGATCTCAAGCTTAGCTTCCTCACAACCTGCCACATCCCTGGGGATAATAAACAAAAATAGTTATTCAAAAACCCATGCGGTTACCCATGAAAATGGGTATAATGCACACATGAGATCCAAGAGCCATACTTACTTGAAGCGTATTCCTACACTTGTTTCTTTGTTGAATAATTTAGCAGTAGAACTACCAACACCAAATATACCCTAAATACAGAATCATAATCCAAAAATTAACAAAAGCTCTCTTTATTCCACAACATCCCCCAATTCTAATTTATCTAGTTTCCAATGCAGGGGCCAAGTTCTACTCAGCTAGGGATCTTCTGTGAAAGGAGGAAATTATGGGTGGCATACTGGTGACAACATTCGCCTCTCACCAATGTGACCTGGGTTCCAGTCCCGCCGGGCTCGGTGTTGTGTCTGAGTAGAGTTTCTAGTTGGTTCTCTCCTGTGCTTTGAGGGTTTTTTCCGGGTTCTCCGGTTTTCCTCCCTCAACAAAAATCAACTTCTAAATTCCAATTTGATCATGTAACAAGGGCTACAGGTTTGTTAGCCAATGGCTATTAAGTGCTACCCTCATAAAAACAAGGAAGTTTTACTTAAGGAGGCTCGAAATGGTTTTCCTTGAATGAGCGCGCGCGCTCTTAAATGACATAGCACTGAATCATTTGAAATGGAATAGGAAAATTTTGTCCCAAAAAACCTCATACTTAAACTAAAATAACTTAAAAACTGGACGGTAATTTTTTTTAAAACTTTGCATGTGGCTTTTATTTAATGGTTCGTAAGTGCTAAGAAAAAATAAAAAAATTCTGTCATGGGGAACGTCCTAAAATAATCTTCATTGATTTCTGAGAATTCCTCATTACAGAATTTTTTCTTTTTCCGTCTAATCAATGATTGGATCACGAAGTTCAAACATGCCAATCTTAAACAACTTTTACCGTTCAGTTTTTGAGTTATGGATTTTTAAATGAAAAACTTTGCACACGTTTGAAGTGTTCTATCGTTGTCATAGAAACGTGTTGCGTCATATTTTTCTTTTCATTCCAACCTTTACTTTATGGTCTTTCGTCTTCTGGGTCAACTTACGGTCATATATTAGTCATATAAAGTTTTTCAGGGTCGTTTTTGTTAGTCTATATGCAAGTTTGATAACCCTTTCTAGCCTCCTTAAGTATACTGTTTCAACCCCTATTATAAGTGGATGTACGGTGACATAATCTGTTTTGGTTGATTGTCATATAAATTGCCAACCAGAAATCTACATGTATAGAGCTGTTAAGTTGTGATGAATTTCCAGGTCAAACTGCTCACAAAAACCGCTAAAATAATGTGAAACATGCTCGTAATGATTTAACCTCCACCTGAAACAGTTAGCACATTGGACAACAAATCCTGTCATGAAGAAAAAGTTAGAAAAAATCTTTATGAAATGCTTTTCGTTTTGGACCCAGAAGTCGTTTTTCTATACGAGTGACGTCACACTTAATAGCTCCATTGGACAATCCAATAAACCAAAGTACGCACAAGTTTATTTATGATAATATGCACTTACCCCCTGTCCCTTAGAGCCAGCAGATAATCTTCTACTGAAGTATATTAATGCTCCTATGATCAGTAAGGTTGGCGTCAGCTTGATAAGCTCCTTCCTGTAGGTCAAATACATTGAAAACATCATAATTACGACAAAATTAATGATTCAGGCAGAAACTCAACGGAATAACAGCATAGACTTCTATTGGTTGCTCCCAGTCAATCAGAGCATGAGATTTATAATAAAAAAGGTAATACAAGTTTATAACTGACGTTTTAGTTTTAGTGCAGAGTGCAAAAGTATGACCACTTTTAATATATTTGCATACTTGATGCATGGGCTTTTTGCAGCCAAATGAGCTTTTACACGACTTATTTGGTAAAACCAGCCAGCTTCGCATTAAATGTGTCGTTTTAACATACAAAACCCTGGGCATAGAAGTATGCAAATACATTAAATGTGGTCATACTTTTTCATGTTACCCTGTAATCCTTCATTACTCTGACAAAGAACTAACATCGTTAAGTACACTTTTATGTTTAAGTTACTTGCATTGAATTATCATTGCTCCTGATATCTACTGTAATGTTTCTACTTCCTTAACTAATACTTACAGCCACTCTGACTCCCTGACGTAAGTCACTGGTACCCAGTAAGATGGGTCAATATTCATCTCTTGTTGAACAGCTTCCAGATTGCGCTCAAAGTTTTCTACACTACCAATGGTAAAGGTGAGGTGACCCTAAAAAACAAACACAGAATACTAAGTCTAAATGTTCTATGAACAAAGCATAATATCAAATGCTCAGATAGTGATGATTATAATGCTGATAATGATGGTGGTTCATATTGATAAGCAAGATATCATATTCAGGTCATACAGTACATGGTTTTGAATCATTAAGGTCACAGTGGTGTTAGTGTTGTTGATGATGATGATGATGATGATGATGATGATGATGATGATGATGATGATGATGATGATGATGATGATGATGATGATGATGATGATGATGATGATGATGATGATGATGATGATGATGATGATAGAGGTGATGGTAGAGATTTTTACCAAGAATGATGATGATAGTGATAATAATAATGATCATAATGAAGATAAAATGATAATCATCATCATTACAACATTTTGTGGTGATGTTAATGATAATGGTTATGCCTCTGGTGCTTCTGTTAGTGGAGATGATGATGACGATGACGATGACGATGATGATGACGATGATGATGATGAATGTTGAGGCTCATGTTCATAATAATGGCATCAACTTCATGGTTGTACAGTGTAGCTCATGATGATTCTGATGCTGGTGCTTTTGCCAATGGCAAAGACAGTCAAAGGTTATGATAATAATATTCTTACCTCATGAGGACTACTCTTTGTGTAAACCTTCACTTGACTTTTATTGGAAACAACAAGCTTGTCAACCTGTTTATAATCAAGCACCACAACAGAATTAATTCAAAAGTTTTTAAAACAATTTCAAGACTAGTTACTAAAAGGACAAGTTCCTTGAAAGAAAAGAACCAAGCCCCCAAACACAGTGCTAATATTAAGTAATGATTTTTTTTTAATGCTTTTCTTTATTTTACATATATTTTACAAGGATGGTTTACTGTTAGGGGCTCTTCTGTGAGGTTTACTGCACACATACATGTACACACAAACTACCACCTCAATATTTACACAACACAACACTCAACTCAAATTCTATTTTCAGGAGAAGGAAAATTAGAAAAACCCAGAGAAAAACCCTCACATGTGGCAAGGGAGAAAATATGCAGCTCAGCACCGAACCAGTGACACCAGGCATGAACTAGACCAGTAAGAGACAGTACTGTTGCAGTGCATACTACCCATGCCATCATTTTAGTGACAACTTAAAACCATAGCATTGCCTGCCAAAAGAGATCTGTGTAGGTCAGTGCCTGACTGGCAAGAATACTCAGGGTTTAGCCCCAATACTCATCTTTTTTCTGTTTTTTTTTTTCCTTTTTATATTTTTTCCCAAAAGGAATTTGTCATAAAAAACAACAAGACTATGACCATTTGTACTTACATCTCCTTTTTCCAGGTAATTGGTACGGAATTCCTGCCAGTTAATTTCTCTAACAGGAGTACCACTATACATCAAAAGATATCCTGCACCAAGTGCCAAACCAGTGGCCAGCCAGATCTGCTGTTGGTAGTTCTCAAAGAAACTCTGCCACCATTGTTTGTTGCCGCCTGGACCTTTCCCATCTCCTGAACTACTGCTACCCCCTGATTTCTTGTTAGAATCATTATCTCCTGAAAAAGGTACATTTTATTCTTTAATTAAAAATTATATTATAGCAAATTAATTCCCTCAAGGTATTCAAATAGAAAAGATTATTATATTTTACTTCTCAAACTCATTGATACCAAGCAATAGAGCTGTTAAGTTATGACGTATTTCTGGGTCCAACTGCTCATAAAAAAAAAACACTACAATAAAACTTCCACCTGAAACAATTATTAGAACTTTGGACAACAAACATTGTCACAAAGAAAAAGTAAGAAAAATCTCTATAAAACTGCTTTTGGTTTTGGACCCAGAAGTCGTTTTTTTATGTCACACTAATAAAAGCTCTATGGAATACTCTATGGTTGATAGCACATGACGGGCAGTATTTCCCTGTCATTGTAGGCTGGTAATGAGATTCATGAGATTCATTCAGCTGATTTACATCAAGCAATAGAATACTCTATGGTTGATAGCACATGACGGGCAGTATTTCCCTGTCATTATAGGCTGGTAATGAGATTCATGAGATTCATTCAGCTGATTTACACCAAGCAATAGAATACTCTATGGTTGATAGCACATGACGGGCAGTATTTCCCTGTCATTGTAGGCTGGTAATGAGATTCATGAGATTCATTCAGCTGATTTACACCAAGCAATAGAATACTCTATGGTTGATAGCACATGACGGGCAGTATTTCCCTGTCATTGTAGGCTGGTAATGAGATTCATGAGATTCATTCAGCTGATTTACACCAAGCAATAGAATACTCTATGGTTGATAGCACATGACGGGCAGTATTTCCCTGTCATTAATTGTAGGCTGGTAATGAGATTCATGAGATTCATTCAGTTGATTGATACCAAGCAATAGAATACTCTATGGTTGATAGCACATGACGGGCAGTATTTCCCTGTCATTAATTGTAGGCTGGTAATGAGATTCATGAGATTCATTCAGTTGATTGATACAATGCAACTAGAAAAATAGTAAATTTTCCATTATATATACATAAAAATTTTATTTTAAAAATCTTACCTGTGTTATTTTTAGGTGATTGTTTTGAAGCCCCTGGAAAATATTTCTCAAAGCCTAAAAATAAAAAAATTAGCAGTAAGTATTAACACTGCGTATCATGGGGCTGAGGCAAGAATGGATAAATGTGTCATAATACCCCCCCCCCCCCCAAAAAAAAGAAGAAAAAAGAGAAAAATATTCCTTTTTTCGATTTGACAAATATTAGTGTATTCCTGGCTACCTTAGACTCCATTGCCCTATAAACAATGGCATGAACTATCTTTTTGTTATGTAAGGATTCTTCTTGTTATCGTTTGAAAGGTTAATCAAATTATATCAGACGATTACAACAAATGTTTTAAAAAAACATATGAACGAGGGACTACATGACAGCTTCAACACATGTATTTTCCTTTACCTTTTGGTGCTTGAGAACTAAACCTCGCGAGACGATCAAAACATAGTTGAGTAACTGGTTTATGACTCAGCAAAACTCTTGTACTACAAGAAAAATTTCCAGCCTAAAATGACAAAAAATATAGACAATTATTCGTACTGCACTTTCTCTTGAGGTATACCTACTATAACGAAGGTAACCTGGTTTATTATATCGATACATTAAAAAGAATAATGCAATATTGAGCTTATAAGTCGAAAACAAAATTCATGTCGTGTTTTTGACAAACCTGAGGATTCAAGAGAGTTCGTATGAATGAACGATTTAACCAAGGTTGTAGAGGCTTCGAGCAGAATCTGAACGCCATGACTGGCTCTTGTAGTACTATGCTTTATATATTAGGGATTTTTGATATGAAAATAGGCTAAAATACCAAGTTATAATCACATTTTTTGACTTCTTTTCTTCATCAAAACATATCCTTATGCAACTAAAAACCAAGATGGCTGCCACTAGTGTCTAGTCTACTAGCGATAATCTATACCACAGGGAGACCAAGAATAAAATGTATTTAAATTAAACTAGCAAACTTTCAAGAAATAATCTTAAATTGAAATTGAAGGTCTAAAAGTATAAAGTAAGGAGAATAATATGTTTTTTTCGTTGATTTTCAATTAAATATATGATTTTGAAAATTTGCAATTATTGTCAACCGTGTACCACAGGGATACCATCATAGTATCTTTATACAAGATGGCGGGTCGCAAGATTCAATACGTGCAGCAAGAAACACCTTCGTTTATAAAGAACTTCAAGGCTCAAGTCGGCTATAAAGAACCAGATAATGTAGAAAGTAAATTCGAGAAGCTGGAAAAGAGTTCAAATGAGGAAGAAGAAGAAGATCGAGATGGGGAGAAGCCAATGGTTATTCTTGGTTCAAATGTTAGTGAAGAAGAAGCGAACGAATTCCTGGCTAAAAAACAAGAAGAAGAACAAGAAGACGAAGAAGAAGAAAGGGAGGAACGAGATCATGGTAAACTGTTATCATATGTGTTTCTTACTTCGCTTATAAATCGTTTTTTTCTTCTCGTATCATCCTACCCATCCCTCCTACCCTCCCTACCCCTACAAAGTTTTCGAAGTGTTGTGTAGTTATTTTCAGGCAATCCTTTTATTACGAACCCAATTACTGATAACTTAGCTTTCTAAATCATTTCTATTATTATGAACCAGTTTATTCTTGGTTTAGATCCTGGGGACATTTATTGAATCCAGTGGGGAGTGGGGAGGGGGAAGGGGAGGGTTTGTTTTGGAACTTGGGCCCCTCGGCAATCTCGAGCCCAGGACTCTGGGTACGAGATTGGAACTGGGGAAGCTGACATTTTTGCTATCCAGTTGTACAAAAAAATATATAAAGTGTAAAAAGAATTGTTGTTGTAATTCAAGCAGCCCTCCCTCAAGTCTTAAAAGTCATATATCTTGAAGAATTCCAGGAGATGGATGGCAAAGATTATTTGTAAATGACGTATACTTAAACTTTTTTCTCCAAATTTTTTAAAAACGTGTGTTTTTGTATTGGGAAGAGACTAAACTGTCAGGGGAAGCTTGGATTTCCCATTATATTTTTTTTTACGTAAGGGATTCGGGGCCTAAAATGGAAGGGACCCTGCTTTTGATCAGAACTGGGATAAAGATTTGAGGAATAATCCACCTTTTTATTCGTTGTAGAAGTTAAAAAAAGTGAGAAGGGCAATGCTGACAAGAAACAAGAAGGGAAATTTGTGTTCAAAAAACCCACCAAGAGAAAATCAGAGGAAGCTAAAAAAGACGATAGAAAAAAGCCAAAGGAAAAACATAAATCCTCTGGCAAAGCAGTGAAGAATGCAAGTTTGCTTTCTTTTGGAGATGAAGAAGAAGAGGAAGATTGATGATGGAATTCTGGTTGTGCTCCTTCAATTCGGATGTGCAAAATACTTAAAAATGCCTTTCTCTGCTCCCAGCTGCATTCAGATGAAGAAGCAATATGCAGTGTGAAATTAAAGGAAAAACAATGGAATCCCATAATGCAGTTGAAAGATACCCAAAGTATCCCATGATGCATTGCATTAAAAGGGCCATAATGCAATACACTAACAACTACAAAGTATAGTAAAGAGGAGCTGGAATTAACATTAGTAGGAGTGGAAGTACTGTTGCACCTTGCTTAGTAGACAGAAACCCATTAGACTGATTCAATGTCATAGTTTTCGCTCATTTGTAGGTGGAGGTCGCTCAACCCTGTGAGTGGGGAAAAACCAGACAGAGAGCGAACTTGGACCGACTTATGGAATCAGTCTAGACACCCACGTACTGTAATATGGACACCCCACTAGCTATTATGGACACTTGTCTTTGTTCCAGTGATATGCATTTCCTCTTCAACCACGTAGACATATTAGTAATATGGACACTCTTTATTGTAGAACTGTTAAACTAGATTGAAGAAACAACATGCATGCTACCTATTGTTCATTATTTTATTGTAAATTTTATTATTCCCAAGTCATTCAATCTTTCATGGTCTTGCCCTGTGTACCAGAACATCTTGTTGATCATTTCCTCCTAAAGTCAAATAAAAACACTCAGGTTTTAGAAGATAAAACCAATAATAGCACTGACAATTTTTCCAAAACAGGAAGGGTTGGCAGGGGTGGATCTAGTTTTTATTTCAAGGAGGGGTGCCACATTGGAAGAGCACTCAGAGAGGGGTGGACCCTTTAGAATCAAAGGGAAAAACATTATTTTGTATTGGTTATCTTCGAATTAGGGGCACAAAGTCAACTCGGGAGGATCCATCCGTCTCTGGTTGGTCCGACAGTGTATGTGACACTTTATCGGCCTCCTAGTGCAGGGAGCCCTAAGTGTAAGTAAGTAATAACTTCAATAAACTTCAATAAAGACTTCAAAGTAAGTTTAGAAGACAATAACAATTATAGCAGAGCATTTTTTTTCAAGGATGTGTGAAAACATGACTCATCACCTTCAAAGACTTTGTTTTTCACAGTTTCTGGGGGAGGTTGACTAGCAACAAAATTGGGAACTTGAACTAAGAGGTAACATGACCCTACCACACCCTTAAACCAAAGGATTGTGTCAAAATGATCCCCAGAAATGGAAAGAGCACCTAGATATTAGTAAAAAGGTGGGGGGGGGGGGGGGGGTGGGAAACATTTGGTGTTAGATGAATCTGAGAACTGTCTGTATCATTTTGAAAAGATGAAAAGAGTAAACAAAAACTGAATCCCAAACTAAAAGGGACTCAGTCCTGTCGCTCCCCCTAAATACACCTATCCCTGGGCTCTTTCCATGGCTTATGCTGATGGAGTTCCTGTGGATTGGGTGGAAATGTTCATGCAAAAATGTGACTGTTCTACACCTTGCGCATATGATCGCCAAGGACGGATCCAGGGGGAGGGTCAGGGGGGTCCAGACCCCCTGTCATACCTAAGGTCCCATTGTTTGTTTTATCCTAAAACTTAGTTTTGCCACAGTTTAGAAGTAAACTTTGTATGAAGTATACATTTGGACCTCCTCTCAACGTTTGGACCCCTGTCTCAAGAAATTCCTGGATCCGTTGGAACACCCTACAGATTTAATCGGATTTCCTCACAGATCTTACCTTATCAAATAGATTGGTCTAATAGTAAGGTCTAGTATTGGAATTCACCACGTTAGCATCTTTTTGATGCCCATGCACTTTTGTTTGCACTCGCTCTTTGTATTAAAATGATTACGACTAGCACCGCATCCTTGATAGGTGAACTTCTCGCATATATGTTTCTCCTTGTTATAGTAGTATTGTACCATTGATAGTAGTTGACAGTTGCTATCATCTCTTGGTTCATTGCAGACCTTCCTTGATGTAAAGGGCGAGGCTGATAAAACACTGTCACCTTAGAAATATAAGAAGTCAGTTATTAAAAGTTAGTCTGCTTTGGAGAAGAGGGCAGACGATGGGACGGGCCCTAAGGCACCTGTGGATGGGAGGGATGGATGGATAGACCTCTTTTACAGCCATTCTCAGACACACGCGCACTCCTGCGAATTTTTCTGTCGCGACAAGTTGGTTTTTGGTGGACGTCAATCAAAATCGTTGCCATAGCACTGTCGGAAAACACAAAGCTACAAAGGCATGTGCGTATGGAATGTCATGGAAACGCTTTGATTGACGTCCACCAAACCCTACTTTGTCGCGACAGAAAAAATCGCAACAGTGCGCGTGTGTCTGAGAATGGCTGTAATAGCTTCGTATGCAAATTGCTCGTTCCAGACCACATGACATTCCCTTGAAAAATGTTCTTTTATTAAAATATTTACACATGAAAGAATCAACTCCCAAGAGTGGCATCACATGGTCTGAAATAGGCACAACAAGCAACGAAGCTAAAGAGGTTAAATGTTGAGTGAAGTGGTTTTACTTGGGTAGGTAGACGATGTAGGTTATTCCTGGGACATCCTGGCCACGTCCCTGTGACTAGAGTCGTATCTAGTAACACATTTTGCGAGATAAAACGAAATGAATGGAAACCGTCTGACAGTCAGTGAGAGATTAGCTAATTAAAATTAAATGTTAAATGCAAGGGTATCTACTAAATCATAAATTAGATCCGTATAAATAAAGTAAATGAGCTACGGCCTAAGTCGCTTACAGTGCGGATACTTTTACAAAGTTAACCAATCAGAATAGAGGATAAAAACAAAGCTTTCTTGGGCCAATCAGGAGCGAGCAACGAAGCTAAGATTTGATTATATCTAACATCCTATAACAGGCAACGTAGATGTTTTAAACTTTAGCATGGAAATGAAACATTGTGATTAGCTGGTTTTGCTCTCTCCTGTCGTATTCACTGTACATCGTGATTGGCTGATTAGGTCAGTGCGATACTGATTCTGCTCTCTCCTGATTGGCTAAAGTTTCATTTTACATCGTGATTGGTTAATTTAGTAAAAGTGGTGTCAATTATTGTGTCTCCTGATTGGCTACAGTTTTCACTCTACATCGTGATTGGCTAATTTAGAGGCTAATTAGTGTGTCCGCACTGTACTACCGAAAGAATGAAGCGTTCGTCTTCCACTCCTACGAAACATTCTGCTCTAATATAAGTCAGTGACAATGTCCACAGAACACTTCCCAAACACGTCAAACACCTGCTCAAAGTATATCCAGAGAGTAGAGGAAATCCGGTCTAACCTGTTTGTCGATAAACCATCTGAGTAAATGACAGACCACGTGACTTCATGATAACACGTGATGTTTTTAATACTCAGTTAAGGTAAAGCTTTGAATGTCGCTCCGAAATAAAAAAATTAGAGCTCGCACCAAAACGTTTTTTTTTTCATTTTCTTCATATGATAACCGTTTGCCTTACAAAACTCGATAATGCTCTGTCGTGAGAGGAACCTCGTTGGTCGCGTGTGAATGAGAACGTCCGTGCAGTATTTAAGCACAGGCAGGTTTTGTGATTCAAGACATAAGTAATAAAATAATCTACATATTGTGATCTGAATTGAAGCTCTAAGAGCCTTGAACAATAAAAGTGACATTTTGTAGGTGGTAAATCATTGTGTACAGAGATAGCGGACTGTTGCCCCACGACCATTGATCTAAACAAAATTGTCCTGTTTGAGTAACATTACATGATTTTTTTCACGAACATGTTATATAACTCTACCTGGTACAAAAAGAAGATAGAATATCAAAAGAATAAGAAAAATCTATGATTAAAAAGTTTCAATCCTATACGTTAGATTTGTTCTCACTTTCTATACTTGCCATGCATTTGGTTAGTAATCTAACTAAAGGAATAGGAATCGAGTGTGGGAGGAATGGAGTACTCCCGTGGATCATTTAAAAACTAAATGTTTCAGTAACTTTTCGATGGATAAAGGGGATATTTTTAGTCACTGAGGCAATCTGTTTTATTTAGACGAAAGACAAAAATCTCTTCACTAATGACCAATCATTTTAAATTCTGAAAATTCTGTTTTTGTTGTTGTAACTTGTTGTTGCATTGGTGCTCGTCATTTTTGTTGATGGTGGTTGTTGTTACTGATGGTAGTGGTATTGGTTTTAGATGTGATGAATGCTCTTTTTTTGAAACCAGAATGAAAAAAATGAATGAAAAACAGGTATTTGTATAATACTAACGCAGTTTGAAATCTCTTATACTTACTTACCTAACAGACAGAGAATTCCAAAATAAATAACGACGAACCTGCTCATTCTGGTATCTTTCTGGCCGACAAAGTCACGCAAAACTACGATATAACTCGAACAATCTTGGAAGTAGCACAGAATAACTGTTATACTAGTAATAAGACGAAATGTAGAGATCAACGATTGTCCTACTCGTAGATCTCTGCCCGCACAAGTGTTCAGAGAAAATCAAGTCTCCTATTGGTTAAAAAGTCATGTTTCTAGAGCACTTATCACTTGTCATGACTTTATTTGTCTTACGCTGATAGATTTTATTAAATGCATCGCGAGGTGTTACGCATATTAAACGCCACCTATCCCTTCTGCATCTATTGACCAAACAAATAAGACGCCTTCGTTTGTGGAAGTTATCGAAGCCCTTGGTTTTTCAACATTGCCGAAGCGTCAAGTGAGTGTCTCTTTTTTCTTAAGATTGTAGACCGAAAGATGTCGGACTGGCTTTTAATAGGGTGGTAAAACGTCTCCTGGTTGAGCGGAAAGGCGGCAGTAAATAATTATGCTCATTAGTAGAGCAAGGAATGGACAGGATATGAGAAGCTGTGAAACTTTTGAAAAGGATTCCGGTTTCCTGTTTGAACTGGACCGTGAACGTGGCAGTACGTATAGAACAACATTAGTTGTTATTCCTATTATCCATCCATTCATTCATCCATCCGATCCATCTTTTTTTTTTATTCATTCATTCATTCATTCATTCATTCATTCATTCATTCATTCATTCATTCATTCATTCATTCATTCAATCATTCATTCAATCATTCATTCATCCATTCATTCATTCATCCATTCATTCATTCATTCATTCATTCATTCATTCATTCATTCATTCATTCATTCATTCATTCTTCCATCCATCCATCCATCCATTCATTCATTCATTCATCCGATCCATCCATCCATCTTTTCATTCATTCATCCGATCCATTCATCCTTTCATTCATTCTTTCATTCATTCTTTCATTCATTCCTTCATTCATTCCTTCATTTATCCATCCATACATCCATACATTATCCATGCATCCCATCAATCCGTCAATCAATCAATCAATCCATCCCATCAATCAATAAATTCAACCATTCTTCATATCTATCCATCCTTCCATCTATCCATACATGCCTCTGCCCATCTATCCCATCAATCCGCCAATCAATTCATCCCATCCATCCATCCAGTTTTCTGTCTCTCTTTCTTTTTTTCTTCTTTCTTGATTTTAGACAAATCACAGCTTCCTACGCATAAAGTTAATTTTCAACATATTTTCAAGTTTCCAATTATCTTTTTGAACCTTATGTAATCACAAAAATCAAGATACATCGGATAATAGCTCTGGATAGCTAATTAAACATGTTTCATTTGTATCTTAATCCCCAGCTACAGAGCTAGTACGTAACATCGTTCCTTCCATTTCTCTGCACTGCGTATTCAATCCATGGTTCCATCTCCCCTTAGTTACTGTTGCTATGTCCCACGAGCTCAACAAATTAGCTAGAATATCTCAAAAACAACTCTGATCGCGGAAAACTGATCATGAATTGTTTTAACTGTTCACTTTCCTTTGAAAAAAAATTGCCTCGTAATTCTGGTAGCATACTTTAAAACAGATACTGTGTAGTTGTCTGTGGAACCATGAATAACCAGAAAACTCGACGGTTTTAACCCAAATCTGTGCGCAATTGTTCGGAAGCTATTATCTGTTTGTGTAAACAACAAATATTGTATTATTTACACACGGTTGTACATTGTAAAACATATTTGCTTATGTTATTTTAAAGTAGGCAATTAGAATTATCTACTTTAGACTAACAAGACAAACTCTATATGTATCAAAATTGCTCATCGAATTAACCTGGATTATCGTTTTTTTTTCTGTCAGAAGAGAAGCTAATTGTGAATTTAAACTTCTAACGAGAGTCGGAATCATCTGTTACTTTTATTCTTCATTGTGAACAATGAACAAACTTTCGTATTCTCGATTCGAGATCGAGTGATGAATGAATGAATGACACGTGTTTGTCTTTGTTATTTACCTTTTCTCCAACTGTTCTTTTTCTTCTTCCCTTCTTCTTCGAGTCTTATTCCTGCTTACATCAGTCAGGTCCTTGTGCGCGGCTTCATTCTCTATTTACTGCAACGTGCGTCTCCGATACATAAACGGCCGGGCACTGTAAAAACAATTAATAGATCAATAGACCATTTCACGGTTTTCGTCGATCAACCTCATTCTCGATAGCGTGTAATTTATTCTTTAGAATTTGACTAAACCCCGTGGAATTTTTAAGTGTTTCAATTGTTTGATAATGTGTACATTCCTTAAATTACCGTGAGCTGTAGTCAAATTCTAAAGAATACATTACACACAATCGAGGCTTAGGTTGAGCGACGACAACCGTGAAATGGTCTATTACTTACAGTATATTGCGTATTGTATCTTCGGTATCGGGATGTGCAACCTCAACAGAGTTTGAAGTAGTAGTACATGCGAGGATTAATAAGATGGTTTATAAGACGTAATGGTTTATAATGACCTTATGCGCCTTGTGGCCTGAAGAGCGATGAGGATGCGTGATTGGTTAACGAGGTTGCGCATTGTTACACTATGTGCACAGGTTACTGCTGAGCCTGTGTAGCGAGTATACCGAGAGGGTTTCTCATGCACACAACTTCTTGCTTGTGTGCGCACTTGGGGAAGAGGTGTGGGGTATGTATTATGTTAACAGTCTTTCTCGTGCACACCTGTCAAGGTGCGCACGTTTTGTTAGAGAGGATTTCGAGGTATGAGTGTTAAGCGGTACGGCACACAGCATGCACCGTCACGGCACGGTACGGCACACGGCATGCACCGTCACGGCACGGTACGGCACACGACATGCAACGTCACGGCACGGAATTGACAACGGAGTGGAAGTCGACTCACTTCTCATCCAATAAAAATGATCAAACACGGCACGGTCACGATCATGGCACGGCACGGTCACGGTCACGATCATGGCAAGGCACGGTCACGATCATGGCAAGGTACGGTCACGATCATGGCAAGGTACGGTCACGATCATGGCAAGGCACGGTCACGATCATGGCAAGGCACGGTCACGATCATGGCAAGGCACGGTCACGATCATGGCACGGCACGGTACAGCATGTCATACCATGAGTTTTTAAATTCATATGAAATCTGCTTTTCCGTGCGTATTTACCAAGAACATGCGTTGTGTGTCAACTACTAAAAACTTATTAGCTTGCAATGTCGCATCTGAAATGCTAAGTTATTGACCCCGTACACTAAATCTCTACCTGGGGGTCTATACCTTAGCATTTCAGATGCGACATTGCAAGCTAATAAGTACAGTGAAAAATATTAATACCAAAAAGATTTCAGTCCTCAAGAGAAGGGCACAATGGGTCTGTTGGAAAAGGTCTTTCATAAATATATAGGTCGGATTAAAACGATTTTGTTTGTCGAATGTGTGCATAGGATGGAGAAGGAATTTTTAAAGAGAAAGAAAAAGAAAAAAAAATGAAAAACGCAACATGATGAAGTCCAGTTCGTTAGCCGTGCCCTGACTAATTTGATGAGCCAAGGGGTTGTGTAAGGATTTCATCTGTGAGTTAGCGGTGCTCGTAGCTTAGATCAACCCAGAGGTTGTTTCAGGGTTCGATAAAATCTAATCTTTTTTATTTGAAAACGTAATATAGAGAAGATTGGAATGTGAGAACAACGAAGATCTTTGTGTTAAGTGAATAATTGAGCTATCACACAAAAGAAAACTGATGAAAGTCTTAATTAAAAATAAGTAATCACTTCAATCTTAGAATACGTCGAAAATCAAACTATTTAATCAACTTCCAAGTTAACGAGATGAAAACCAAGAGGAAGAGAAAACATGATATCAATCAAGTTGTAGTTTTCCTGCTCAGAACGAAAACAATTGTTTCCTAAATGAGATAAGGAAGGATGAAGGAGCAAGATGGTGGTCCCTTAGGTCGAGTTGTTTAGACTACCTCATTATCCTATCTGCCACGCGTTTCCTTGATCGGATTCTATCGATATCAGGTACCAATTAAAAATACTGCCCGTAGATCGACGCATCCAATGTGTTCCCGTATCTATGAATAGCGCGAATTCACTCAATAAAGTTTTTGTGTCGTGAATCGGTAGATCATTAGATGTTATAGGGCTTAACTAATGATCTATGCTTCCATGGATCATTGGACAATAGTTCATATACAGAAACATAGATTATACACAGACAAAGTTTGCTATCGTGAATGGA
Organism: Anthopleura xanthogrammica; assembly: GCA_964019055.1. NCBI lineage: Eukaryota > Metazoa > Cnidaria > Anthozoa > Actiniaria > Actiniidae > Anthopleura > Anthopleura xanthogrammica. The sequence goes on along the minus strand of OZ025207.1, from coordinate 18,115,851 downwards.
TCATTATGCAGATCATTAAATGTCAGGGCTGAACTAATGATCTATGCTTCCATGGACCATTGGACAATAGTTCATATACAGAAACATAGATTATACACAGACAAAGTTTGCTATCGTGAATGGATCATTATGCAGATGATCATCAGATGTCAGGGCTGTTCTATACTTCCACGATGATTACTATTGGTCTCGTGAGAGTAATAACTTGTAATTACAAGAAACCCTTCAGTCAATCCTTCCTAATAAAAGGATCGAATTAGACAGCAAACAGAGTATCAGTTATTTTCATCACTTGGTTTATTACTTATTGCTAGGCATGGTTCTGCTCCATGTGGGAGGTTAATGATGGAGTCACTATAGGCATGTGTGGGTTGAGAGGTCCGTCTAGATTGGATTACTTTATTATAGTAATTTGGCTCTAAGGATCGTTTGAAGACATTCTAGTATTATTATTAGTCATGGGGAGACGGATGTATGTGTGGTTATGAAATTTGACACATTCATCCATCCATAAATCTCAACCATCCCATTCCATTTATTCATCCATCTCGAACATCTCATTAATCCATCCAATCCACCCACCCATCTGCCCATCCATCCATCCATCCATCCATCCATCCATCCATCCATCCATCCATCCATCCATCCATCCATCCATCCATCCATCCATCCATCCATCCATCCATCCATCCATCCATCCATCCATCCATCCATCCATCCATCCATCCATCCAATTAATTTAAATTATTCATATTTGCATCTAAAAGGACGAATCAAGAAATCCTATCTGATAATGTATTGTGGCCCATAAAACATTACAGTGTTTTGTTGTTTTGTCCTTTAACCTGTAAAGAGCCATACCCCACCATAATCATGTAGACTAAACTAAGAACAGCTATGTAGTCTCCATATCCACCATGTTGATGGTGTTCTGTTTATTCAGCGTATACGTGCCATTTTTCTTCATTAACACTCGATATGATCAGCTCTTTGCATGATACTAATCATTCCTATCCCAGTTAAGTAAACATGGGACGAATATTTAGGACGAAGGTTTGAACAAAGACGCCGCGAACAGCAGTAGAGATATGAAAAACAGAAATTAACTAGATGTGGGAGAGATAAGCGAGGGAAATAAGTATAAAAATATCTAAACGTGCGGCAAGTTTTTGATCCAAAAATAATGAATAATACAAACGTGGATTCGTGCAGTTATTCGTACTAGAGGAATATCGAAGGTTACTAGTGGAATACACAGTTATCTACAGCTATGATGGTGGAAATAAAAGGTTCCATGAAGGACGGTGTGCTGTCAAGGATAAATGACATGTGTACGATCGCGATACACCGTGGGATTCACTCATATGGCCATGAACACAGAAATAAGTATCACAAGTACTTAAAAGAGAAAATATTAAACAGTTTGTTTGTTAATCATTACTACAGTTTACTATCTTGTTGATAGCACTGTTATCATTATTATCATCTCATAATGTGTTTTACACCTAATTGAAGAAGATTGTAAACCAAAAACAAAACATAACAAGTTAAATTCCAATTCGATGTGTGAGTTAGCCATGCCCTGACTTTGATCAACCCAGAGGTTGTTTCAGGGTCTCATCTGTGAGTTGCTGTGCCCTGACTTTGATAAACCCAGAGGTTGTTTCAGGGTCTCATCTGTGAGTTGCTGTGCCCTGACTTTGATCAACCCAGAGGTTGTTTCAGGGTCTCATCTGTGAGTTGCTGTGCCCTGACTTTGATAAACCCAGAGGTTGTTTCAGGGTCTCATCTGTGAGTTGCTGTGCCCTGACTTTGATCAACCCAGAGGTTGTTTCAGGGTCTCATCTGTGAGTTGCTGTGCCCTGACTTTGATCAACCCAGAGGTTGTTTCAGGGTCTCATCTGTGAGTTGCTGTGCCCTGACTTTGATAAACCCAGAGGTTGTTTCAGGGTCTCATCTGTGAGTTGCTGTGCCCTGACTTTGATCAACCCAGAGGTTGTTTCAGGGTCTCATCTGTGAGTTGCTGTGCCCTGACTTTGATAAACCCAGAGGTTGTTTCAGGGTCTCATCTGTGAGTTGCTGTGCCCTGACTTTGATCAACCCAGAGGTTGTTTCAGGGTCTCATCTGTGAGTTGCTGTGCCCTGACTTTGATCAACCCAGAGGTTGTTTCAGGGTCTCATTTATGAGTTGCTGTGCCCTGACTTTGATCAACCCAGAGGTTGTTTCAGGGTCTCATCTGTGAGTTGCTGTGCCCTGACTTTGATAAACCCAGAGGTTGTTTCAGGGTCTCATCTGTGAGTTGCTGTGCCCTGACTTTGATCAACCCAGAGGTTGTTTCAGGGTCTCATCTGTGAGTTGCTGTGCCCTGACTTTGATAAACCCAGAGGTTGTTTCAGGGTCTCATCTGTGAGTTGCTGTGCCCTGACTTTGATCAACCCAGAGGTTGTTTCAGGGTCTCATCTGTGAGTTGCTGTGCCCTGACTTTGATCAACCCAGAGGTTGTTTCAGGGTCTCATCTGTGAGTTGCTGTGCCCTGACTTTGATCAACCCAGAGGTTGTTTCAGGGTCTCATTTATGAGTTGCTGTGCCCTGACTTTGATCAACCCAGAGGTTGTTTCAGGGTCTCATCTGTGAGTTGCTGTGCCCTGACTTTGATAAACCCAGAGGTTGTTTCAGGGTCTCATCTGTGAGTTGCTGTGCCCTGACTTTGATCAACCCAGAGGTTGTTTCAGGGTCTCATCTGTGAGTTGCTGTGCCCTGACTTTGATAAACCCAGAGGTTGTTTCAGGGTCTCATCTGTGAGTTGCTGTGCCCTGACTTTGATCAACCCAGAGGTTGTTTCAGGGTCTCATCTGTGAGTTGCTGTGCCCTGACTTTGATAAACCCAGAGGTTGTTTCAGGGTCTCATCTGTGAGTTGCTGTGCCCTGACTTTGATCAACCCAGAGGTTGTTTCAGGGTCTCATCTGTGAGTTGCTGTGCCCTGACTTTGATCAACCCAGAGGTTGTTTCAGGGTCTCATCTGTGAGTTGCTGTGCCCTGACTTTGATAAACCCAGAGGTTGTTTCAGGGTCTCATCTGTGAGTTGCTGTGCCCTGACTTTGATAAACCCAGAGGTTGTTTCAGGGTTTGATTATCAGCCTGAAGAAATCAAATTGAGTTGCACGCGCACTGTGCTGGGGTGCGATTGCTTAAAATAGGCTCGACGTATATAGTGAACTACAGCATGAGTTCTAACGATCGCGATTAACTATAATAACTAATTATGAGAATCTTTTAGAAGCTAAAACCAGCTACGCCGGTAAAACCATGCTATATATTATGCTTTACAATATTGTAAGCAATACATCTCTTTTATTACTTTTGCCGCCAGTTTTATCATGGTCAAGTACTCAGATCATTACATTTCATATATACTGTTTATTATACAGTTGCGCAATCTTTTTTGAAAGGAAAATATACTACCTAATCATCACCATCATCATGATCACTATTCTCGTTATTATTCCCTAATATAATCATATGATATTCATTCATAAATGATATATAGTTATTCTACTGTTAGACGCAACTATATACATTTAGCCATCCTTTTATTTATTCTCTCATTCCATTCTCAATATTAGCTCTTGTTGTAAATACTGTATATGAGATTACTTTTATTGTATTACCTACTGAGATTACATCGTTTCTATATTTGTCTCGTATCCCGGTCATTTCTAAAGCTTATGATCTTATTAACATCTTTTAAGCTCTGTCACTCTTCAAAGTGAATTTTTTTAACGTTTTTTATTCTATCTTAAGAAGAAATAGTTAGAGAGGGAGAGAAAGAAAGAAATGAACAAACAGATAAAGAAAACTGAGAGAGAAAAGGGAAGAAAGAAAGAAAGAAATAGAAGAAAAGAAATACCGAGAGGAAAGAGAAAAAGAAAGAAAAAAAGAAGGAAAGAAAGAAAGAAAGAAAGAAAGAAAGAAAGAAAGAAAGAAAGAAAGAAAGAAAGAAAGAAAGAGAAGAAAAGAAATACCGAAAGGAAAGGGAAAAAGAACGCTCACTGACTTATTTACAGACTCATAATTCATCTTTGAGTGTATGTACTGGCGGGAATTCTTCACATGCAACTTACTTGGGTTCAAAGTTCTGAAATTGCTCCCAAAAAATGACATTCAATGACGGAACAAAAGACATGGCAGGAATATTGCTTAATATAAGTAAAGGGATCGACGGATAACTGAAAACTTATGATAAATTCTGACATTCAACTAAAATATATGGCGGTTATATGCAATCCTGCAATAGATACATCAAGCTAAAAAATCTGTCCTAATCACACGCTCACCGAAAAAAAATTAAAAACTAAGAGAAAACCTCACAGATTCTATTCCAGTGAGACGTTGAATGATGTGCTGAGTTAATGTATACCTTATGTAGACAAACCATGTCGTGAAGAGTCTTCTACACAAACAGTGTGTCATACGCGTTGACATTTTGACCACATTGAACGTTTATTAAAAATAATTCATTCTAGTAAAAATAGTTGGCGAGCTTGGCGTGCGCGCGAGCAAAGTGCCACGGATACATTTTAGGAGAGTTTGTGAGAGTGCTCGCAAAGAATAAATAAACTTTATTGACGGCTACCATTTTAAAAAGAATACAAGAAAATCTATTATGATGACTAAATATATTTGGTTTACATAAGAATATCAAGGGTAGAGACAAGAATCTTTTAGTATATAAAAAAATTTAGCTAAGAAGGCAAGAATTGATTACAGCGAGGACACTCGAACCATGAACACTTGATATCTTTATATATTTTATTTTATGAACTTTCTACTGCTTCAAACCTTCTGAAAATGAAGCACTGAACTCAAATAATCTTATTGTTCAAAATAAATCATATTTCCAATCGATTCACTCAAGGGATAAAGGAGAAAAAAGTATGAAAAAAACCTCAAAGTGTTCACGGTTCGAGTGTCCTCACCGTAAAATATGTCAAGTAGAGAAGGGATAGAGGAGGTGAGAAAAGTTGTTAAGTGATATAAAAGTCTTGGGGAAGGGTAGGAATCTTTCAAAAAACTGACTTATAATCAAAATGTTGTCCAAACAAGTATGGCTTGTGCAGACTGACAGAGCACAAAATCTATAAAATAATAAATTGTGATGAAGTAGAGTTTAAAATGTTTTATACGGGTCTATAAATGGTTCGACACCAGGCTTGGTTTTGATAAAAGCGCATGTTTTCCCCAATTAGCTTAACTGCATGGTAAGTGACCCGACATTTAAAAAAAAAAAAAAAAAAAAGGTATGAAGATCCCATCTAGGGGACCTAATAACGTTGATTGTAAGTCTTTGAATGAAAAAAATGAAGAGGAAAAAATGATTTTAAACGCCAAATGTCTGCCATCTGTGAACACTCGTTGTTTTTTTTTTGAAGTTGTTTGGGCTTTTTTCTTCAAAATGCAAACAAAATGATGTCGAAATGCCGCGAGAATTCCTTGTAGTTTTAGCAGCTGATGAATAAACGACGCAAAGTACCTAGCATTAAGAATTTATCGAGTAAACGATCAAAATTTACTCAGCATTCTTACTCACTAGCTATTGGTTGAAGCGGTTTGGATTGGACAGATAAATAAAAGAGTTTGTGGTCGCGGAGTAAAATTTAACATCGTTATCAGATTCTAGAAACACCAGACAAGATGATATAACATTGAAAGAGTTTTACAAAATCTGTCACAAAGTATAGACATATGCTTTTCTGTTAGCAGTTGAAAGAATTTTTTCTGTATCTTTGCAATGACGACAGTATTTTTACCTCCTGGGAAGAAGAGTACACACGATAGTTTTTTTTTCAAACTTAGGCTATCAATTTTTTATTTTCCAATATTGTATGGACTGTGCCGGATGGTTAGGGGGAGGGGTAGGGTCTTAGATGCCGCGCGAACCACAATAAAGAATCTTTAAAACGGGTACGGCGTTTTCTTCTTTTGATCTTTTAGCTAGACCACAGACATACACTATTCAAGTGACAAAAAAAGAGGACCAAAATGATAGCCACAACGATGTATAGCATATATAGTTTTCAATGGCATCCTTCACTTTTTATCTTTTTTCTTAACCACACAGAAAGACACATTTTCACTGGCAATAAAAACAATCAATGTACAGTGAAATAATTATCACACATGACTCCAAAACGTGCAAAAGATATTGGTTATAGGCTTTATTTCATTCGTCTTTCTATGCAGCAGAAACCAATTAATAAATTCAATATATTTTCAGCTAATTACACTTGTATTTTTAGCCATTATTGACCATCTTTGCTGTCATGAAAAAGTTGGTCAGCCGCTTCCTAACGGCTGTCATTTATCCTAGAACATTTCCCTTTTACTTAAGCCAAATTACAGAGAAAATAACTTTGTAGGAAGAGAATGAATACGAGAATTCACACACGAATTTGTACGATATCAGGTCTGACAGCTGGGCTTACACTTAACTATTTTTAATGAAATGTCAGCAATTTTATTCGTCGAAACTGTACTATGTGTCTGTGTTCGCTTCCAGATGCTATGTAGATAGGACAATATTGTTCTTGCAGTGGACAGATTCTTGCTATTTATAAAGAATTCAAGTGGGGAAAGACTATAACTTTATCGGCTTTCAATGCTTCCTTAATGTCAAACGTATTGAACGATAGTAGAAGCCGCTTTTACTGTATTTGTTTTTCTCCAAAAACAAACTAACTGTCAAACAAAATTTATACTTCGTGGGCTGTTTTGGGTCAAAATATGTCAGGTTCCTTTGCCGAATTTCCGTGTTTTGTGATGTTTTGTAGTTATTATGGGTTTTCGAGTTGTCATATTTAGTCCGGTGAAAAAGTCGTCATCAAAAAGGGGAAAAACCGACTCTGTTTTGAATGAACTAAATTTAAAATTCTTGCTTGTCTTAAAGGTCTACAATTAAGATTATTGCTTGTTTTCGGAATAAGCTACAAGAGTAAACATTACGTCTTGCTAGAGCAAGTGGTAGAAGGACACAGAACTTGAGAAATAGTAAAGAAATAGCGCCAACATTCGAAAAAAAAAATCGAAAAAAATGATGAACAAACAGGAAAAGGGACCTGATTGTATTGAAAGGAAATGGTTTTCCCGAAAGCGAAAAAGTAAATATAAACAACTAAGTGTGGTCCGTGCGTGCGTCTTGGTAACTATAGCAACACTAGGCGTTTATGAAATTATGGGAAAATCCGTATCGGAATAGAAGGAATGAGGATCTTGGAATCTATTCAACTTAACTTTGTTATTCAAACGGTATTTCAAAGAAAAAGAAAGCAAGATTCATTATCTGTGTTTCGTATTTGTTTTTACTATTAAAATGCCTTGAAATCGAGACTTTAAAATATAACACTCATATTTATTTTTCTTGGATTAGTTTTGCTTGTTTTATTTTTTTATTAAAACTTAAATATTTTTAGTTTATTTCCTCGGGAATTAAATTAAGAAATTATTTTCTCCAGCATGACAGTAATGTGAGCCCCGAGCCACAGAAGAAAGTCTTGGACACCTGATAGAAGATCAGTCAGTACCGAACTCAAATCATGGAACTATGACGACTAAATACTGATATATATTCATTTATCTCTCGGTTTTTTGATCGAGGCTTTCATAAATCAAAGCAATGTCTTTTTCAACTAACTGATTAGATTTGATGATAACTTTTTGTCTTTCAATTATCCTATAAAACCCACGACATTATGTCTGGTATATTACCCCCGGTAAGGCAGACCAAAAATCTCTGAAATCATCCTCTCAAGATCGAAGAATCGAGATGATGGGTCGAGGATGACCTGGGGAATGGTTCGTGGGATCGGCTTGTTTGAAAGAACCGTTCAGTTTATCCGCCATGTCTGACAAAGCTTACGCAAGCTTTTATTTTTAAGAGGAATCAATCATTCACTGGTTAGTTTTTTTCTTCCTGACAGGACATTAACTCGTAACAGCAACTTAAAGCAAGCTCAGAGGAAACCGAGATCAAGTTTTTGCTGGTCGTTTCAGTCGTCATAGCAACTCTAGTTGGATTTTATAGATTGCAAAAAGCACCACCAACTGCACGAAAATCATCACTTCAAAAAATTATCAAGAACCAAGCATATCTTGGCATGTTTGGACTCCACACATGCTAGAAGTGGATTATAAGCAATGTTTAAAGAAGATTATCGCATTATAAAAGAAAATCTAGGTTTCTTAAATCATTAGGAGTTGTAAAATTTGTTTGGAATAAGATTAGCTTAACCGAATTTCAAAATTCTTAATGAATGTTATTAAATAGATTAAAATTCAGATTTGTAATTCAGGGAGTATAAATGATGTGCTAAAACCTATGATAGGAAAAAAGGGACACCATTTATCATTAACCAAAAATATTTTGGAGTTAGGGACATCACTTAAGCGCACTAAAGTACTCACACCTTTCTACATTTTCAAAATTGATATGATACCAATGTGACTCATATTTTTCTTTTTTCGATCTTAGATATTAAAGTCATTATCAAATGACATCCCCCTCGTATTGATTTCCTTGCTTTTTCTATTTATGGCTTCCATATTCATGGAAATTAAAGATATATAATCGTTGACATTTTGTCAGACAATCCCAGACGTCGCCCCCTCCCCCTTCAACTCTTGGATCGTTTGCAAAATTTACTTTCTTCGAAGAATAAGCAGATCTTAGGTCCAGTTCAGAGTCGAACTTTTACCGCGTCGAATCTAAATGCCTTTCAGTCCAGCGGCTAAGAAAACACCGATAACTACTTTATAATACATCAGCTCTTTTGCTTAGCGCCAGCAGACGATATGTGTTAAGTTTGGTCGACATACTTTTACTAGATTAAGGGAAAACAGTGCTCGACCTCAAAGCACTGAATTACATTAGACGCGGCTGGCAAACGTTTGACGTTTGAACTGAGCCGAAGTTAGTCATTTGCCGTATATATATATTTCAAAATTCTCAGTTATTTTAACCTTGAAGTTTTCGAGTTAGAATAAATAATTTGGAGCCATCTAACGCTCCGATATCTTGACATAAAACTTCTACATTGAGCAGGAAAAATCATTCATAAAAAAAACTTACTTATAAAAAGGCGATTCGCAGTATTAATTCCATTCATTCTTTCACTATTTATTCATTTATCATGCGTCATTGATTCAGCCCATCAATTCATCCTTCGTTAACTCATTCATGCTTCTCTGTTTCTCATTCAAAGCGCGGTTACATCTTTTTAATGTGTTCTAATGGTAAAAAGCTGCTGCAGATAACCAACGCGATAACTGTTCAACTTTTTCTTTTTATCATTATTCATTTCTTTTTCAATTTAATCTTTTTCTGGTTCCTTCTTTTCTCATGTGTATATTAATTTAGTTGGTTAACGTCCTAATTGCTATTACCCCCCATGTACACCTTTTTTCTTTCTTAGCTTACTTACTTACTTACTTACTTTCTTTCTTTCTTTCTTTCTTTCTTTCTTTCTTTCTTTCTTTCTTTCTTTCTTTCTTTCTTTCTTTCTTTCTTTCTTTCTTTCTTTCTTTTATTTCTTTCTTTCTTTCTTCCCTTTTCTCTCTCTGTTTGTTTATTTCTCTCTTTCTTTCTTTCTTTCTTTCTTTCTTTCTTTCTTTCTTTCTTTCTTTCTTTCTTTCTTTCTTTCTTTCTTTCTTTCTTTCTTTCTTTCTTTCTTTCTTTCTTTCTTTCTTTCTTTCTTTCTTTTATTTCTTTCTTTCTTTCTTCCCTTTTCTCTCTCTGTTTGTTTATTTCTCTCTTTCTATTTCTTTCATTCTTCTAAACTCCATTTTGTACGTTACAGCGTTGATAAGCACTGATAATTTTAACGAATCACCAGAAACGTTCCTAATACACGGATTTCCCAACTGACTCGTGCTCAGTGCCAAGTAGAAATTTATCAAAGTGTTCGTTTTTAATGTTCTTATATACTCTTAGAACCCAAAAATTAAAATTGCGTCGTCAATCGTATGATGTACTTAGACGCGAAGGGAATTCAAATGACAGAAATGACAAATAAAAATAGAATTAAAAGAAATTTTGGTGCTTATGATGGATAGAATTTTAAAGTTATTTCAGGCTAATGCTTCTATATTTTATGATATTTGGACCGACAGGCTAGCTCATGTAACATTTGTAGTCCAGTAATTGATATTAATCTTTTTAATTCCAGATACAAGACTGCCGTATGTATCGATGAATGATGATGATATGTATTGTTGCTTAAAAGTCGGAAAAATAGCACTGAGAACTGAAAAGAAAGTGCGAGAAAGAATAGTGGGAAAACAATGATATTGGAAAAAAGGAATGAAGAGAGAGAGAGAGAGAGAGAGAGAGAGAGAGAGAGAGAGAGAGAGAGAGAGAGAGAGAGAGAGAGAGAGAGAGAGAGAGAGAGAGAGAGAGAGAGAGAGAGAGAGAGAGAGAGAGAGAGAGAGAGAAATAAATGGGGAATCAAAGAAACCTAGAGAAACGACTAAAAGAAGATAGAAAGAAAGAGAGCAAGGAGGAATCAATACAATAGAAATACTTATTGTTTTTGATCAAAGAAAATGGTTGAAACAAGGTAGATGCTTGCCATCTATTTTTACCAATATATTTCCCTAGTTTGCCAAAATTTCTGCTACGTCTTTTCGTTTCTTTATATATACTCATTTCTGACCCTTATTATTTGAAGATACAATCACATATAGATATATTTTGTGCAGAAAGAAATTGAAAAAACAACCATTTACACCGCTACCTCTCGTCTCAGTGATTGTCCAAAAACTCAATACTAGAGGTTATAGCACGAAACGTTGTTGATATGGCTAGTAATTGCTTATCATATGACAAAAATGTAATTTTTTGAATAAAATTGTTTCATGGAATCATTTTGGCGCCCGCTCAAACTCATCCACGTAATATACTTTCATATTTGCTGTCAGAAAGTGCACTTCGTATGATGAAAAATTTATAAAAAAAGTAAATTATCTATGTTTAACGTCGGTAGTTGGATTTCAACTGCTATCAATAGTCGTATTTTTAATAGTATTTTTTGTGTCAGTTTTCAGATGGAATTATTTACGAATTGAGAAGCAACTCAAGGGCACGTTCTTATAAGATCTACGTATAAGAACCACCATTCATTTGCTACAAATCTCTCATAGTTCAAAGTACTCTCGAGTACACTCACTGATCCAGATGGTATGAGAAGAACCTTCCTTTGGTCAACACTTAATGAGTTTGATTTGACGGCAATTAGGTGCACGCGGGGATTGGAAATAAAAAAAAAATATATTGACAAATGGACAGAAATTGCCTAAGAGCAGGGAAGATTTATTATCAATTATAGTTAATGACTCACTCAGAACTTATTGTGATGGGTAATATTAAAAGATTCACTAAATATTTCAAAAACTATGGAAAGCCGTCATTTTTATGGTTTTTTTCCCCTGGAGGAAGCGCTGGTAACTCGATAGAGACTTTTTTATTCACACGTCCAGGAGGACAACACTTTAGCCTTAAAACCATATCATGGGAATCCGTAATGACCGTCAATTCAATTCATGTTAATTAATAATCAATTTTCTTCCCGTGGGGCAAAGCTCTTGCTCATACAAGGGTCTGTGATGGTTCTTCAATTGCCACACGTACATCCTTGAAAACCAATTTCGTTAATTTCATAGGGAATTCTTTCGAGAACATTCCGGCAATGTAGCACAGTGCCTAGCATTACCTAGCTACCACCTCCGGTCTTTACTAACAAATCTCAAAAGTCCTCGGTTTTTGGTGAGAATATCCTGACATTAATTTCACAGGGAATTCTTTTCCAGAACATTCTTTACTTTACCTGGCAAACCCCCTAAACACTTCTTACTTATCCCTAACGAATCCGCTCTAAAACGTGCTCGCTTTTTGGTGAAAATATCATGACATTTTCGCAATAGTATAAATGGCTCTATACGCTTTTTCCGGTTCATAAAATCACAGCTACCGTGCCAGCGTAATATCATAAAATTCACTTCTCAAAGAACGTTTTATTGTCATTCTTTATACCAAATGTAAAGCAGATTTGAATTCTGGCCAATCGCTATCGAGAATCTACGATATTAGAAGTCTAATGGAGACAATGTTGATGAAGACGCTGTTCAATATGCTTGATAAGATCTTAGGTCGTACTTACGAGCTTAAAAGGGTGTTTTGAGTTAGAGAGGTGCAGTGAATAGACAATGCGCATCAAAGCTCACAAAGCACTCTGGGAAAGTGAGTTCTTTAAAAATGTAACAGGGAAATTAAAGGAAATATTAGAAAAAAATTACTCTGTTATTTTTGTCTGCTGAAATCCTTTTATTTCCATAGAAAATGTCGAAGGAAAAATTGTCAGATGAATTTTTAGAGGAGCCAAAAAAGCGTAAGAACTCACTTTCCCATCATGCTTTGTGCTATGATTTCGAGCTCATGCACGAGCTTGGGGATATTTTATGGACGAGATGAAGGTAGAAAAGTGATTGACATTAAGAGATTATTTTATGATCTAAGATCTGGATTTCTAAGAACATAAGATACCACATGGCGATCTTATTCTGAATTTCTATCAAACAGCAGTTTTATCGAACACTGGAAAAACCTCTGGACCGATCTTGAAAGAAATTAAATTTTTTAACTATTTCGTCACTATAAAATAGAGAGAAAAAATATACATTATTTCATTTGTATTGAGAAATATTTTCAACTCGAGAGTGCATGAGTAGCTTTTTCCCATGGAATATTACACACACGTCAAAGACACAGAGATCAGGCTACAACTTGATATATTGTAATTCAACTTGCTAATTGTGGGGATTTTAAAGTTCAATACTTCTTGGAAAAGATTCTTAACTTTAAAAACCTACAATGTACGACCTTTGTAAGACTTGTATTTATTGTATTACGGGCGAAAAAGACTTTAAAAAAAGAGTTTTATCGCCGAGTACCAAGAGTATTTTCCAATTGGCTGAGAAAGAAATTGGCTTATAAGACGCCAGCGTACGAAAGCCTAAGGTTTGGCTATATCAATCCTGTTAAGTCGAATTAGACCGGCTAAACAATAACTAATAATAACAATATTCCCTTCATTAAATAATTGTCGTGTCTCAAAACAAATAATTGGGAGATTAATTAAGGGTTCTACCAAAACAAAAGCTCGCCAGTCTTTATGACGAGGTCGTACGTGAATCTCGTTGACATTTCGTCCATTTTAACGTTCAGAATCTGACACATATAGCTTTCATCCGGCAGGAAAGGCTTATTTCTTTAACTCTTAAAGAATTCTTTTAAAAAAGAAAAGGTTTTTGACTTTTGATGTCGTGAAACCGGAGGATAACATCAGGCACAGTAGTGAGATCCATTTAAGAAAATGGACCGTTCTGTCGTCATATTAGAAAGTAGTATTTAGCGGCGACACTGTCCACCATTTTGTGGGCAGCAAAATGGAAAATATGATATAGAAATTTTATTCAATTTTTGCGTTTTCGATCAGTATTAAAAAATATTAGACTCTTCAGTTGTAAAGAGGAGGAGTGCCTCTTAGAGCTAATTAAATAAATTCAAAATTATTAAATGTGGTGGAAAAATTGGTATTGCACAATCCTAGAATGAAATTTGCCGGATGTATAATGGCAACATCCTAGATTTAACTTATTGAATTATGCCTTGTTTCTTCACCGGATTTTCAAACATATTCAGCTAGAATGTTAGACAATTTTTGATACGAAAAGAAGAATCAAAATTTGTTAACCAAACGAGAATTTAAAAACTTTCAATACGTTATGATATAAGAAACCGCTGACCACGAGGTAAATGTTATCATAAACCGCTGACCACGAGGTAATTTCAGGTCATTCTTTGAATTTTTTAAATTTTAAATAGTCCTTAGTCTAAATTTTGGCGTGAAACCACAAATTTATTTAATTCTTGGCAAATGGCGAACCAAGGGTGTATATAGTCTAGTCTAGCCTGCACGTATTGGCCCCATAAACTTGTATACGTAGATTATCGTCAACAACACCAAGGGAGATAAATGCTTCAAGAAGAAAGTCATAATATCTAGCAGGATTGAATATTGAGTAATTTTTCTTGCTTAGCTGGGTCACTCATATCCGGGGCAATTTCATTAGTCATACATAGCCAATATATTTTACTTATAATAATACTACTGACATATTGGACAAATTAACTCTCTCACGTACCAAGCAAAACTTACAGAGGCAATTCGTAATATGCTTTCCAAGACCACTTAGAAATTGAATATGAACCTTTGTATTAAGGTTCCTAGACTGCCTGTCTAAGTAACTTTGATTAATTTAGAATATTGCTCGATGGTGAATCTGGGTCGTCCAGTTTTTTTTTTCTTTGCAATTCATTTCTGGAACACGGAAATGAAAAGTGATCGACAATCTACATACACTTGACATATATAACCTGCATATATATCAAGAGGGAAAACTCTAGTATTCCAAGGCGAAGCATTTATTATTTAATATTATTTTGATTAACTTTTATGCGAAGAAGCAGATTGATCACCAAATTCGTTTTGTTTTTAAACTAAGTGGGTCACAGATATATATATGTGTGTATCAATGATTGATCATAGTCTTTGATTGTCAAAAATACTGAGGAAGAAGCATCGATCATGAAGTGGTGCTATATAAAAATTAAAACTTAGTGGCGAGGAACAAAACCTGAGAGTAACAACAGATGATGTTTACGAACACATTAAAACTGGTTTTAATGCTGTTTTGAAAGATTTCAAAGAGTGTAACCTTTTTGGGAGAAATTTTTATTGAAATAAGATGACATATAGAAGATGTTTGTTGATTCTAAGGTCTAAGAGTCCTCTTGAAGGGATTAGATACCATATGGTCAACCAAAATGATTCTCGGTACTTTTACCAAAAAAAAAAAAAATGCAGTATTTCACAAGTGGAAAATTCTACTTAAATTTCTATCCACTCTTTAATATTTTATTTTATTCCAACTTTATTATGAGACTGCTTTAAATTACTGGCAGGATATAATATAATCACACCGCGAAAAACAAAAAGAGTAATAATAATGAGAAAGCCGGTCCGCTGTTCAACTCCACTAGTAGACCTCAAAATGGAACTTTAATCAAATAATCGAAAAATCAAAAGATAAAAATTAGAAAATGAAGGAAGTTAATTCTATTTTCGTTTTTCGTTGCTTGCAGAGTCTTTTTTTTTTATCAAAATGTATTCTACTCAAGCCAACTTGTCAGCAGATTTTCTCATGAATTTTCATAGTAGTGGGTGAGCTAATTGAGTGAGTTTGCATCTATATATTGATCCAAGGATAAGATGAGCACAATCTGGCTGTAGTGCGTGCATTCATGAACTGATTGGGCTTTTAGAAACTATACACTTAACCGCTCAATGACTTCAAACATGTTTTTCAGTACATCAGCTGTTAATGTGTTTCTTAGTCCGTTTGCTTTCAAGGAAATCTCGGGTGCACTTTGTTGTCAATTTGAGGAGTTAGATAGGGAAGTATATTCGTGGGTTTGAGGAGGGATTTTCTTTAAGAAGTTAAGAGCAATCCACGGGAAGTCATTCGCCGGTTCAATATGATGACGTACACCGCCCAATGTTATTCCAAATAGTCTTAGATGGGCATGTTTTTTTCCATTCAGGCACACCTGAAACACTTGCAAATAGAACAAATTTGCTTTTCAAATCACTGTAGACACTTTCTGAACCAGCCTGTAGGTGAACCATTTGTACCTTCCTCTCAAACAAACCTTTTATTATCTTATAAGACATCCGGTCCTGTAAAGGGACAATACTGATTATTTCGATTTGTCTCAAGTACCCTCCTATGGATGCCCCTTGCTATTCTCTTGGCGGAAACACATAATTAAATCCTAATCTTTCTAAGACAAGGGGTCAATGAAAAATCTGCACTATTGGTCAGTTGTGATTGCTCAATACGAACACAGGTACCGTGGATATTGGACTAGAGACGCAGGAAGCAACACCGATTCACTTTTTATGAAATAAAAAGAATTAGGACATCCTCAGGAAGCGGAGCCTGACAGGTGATTTGGATAAATCTAGCTTCGTAGATATTGTAACAAGGGTTTCTTTGTGCTGGATTAAATCAATCGTAACCTTTATATTGTAAGATAAAGGTGGACTGTTGTTAGGGGAGGTAGTGATTACCCTTTTGAACTGGGTCAAACGCGTTGGTCCTGGTTGCTGCACGAGATATGGTGGCGGTGGTGGTGGTTGCTAATTGAATTGATTACGGTGGGTGATGATTGTATTGGAGTACTGGTTAATGAGGTCACCATTCTATGTTAGTTGAGTATTTGTAGATTGGAAGGGATTTGCTGATGTTACGTCAAAGTTGGTCCTGATACATATGGTTGTTGCACGAGATATGGTGGCGGTGGTGGTGGTTGTTAATTGAATTGATTACAGTGGGTGATAATTGTATGGGGGTACTGGTTGATAAGGTAACCATGGTATGGGAGCTGAGTATTTGTATAGCTTGGAAAGGATTTGCTTATGCTACATCAGAGTTGGTTCTGATACATCTGGTTGTTGCATGAGACTAAACATTTGTAGTTGGGAAGGGATTTGCTGATATTATATGAGTTGACTGTTATGATATTGTAAGGTTCTAGGGTTGTAAAAAAGTTGATTTTATTGGTGAAAGTTTGATCTGCTAGTATGAGAGTTGACTGTGGCATAGCCATTGATTAAGATGTTGTTGAATATGGTGATGATGGTGGAGTTGAGGTTGTTTTGTATTGAAGTGAACTTTTGTCGTGGTGGCTGGGTGTGGCTGTTAACACCTGTGGAAGTCCATAATTGTGTGTGGTGATGTCCAACAAACGTGCTTAAAATTAATTTAAGAATGAGTGTGGATACAGTAATACAGTGAGAAATAAAACTCAAGCTTTGACTAACCGTCCATTATCGGACTCAAATGGTAACACGAAACTAAGACAATTTTTGTGACTTTTTTTGGGGATCTGGATTGAAAGGAAAATGTCTGACAGTGTAAGATACCTAATCCAAAATTCTAGATTAATCTAATAGATGATAACAGGGTTCAAGAATCTCAGAAGATAACGATGAAGCCTGAGAACACATTATAAGAGAAAGAAATTAACATAAACTTGATCTTAGAAACAATTTCAGCATATTTAAAACATTCTCAAAATCTTCTTGTACATCATCTAATATTGCCGGTAGACCAGTGGCACGTGCTGGAGATAGGTTCATTAGATACTGGCTCCGCTGCTCATGAAGATATGTTTTGTACATTATTTATCAAAGGTCGGTGTGATCAAAGTGATCCAAGTCCCCAGAAAGGTGCTCACATACCTTCCACTATTCAACTCTGTTAAAATTTCACATTCAAATCTTACAGCTGTCGAAGCTTGGCAAAGAACATACCCACTTATTATCACCACTGACGCATTCAAATTCAAGTTGTTGGTACTAATTTTAGAGAGCTTGTTGGCAGTCTTTTAGTGCTGCGATGTTCAAGAGGATTTTTATCCCATCCGAATATTAGAAGCCCCTTTTCTTTGCCTTAGATAATTTTTTGATGTGCTGTGTTTTATTAGATATCAATCAGTCTTTGTTCTAAGATATTTTTTCATCTTATTTCTTTAATATTTGACGAGTAGTTTTGTTACGAAAAGCGCATCATTTCAAACGTGCTGTATTGACTGAACGCTATTGGTGACAGCAAGCCATCTGACAACGTACACTAAATATTTACCGAAACAGGGAGAGTATTTTTATTGTTAAAACTTGTATTCATAGCAAATGTTAGTAAAATAAATAATAAAAGCTAAAAGAATTGTGAATTTGTTTGTCTTCGCATTTCATTTTTTTACTAACTTATATCAGTCGGTTCGTCTTGTCGGACGCGGTCTGTCTCGAGATCGTGGCACGTTTTAATATATAAAGGCAAAAATAGAAGACTTGTTTTGCTAAGCAAAAGTGTACGTCATTTGCCTGACTTTATCAGCGCCCTGCCTCATAATCATCGTCCGATGTATACACAAACATGCCCTTTTTTATCCGTTTCCACGTTTCCTGTCTCGGGTCGTTGATTTTGTGCTCGAAATATTCTTGTTTGCACGCCTCGCTGGCTGCTTGAGGATCTACATTCATTATTTTGATTAACCCAACGCAAAACATCTTGTAAATCCCTTGTAATGAGGCTCATTGAACCGATCACACTTTTGCAAAACATCTTGAGTAATAATTTCGGGAGGACTTCCTAGAACTGAACCGATAAAAAAAATCCACACACACACACACACAAAAGGGGGGAAAATTGTCGACAAGCACAAAATTTTTGAAAAGAAAAAGATACTGGACTACTAAAGACTGTGGAAAGATTTCTCCTTCACCAGAAGACACAACCATACGCATGCTTTACTATAAGACTATTTCTGCCGAGTTTTAGAAGCTTTTAAGATGTTTACAATAAGTAAAACCTGAGGCTAAATTCAAGCAAAACTATCCACAAACCTATAAAACAAAGTGAGTGTTGATGGACATTAAGAAAAGTGGGGACTTAGTTTCTTGTGAAGATTTAATGCAGTCGGTGTTCGTATTCTTATTGTGTTGATTGAAAATAAAATGTTAAGACAACAAGAATGACATTTGTTGAGCCCATTGGTCAGTTATCAAAAATAGAAAAGATGAACTTTCAAAAGCAGCATAAAAACAAACATGAAAATCTAAATTCAATTCCGGAAAATGAGATTTTTTTTCAATTAAATTTCTAGAGGAGATTTTTTCTATTCGCGTCGATGATTAAGGATTGAGAAAAAGTATTAAGCAGATTACTACAACTAAAACAAAAAACTGATAAAAGGATAGATTTTTCAAAGAAATAGTTTAGTTTATTTTTGATTTTTGAGGTCGAAATCAAGCGGAGATTTCTTTTACAAGTTTACAGAGAGACGCAAATGTTTTTTCCTATTCTCCAAGGGTATCATTTCAACGTGCAACATTGAAACAACAACACGGACAATGTTGAAACAATCGCGTATGAAGGAGACTTGTGTTTACAGATACAGCCTAGTATTGCCATGTACTGTGTGTTAAGATAAGCAAAGAAGAGAAACATATCTCTTGGCTTAAAGCAACACATTATCCAGTGATGTAGTTCGATGCTATCAGCGAGATTATCAGAGATTTACAACACGATTATGGCGCACAGAAAGAAAGAGATGTTTTTTTGGTTATCTTAGATGTAAAATCTCGAGCAAATTCTTGGTGATTCACAAGAAAAAAAAAGTAAGAACGAAAAACGATTCAGTCGTATTGAACTAAAAACAAAAATTAATTATAATTGAAATGTGATTAATAAGAGAGTTCTACGCGAATTGTTCACGAATTTCGACCGGCAAAAGCTCTTAAGATTTCAAATGTCACTTCTTGCGGTAAAAATTACTTAAATCCTAGGAAAATTTTGCCTCAGGGTATGCAATAAAGACATTTGTGTCTTCCTCGATAATTTTGTTAGCGCAAACTGCTTGCCTAAACGTTTGTGGCATGGACAGAGATATATCGGCAACCTCGGGCCAGAAAACGTGGAATCTGGATTTGAAGGAGTGAGGATCGCGGGTACTTTTGATTTTGGGTTATTTTGTCCGGTTATGAGGTCAAAATAAAGCTAATGATTGCTTTTTTTTCATTAACGTTCTTGAGCTTATTTGATGTGTTATGTTTTATATGACTCTTTTTAAGGACGAGACCGGAATTGAATCAACTTGCTTCGACTGATGCTACGGACATTAATATTGTTGTTGGTTATACTATGGTGAAATGAGAAGAGACATGATCGTACATCTGTTCTAGAAAACACCAGAAACACCACAAAACCGAATGCGTTATATAAGAGAATAAATATTCAAAAATTTCTTTAGATTTCTTTTGAATGACAGGCTACCTCCCTTGGTGCCATGCCAGCCAAAATTGATCAGTTCAAATAGAAAATGCTTTGAATTATTTAAACGTGCTTAGTAACAACAGAAAATGGATAACAAAAAAAAGAGAGGCTTATTTTTGGATCACTGTTAATGTTATTATCACTGGGTTAAGGCTTCGTTCCTGGTGGTTGTCGGTGGTTAGTGTGGAATGATTGACCGCGTGGATGTGGTTTCTTGAGTGAACCCTGAATACTAATTTACCTCTTCTTTCATCAACAAGAGTAGTACAAGAGAGAATTCTAGTAATATCCAAGTCAAATCTGCCATAATCCCCATCCACATCCCCTTTATCCTCGAAGTAGTAGACAGAGAAGGGATTAACGAAATAAAATATTAACTTGCATAAGAAAACCGAGTAATTATAAATCCGTGGAAAAAAAAGATGTGTTAATAAATGACGTTGTGATCTGAGACAAGAGCTACACGTAAACGTAGTGTAAACGGCCAGTTGATCTAGCTGGTTTTGATCTTACTTTGAAGTCAGTCACCCAGCAAGAGCACTTAGGAAATATCTCATAGTCGGCTTTACTGCTGATGTTTTGGTGGATAAAATAAGACTACAGAAATCGTAGCATCAGGCTTCGGTAATTTCGAAATTATAGAGCATGTTTCATGGGGAATTACAGAGAAAATCTTGTGAGATACAAGTCTTACGGAGTCAATGACGCTAAACAATGCAAACATAAGCGTACAACTGCAGAATTCATGTAATAAATGAATGTAAGGCAAACAAGAGTCTTGAGTTGTCAATGCTAATTTTGACTGGTCAGTGAGGTAGAGAGACGCGCGAAATTTAATGGCACAGACGCATCCGTTAAAGCTAAAACTATCTGCCTCCAATTACGGCGCCGAAACCTAGTCAGTAAATGGAAGTTCATTTACAAATTCAAAGAACGAGCTATCAGAAAGAATAGTGGCTAAATAAAGCTAACCTTTTTTGTATTAATCATGATGATTTTACTCGTGCTAGAATAATCAACCTGTCAAGTAGTTTTTTGAATATGAAATGCAAAAACAGATTGATTTATAGACATTTGCGCACTTCGCCCGGTCATGCCAGATGTTCACTGGCTCATTCAATAAGAGCTCTGCGTCAGAGAGCATCTCTGTCATTCTTTTCGAGGCATCGTGTCGTGAACGTGAACGTGAGTGCAGTTGCGTGATACTATCAACCGGGTTCATAGCTGTGTTGAGTCCGTTAGTGGTTTTTCAAGATTCTGGTTTATATTCTGACCGGCAGCACTGACCTAGATCATTTACCAACAACATGGTGGTCAACAACTCGACTATAATTCGCTGCGAGACGCACATCAAGTACGATATCGTTTCTACGATTGCTCAGGCGAGTTTTGTCATTTTTATACTCTTGCTCGATGTGTGTGGAAACTGCTTAGTTTGTGGAGCCATTCTCACCTATCGTCGTCTTCGGACTGTCACTAACTACTTTATTGTGTCGCTTGCGGTTAGCGACCTCTTAGTAGCTGGTCTCTCGATGCCCTTTCGCATTCACCACACTCTTCACTCAATGTGCTGGGATCTGGGCATATCTGTGTGCGAATTTTGGATCTTTGTCGATTTGGTGTGTTGCAGCGCAAGTATCTGTAATCTTAGCATGGTGTCAGTGGACCGTTTTCTTGCTCTCTCTCATCCTTTAACGTATCCTTCAATCATGACCAAACCTCGAGCCCTCGTAGCAATAGCCCTGGTATGGGCATACTCAATTTTCATAGCAGCTCTTTCATTTACTGGACCATGGGCTCCTGACGGTTCCATGACGTCCATCCCGGCTTGCCACAAGAAGGACAAGTATTATTACACATTTGCGATCACCGTTAGCTTCTTCTTGCCAATGATCATCTTAGTAATTAATTATTCCCTGGTTTTCCGGGTGGCTTTCGTGCAGGCAAGAAAACTTCGCCTACTTTCCGCTGCCACAAACTTCGACACTGCTGAATCATCAGAGTTCGTTAGTCTCAACGGCGGCTCTCGCCAACAGGATCGTCAGAGCGTCGCTAGTATAGGTCGAATAGAGCGCCGACAGCGGAAATCCATAGTGCGCGAACTGAAGGCGACTAAAACATTAGCAATCGTGGTTGGTACATTTATCATATGCTGGGTGCCTTTTTTTACTATTATGTTTATAGTTCAGTTTTGCCCGGAGTGTGTTTACGATAAAACTATTCTCAATGAAACATCGCAGAAAGCTATTGGAACAGTATTTGTTTATGTTTTACCGTTGTTGAACAGTGCAGTCAATCCAATAATTTACTCAAGTTTTAACACTGATTTTCGTAGAGCCTTCAGGGATATATTATTTCGTCTGTGCATGTTAAGCCGTCGTAGTGGCCGGTCAGATGTTCATGTTGGAGCTAGATCGATGAACGATCTCGACCTGGACAACACAACAATGGCTGCAGTTCAAGCACTTAACATAAACACTACTAAAAACTACAAAAAACTTCCAAGTAATGTTAATGTTTACGACAACGGTAACACGCCAAAAATTATCATCCATGAAGTGACATCGGAAAATCAGGACGAAGAGCTTGTGGCTAATGAGCAACATACCAACGAGTAAATTATTATTGTTTAATGTAACCAAGATATCAAGAAAGAGCATCCTTATTGTGATTAATATTAAAACTTCATGATCATCATTCTTCTATCCTTCCATTCCCCGTCATCTCATAACATGATTTCAAATGGAGTTAAATTGTGATCGACAGCACCGCAGGATAGAAGAACCACATTTTTCAATACATCAATATATAACTGAGTTTGATCGTTCGCTAACTGGTCGAAGTTAAACACCAACTAAATCTACCAACGAAATCTACGGTAGGATAATTTGTATTAGGTAAGCAGTGGAAAACTGAATAGATATATTAACATATGTGTATGCTGTTTTATTTAGGTCAGTTTTTGCTCGAGGCAACGGTCTTACACCCACATAACTGTTTATTAGCAGTGAGTAACTAGAAGAGGCCGCTGAATAAATCTTTTGCAATTTCAGTCATATCTGACCTCTCAATTTCATTAAATCCCTTCATATGTGCGCGTATATATGTATATATATTACATACACATGAGTATACACATATATTATATATGTATATATATACCTGTGGTATAAATAAATATATATATACGTGTAAAAAATGAAGATAAAAGATTTAAAGAGAAAACATATATAATATGCACATGCAGATGTGTGGGAGAAAATTATGACTTTTTCGAGACTTTTCTAAAGCAGGCGAGCTTTTTTAAGACTTTATTGTATCAAAGTACTAGGATATATCAAGTTGTTAAGTGTACCGAGTGAGTGATGACAAAGTTGTGAGAACATAAGCTCTCCCTGGTGCCTCGAGGAAAAAAAAAACTGCATAAATTATTCCCTCGTTAACGACTAGAAACACCGAGGGTTAAGTGAGTTATCCTCCGATCAAAGCCACAGTAGCGACCTCTAATAAGCACAAGAGCCTATATGTTTGAATTGTTGACTTCTAAAAACGAAACAAAAAAAACCTTCCCTTCATAGACGAAACCTTTCTATGTAAATAAGAGAAGCCAAGACATTGTTTTGTTTCAGAGAACTCAGATAATGAATGTCGTCAATGTTGTCAAACAATACCCCTTACATTATCACTCAGCTACGGAGTCAATTTTATTTGTATCAGTAAAATCGAAAGACTTGCAAAGAAAATTGAAAAACAAATTTGTTCTCAAACTTATATTCCTGCCAATAATATTCCTTAGTAAATATGTTTTTATCATATGTCTCCAGCGATCGATATAATTCATTTAATGTACGAGCGGGGAATTTTCATTTATTTATAGTAACGATATAATTATTTTATATTATTTTAATAATTTTTTTTTAAAAGTCTTTTAAAATTCAAGCTGGATCTCAAAATCACAATGTTTGCGAGTACTATTTTTGGAATTTTGTCGCTAGAATGTTGTTCTCAATTTATTCTATTCGGTCAGTTTTGTTAAGTTGACAGCCACACACTTGAAATTATATTCAATTCAGTTTCTTGTGAAAATGTGAAGCGTTCGTAAATTAGTAATGAAGTAACGGCGAAAAAGGAAAGAAAAGAAATGCGAAAAACGTGGAATTTTCCAGATAAGTCGGTCTGAAATTCAAGCATGGGAACAGAAGCTCAAACAATACTATGTGCTTGTTCGTTTAGTGTTATTTTAATTCGCTGCACGCCATTGTTAAGTCAAACAGAAACAACTCTACTTGACGCTCTGTTTTCATTTTAGGTAAACATAAAATAGCCTTTATTTTTTGTAGAAATTCAGACAAGAAAACTGCGAGAAATGACCCTAGAAGTAAACAGTCTGGCCGACCAAATCAATCCTGGTCGTCAAGTGTTCTCGCTCATCAATAAGAATCTTCTCCGACAGGAAGGAACCTATTTCTACGTCTACGAACTGTTCGACCAAAATATGAGTCAGTTTGAACTTGGCAGTTTGAATGCAAGCTGAAATAACAGTTTGACAGACACTTCACTCAAGGAAATGAGTCGAAACACAGACAGTTTTGCCTGAATCGCCAATGATCTACGGGACATTTATTTACTAAACTATTGAGGAGGCTTCACTTATTATCAGGAAAAAAAAAAAAAAAAAAGAAACAAATTGATCCATGAAATTACTATCATTACGTTTCAAGACACCCGTGCAACATCTCATAGTTGCTTACCCCAGATTTATCCCGAGTAATCAGTGATATTGCTCGAACTTTCAGTGATAAATTTCTCCTACGTCCGATTAATTTTTCGAAAATAGAAATTTTAATTAAATTTTTGAGGAAGAAAAACAAGGATTCGAAAGGTGTAAAATTTGATATCCGAACTATAAATGAAAATCCATTCAATTCTTTAATATGTCCAATAATATTGAGTAAATAAATAGATAGAATTGATGAATACAACCACCCAGTAGAAGTTGGACACTACCGCTCTCAGTACTAAATGATTGATAATCAGAGATAAAAAAAACAAAGTCGATCCAATCAGTTTGTTTGTTACTAGGGTTGTTTCGGGAGGAATATGATTAAAGCATCAGGCAGTTAAAATGATGGAGCGATCACACGTCCAAGGTACAAGGAATAAAATCATATTGTAAATATTCCTTTGCACCTGCCTTGATATTTTTATCTGTAAACACATCCAAGCGAACTCAAGCTCCAATTCCTTTTGTTTCTGAGTAAAATACAGATATTTCTTCAAGGGGAAGTTTCTTTAAACCCTTATATAATGGTTACCTCATAGATGACAAAAGAAATAATCAGAATTAATTCCACATACTCATCAGAGGTGACTGCGTTACCAATATCAAGAGAACAAACATAGTCGCAAAGTCAAATACAAATACCTGAATGAGTGAGTTATATTTTCTTTTTATCGAACATGAACTTGAGATATACATTAGGGAAGCAAATACTACCACTTGCACTGGTTTGGAAAGTAAGATTGTAGATCTTGGCCAGCTGGCTAGTGGAATACCGGGTGAATATGTCAGAGAATACTCCAGCTTATGATCAACTAAACATTAAGTTACTCAAGCTCTTTATTCAACAAATAACAGAATTACGAGTTAAAAGTCTGAAGTAAGATCCAAGATTTTAGTTTCGTGTGGCTAGAATTTTGTCATTGATAATAGTCGGCCATTTTTATTGGTAGATTACATTTCCTCCGCCTTATCGTTGCGGTTTCTTGATCTCATATCATTAGACTACAAACAATGAGGTTATAGAAGGATTTAGGTTTTAAGGATTTTAAAGTAAATGAAATGACATTCATTAAGTAAAATGTTATTAACCCTGCCTTTCTGTCTTGAAGAAAGCGTGGCAGTATTAGGCAATGAGGAGACAATATAACTCCATTTATTTCTCATTGTCACTTTGCTGTTGAGGATTCATATTTCATTAAGGCATGTATCTTTCGAAATATCACGAAAAGTAGCTCGGTAAATCTTTAACGTCACGTGGTTTTCTGTTGCCACAATGCAATGTTTTGGGTTTTTTCTTTTTCTTTTCCGTAAGACCTAATGCGTTAAATTCTATTTCGATCTGTGAGTTAGCCATGCCCTGACTTTGATCAGCCCACAGTTTGTTTCAGGGTTCAATACTGGTCGGTTTTTGTATCAAAAAAACTTGAGTGAAAAATACCGCCTTCATCCTTCTAAATGGATAATTAACACAGACAACACAAGAAATCGATTTTGTGTCAATGAAAAATATCATATTCCTCGACTAATGGACAAGAAAGCGGTTACTTCTAGACAACCAATCATTCAGTATTGACATGCATCAAAAACCTCATGAACCATCTACTATTGCTATTATATAAGACTCAGCGCTTCTTCGAGTGTTTAATGAAAAATTTGGCCACATTTTTGCAAAACCTTGGCGTTTTATTACTGACCTTGTATAAAAATACAAATACTGAATCTTTGAGTCTAAAACATTCGTAGTTCCTCCTCTAGCTCTTCTGCCCCCTGCCTGGCTTATAATAATGACCATTCGGCCCTTACATTCTGTATTTTTATTTTTGCTGTGTATTGATGGGATGCGGCACGGAGTTGTATCGCACGCCATCTTGTCACATAAGCCATCAAACTACGCGTATCTTGTCTATCTCCCTCATCAACAGATTGACGACGAAGGATACTTTTTCGGGACTTCATATTTAGGGAGATAAGGATAGCAGAGGTGACAGATTAGAGGGTTTTGTACTTCATCGCTGTTGTCTTGGAATCCTAGGAACAAGCTGTTGGTTCAACTATGTTTTTGTAAGAAGTTATGCATCTTTTATCATCACGAAAGTTAAATTTAACTTAAAATTTATGCTATAAAGTTGGAATCGATCTTAATTATGCATGGCTTGAGGTGGTTTGTAAAACTATCTAATAATAGAGAGGAATGGGAAAAGAATGAGAAAAAAAGAAAGAAACGAATGTATGAATGAATGAATGAATAAAAGTCAAATTTGACTTACAATTTCGGCTATAAACTTGGAATCGATCTTAAGTGGCTTGTATCGCTTTCCAAAACTATCTAATAATCGACAGCAACCGCGGAGAAATAATAAGGGGAAAAAAAAGAAAAATCGATCGAATGAATGAATGAATGAATAAATAAATGAATCAATGGATGGATGGATGGATGAATAAATGAATGAATGAATGAATGTTAAATTTGACTTGAAATGTCTGCTATACATTTCGTCTGACTTCTAACGGTTTCCAAAAATATCTAATAATCGAACAATGAAGAAAAAGAAAGAAAGAAAGAATAAATGAAAGTTTTTTTGGTGCTACGACAAGAAGGGCGGAGAGATATAATTCACTTTAATTCACTTGATTTGGCTCCGACAAACGTGCTACGAGATGATTACTTTTATTTTAGAGGAAATTTATTTCTCAGTATCATGCTGCTAGTCATTAAAACACTCTCTCCTGGCGTTGAACTGTTCTTCAACACTACTATACCACATGCCGGGGTGTGAATACGAACGGGAAAAAGAGTCTGTCTCGTCTTATTTCATGAAAAAAAAGATATTTTCATTTTTTCATATTTCATATCAGTGTATGGATAGGTCATTCCAAGACGGAAAGGAATTATGGGCAAACAACTAAACACGAATAATCGAGCCCTTTAAAATGGTTTCGTGGACTACAAACAACACGGAATATCCTCAACTCTAACTTCCGTGTTCTTGACGAGAATAAAAAGCAGAAACACACGAGTTATTCCAGCTATTCTTGGATCTTGGAATGACTCTATTTCCTATCGCATATCACCTATGACGACCTTTTTTGAAATAGGTGAATGTATTTGAATGCCATTATATATTTTCTTACACCATTCCAAATCTTAAGATAATAATACTTATGTAGGATAATAATCAGAGGTGGGCTGACGAAGTTTGTTTTGATTAATTATTTTTTTAAATTGCCAACCAGAAATCTATTGGACAATCCAACAAAGCGAAGTGACAAAACCTATTGTTTAAATAGTTGGCACATTAACACCACAATGGCAATGTGTATAAACATTATGTCCATTATATCTATTGTATTGCCTATTGGTTTATATAGATATATATACAGCTGTAAATATCAACCAAAAGATTGGCGTCCGTCCCAACCTACAATCGAAATCTCTCTAAACCCTCAAAATTACATTCCAACTTTTAACACCCTAAGTTGATAACCAAGCATAATTGGATCTCCGATGACCAGAAAGTTTTATCCTTACAAGTCATAAGAAAATTTCGACAGAGCATGTTTGAGTCGATTGAATAAGCGCTGTAGGGGTGCTGGGATTTTCTTCTTAATTGTAAGGTTTTTTTGGATGAGAAAGCATTGTAGGGGACTTCGTGTCCTATTGCTTCAGCATCTGCCCTCAGTTGGAGAATTGTAAGATAAATAGACTAATTTCAAAAAAGGTTGTCGGAACCAATGGCGAAAGGCAGTAAACGATAGGTCACTCCAAGATCCAAGAATAGCTGGAATGACTTGTGGTTCTTATTATTATTACTCTCGTCAAGAACACTAAGCTTAGGTTCAGTTCAAACGTTGTTGATCTTCTCATGAACGAACGCATTGAAAACAATGTTCGGTTCATGAGAAGATCGACGTTTGTTAGTGTTAGTGTTCAGAGTGTTGTTTGTAGTCCACGAATGCATTTTAATGGCCTCGATTATTAGTGTAAAGTTGTATGCCCATAATTATTTTCCATCTTGGACTGAGCTATCGCCTACCGCCTTTCTTCTTTGCCCTATCTCTTGTTAATAAACCATCGTGTAACTAAAATCGCACAAACTCTCGCGCTCATACTAGAAAAGTTTCAGAAACTCAAACCACTGCAATGCCCTTTCAAATCATTGTAAGTTATATTTTAACAAAATATATCGGTGCTGTCTGCATGACAACGGTACTTGAAGAAAAACATCAAGTCTAATTTCGACGGCCGCTAATGATCCATTATGATCCCTAGATAAATTTCAATACGATGAGCAATTTGTTTTGAAAGTCTCGTCATAAAAAAACCCTCAAGGTCCACTACATCTTAAAAAAAACAACAATATACTCTTTGGCGAAGTTCTTAAAAAAAAGTAAGTAGTCTGCGAGCTGTTAAAGTTGTGGTCAGCGGTTTAATTTAATACTTTACTTTTTAGTTGAGAAAGACAAATTACAAAGTTTGAGTTTAGAGCTTATTTCTAGTTGAATGGTCTGCATTGGTTGGCCTAGGTTTTTGCCAATTATGCTTTTATCTATTCATATGTATATTCGTAGATTATATGATTTTATTACTATAATTGCAAATAGAATCAAGTAGTTTAGGGTAGTTATCGGTTGCCTTGGTTGAACGACTTGGCTTGGCTTATAGGCTTTACTTACATTTTCCCCCCACAGCTGTGTATGTTCCATGCTCTTTATCAGTAATTCCGTTTTCTCGTACTTGCTAGAGAAGGGAAGTTGTGTCTGAGCATGCGCATGTTACTTATGCCTGTATTGTGTTGCGTGTGATGAACCAGACCTCAACATAACACATTAGAGCGGTTTTCATATATGTTGGAAACCTACGGTACTGGCTTACAGCACGTACAACGGTAACCGACATGTCGTAACATCGAAATGGTTTCCCATTGTCTTCCATCCAATCACAACGCGTATTCGGGAAGGTACGGCACGGCTACAGTAAGAAAGAAGAAAACCGCTCTTTGACATATTTACGTTGGTGCCGATGGTATTTTTCTATACTACGAATAACATGATTGAGAGGGGAATAGATAATATTTAATAGATAATAGGTAATCAGTGTGATTGGCGCTGATTGGCTCTGATCTGATCCAATCAAAGAACTGGAAAATAGTCGCACCCATGGAAATATCCACAAAGTAAGATCACTGAGTTACTCTGCCCAGCTTAACGCATAAATTTTCACGACACGTCTGTTGGTGTTTTTCAGTTTTGCATTTTAATCAGTAATTATAAACCGTAAAGAGAGATTTCTTGAACGACTTTTGTCTCTGACCGCTATGAATAAATAATATCTTGATATTTATCTAGAAGGGTACTTGTTCTAAGAGGTCGTGTGGTCAAAACAAGGTATTTTCTGGACCAATTTTGAATATGAAATAAAGATCGTTCTTGGTTGGTTGTAGAAGTTATCTAATTGGAAACTGAATTGGAAACTGAATTGGAAACCGAAGCGGAGATCCTCACAAAGAAACAAAATAGATTCTTCATAATGGAACAATTATGTGGGGTCTTCTGCGCTCTCTCCCGCGTAGATAATAATAAGACAATAGAACGTGAATCGTGAATAGTATTATTGACAAATATGTAGAACGAAACACGAAAAATAACCTAAGACTACGTGCTATAAAGCGTGCAAATGGGAAAAAGAAAAGGAAAGCAAAACTCAAGGACTGTAAACATCGAAGGCCGTAGATAATATGAGGCGGAACAGATGCCGTCAATTTGTCGTGTGTGAACAAACGTGGGAGGTGGAAGAATAAAAAACATTTATCAAAACTATACTAAAACTACGTGCAGTAAAGCGAGCAAAGGAAGGAAAGAGAATGGAAAGCAAAATACTAGAATATTGAGCTCCATAGAAGAAACTTCGGGAGCAAAACATATACTAAATTATCGCGTGTCACTGAAACTTGCGAGATAAAGACCAGGAAGGAAGATCGTTTCTGTTTCTTTTTTATTTTTTCTTCTTTTTCCCCTGTTTCTTTTGTTTGAGTGTTAGCGCAATTATCAAGGTGTTTCCTCGCCTCTTTCCATCACACAGACTCGACGACGCGGGGAAAAACTCGGTCTGCTTTTCATAAAGGCACAGCATTTAGAAATATAACATCGATTTGTATTCAACACTTCCTTCCTCTGAACCCTTACTGACGAAACCCTCAAATCATTTACACTTCACAGAAAATAAATAGCCGTCTTTCAAGAGCTTATTTAGGAATCGTCAATATGATTTGTTTAGTTTCTTCTAGTTTTGTCTTATCTGGGTTAAGAACAAGGAACAGTGTATACGTACTTGATAGTACTTGAGTTGTTCACTAACATTTCCCGTATTTCCGAGGAGTTTTTTTGAGAAAGTCAACGGTTTGATTGTATGTTCAGGATAATCACATGAGATGATGCAAGCCCCATGAGAGGATCGAAAAGGAGATGATGCGAAGTCCTCTCGACGTTGATTTGTCTACATTTGAGTTTTCAAGACTTTGTTGATTCGTGTTCTGTTGAATTTGTTTGGTAGAGTGGTTCAAGGAAGAAACTGTGACAACGAGAAAATGCATGAAGAAGGAAAAAAAACCTCTTGCGGATGTGGAAAATAAAAACATGTAAAAATGAAGAATATTCAAGAAAGGGGCTCACAAAAGAAAAGGGAGCCATGCTGCGTCATGATGGAACTTAACTATGAATATAGGAACAAATGATTGAATACAAGAGGTGAAGAAATAAGAGGCATGGAATAAGCAACAATAAATAAACAAGGAAATTGGTCGCCAGAGCAAGCAATGAGAAGGCATATTCTGGGAACTCGGAGTGCCGTGCTCAAAATGTTGTCGTGTAAATCGTGCTTCATCTCTCTTATACAACGGCCACCTCTACCCAACGGCCAGGATATTTACCAATGAGTTTATTTGTATATAGTGTAACTGAAACCTCTCTACAACGGCCACCTCTACTCAACGGACATACAGGATATTTTTCCCGAAGATGACCGTTGTGCAGACCTTGTGCAAAGATTGAATTATTGAAAGAGTCTGTCATCCTTCCCACTAGTTTTTAAAATTTAGCGAAATACATTTTAATTTTGTCTTTAAAGAGCCGAGACATTATCGCATTACAAAATGATAAATTATTCAGGTTTTGATAATTTCCATTAGAGGAGAAATTATGTGTTTTTCTGGATGGCAAAAAACTGATTCAATCTAATTACATTCATGTATAATCATAACAGATATTGTCAAGTGCTAAAATCTATAATTGATATAACAAATGGAAGGCATATTTGTTCTCATTAGTGTCAGACACGGTCTAAGAAAAGGTACAACAGAGCTTGAAATAACTTTCAAAAATCCATAATGTATTTTCACTGCACTTCACTGAACCCAGACCTGCTAACACATTAATCTATTATACATCACCTTAAAATCTATAAAAATGCAAGGCATATTTATTCTCATTAGTCTTACACATGGCCTAAAAAAGGTACAACAGAGCTTGAAATAACTTTCAAAAATCTATAATGTATTTTCACTGCCCTTAACTGAACCCAGACCTGCTAACACATTAATCTATTATACATCACCTTAAAATCTATAAAAATGCAAGGCATATTTATTCTCATTAGTCCTACACAAGGCCTAAAAAAGGTAGGGAAGTGCAACAGAAACTTTGGAAAAAAGATTCCTTATATTTATTATTCATATATTTTCACTCGGCACTCAAGCCTAGAGGCTGCTAATATTGTAATCTACTCCAAATCAGCCGCATACTATCGCCTGGGCGGCTGGCCTTTGGCGCCTCTTATCTTTAAACCCCATAAAGTGTTACTATGATCACCACTGTGAGACAAACTGGGAAAACAGACCATATCAACAACCTCGTGTCATTCCCTTGAGTATTATTTCTTTGTTAACTTGCAAGGCTTTACGAGTTATTTACTTGGATGGACTGTTGTCCCAATTTATATAACATCTCATTCCCTTGAGTTTTATTTCTTTTTTCACTGGCAAGGTTTTACGAGATATCTACTTTGATAGAATGTTTTCCCATTTCAAACCACAAGGCATTCCCTTAAGTACTATTTCTTTGCTCACCAGTAATCCTCTAAGAAATGAAAGCTTTTAGGGATATTTTAAAATTAAAATTGCTTAACTCATTCGCATCTTTGATGCGTGAGATAGGTTTTAGGTGTTTTAACAATTAGAATCAATTACACATCAATAATCTATTTGCGGTCCCCATTAGATCCTGTTATGCTGCAACTTGTCGAGTCTAAGTCTACTGAAAATATACTTCGGAACCTTCAAATTTCATCGATAACCTCGGCTTGAAAGAACCCGCTGGGCTGATCAAAGTCAGGCCACGGCTTAGTTTATGTGGAGGAAGGAAAACCGGAGAACCCGGAGAAAAACCCTTGATGATTAAGAAAGAGACCTAACAAAATGTAATTGAACATGACCGAAAAGAGCACTGGTACAAGATGTTCTTTTATTGACATTTGAACATAAAGTTGTTTGGCACCGTTTCATTGCTTCTAGGGGGTAAATTAGCTCTAGTTTTCCGACTTCTGTTATCTTCGATCCGTTAAATAGGCTGTAATCAGCTGTTACCACCCCATCGAGCCGTGAGACTTGCGGCTTGACGGGCGCGCTGAACCCGACTCGACTCGCATTTGCTGGGCCAAAATTAGAAAAAAAATACAAGATTAAAGCCCCTTTTCTAATTTTCAAAAGCCCTTTTTTAATAACCTTACTGTGTTAAATATTTGACGTAGCGTTGAGTTAGTAGGGTTAATCTTCCTTATCTCATTAGAATTGAACTTTCCAGGTTCTCAACAATACGTCTAAACGCTACCAAAGTCGGTCAAATAACAGCTTCTTGAAAGAGCCAATTTCCGCGGCCAGATGCTCAAATAACCGCGTTCAATGCTTAATGACAAAAAAGTTCTCTGCAACAATCGAACGAGAGGAAGTAAACAGTTCAGCACTTTGTCCAGAGATGTAAACATTGCCAACATTTCCATTTCTTTTTCTTTGACAAATGCACTTCAAATCTTGGTAGAGCCTAAATGCTGGGTTTTAAGAATCAAAAAAGTTTTCTTTTGCCAAGTGGCAACACTCGAAAACTCACTTTTGAGTGTACGTTATTCAATAACATTGAACTGGACCGTAATGTAAGATGAAGAGACATGCTGCGCACTTTTACGCACGTCCTAAGGTGGAGAAGCTTCGAGTATAGAATGCAAAGCACGTCTGATTACAAGCTAGTAAATCAAGAACTCGCCATTGAAGTCTTTGTTTTAGACCTCAAAATGTATAAGAGACATTATTTGGGCTACAAATTTAAATATTCGCTTATTTTTCTTGTGAAATTAATTGGAAAAACAATTTTGGGGAAATGTGTCGAAAATATAATGATTTGAAATAAATTTGACCGATTTGACGTTGACTGCAAACAAGTGTTAGTTACAGATTCTGTGTCTGTTATACTAAAACTAGATCCCTATAAGTGGTCTGATTTCTCAGTGATACAATCTTTTTCAGCTGACTTGGGAAAAGATTGTTCTCATCAGCAGGATTTTACTATAGGTCTCTCAGCAGCCGCGGAAACGTCGGCCGAAATAAGGTAGCGTGGATGCCGCGTGCAGCCATCTTTTAACCTGATGCAATTCTAAAAACCCGTTTACACTGGTGATTTTTGCGGCGATTTTAGTTGCGATTTTTTCGGCGATTTTAGTCATAGGCGAGAATGATAAAGGGTTAACTTGTAAAGACAAAAATCGCCGCGGAAATCGCCGAAAAATCGCCGTAAAATTACCAGTGGAAACGGTACAGCAACTACGGTGAAGAGAACATTTTTTTTTCACTCACATTCAATTGCAATGTAACATATGACAAGATACTTATTAAAGAACATTCTGGAATCTTTAGAAATACTAAACAAAAGATTCTCTTGGATACAGCTATTATGGAACTTGAATATCGTTTCTTAAAAGCCACATATTTTAATTTTTAGGCGGGGTACAGTGGATATATAATAGTCTAGCAATTTAATATTTCTATTAAAAGACAAAAGGAAAAAAAATAACTCTCGATTCATCTCCAATATTATGCGAGACGCGCGCTCTTGTTGTTACCGCCCTTGGAGTCGAGTTTCAGATGAAACCCAAAAGTAGAAAATGAAACAATATACGGATTGAAAAAGCACTTGAATTAAGATATTTAAATCTGAAATATCTGCGAGAATCCTTGAGGGATTTTGAGTAATCCTCCATGTTGAATTCAATATCATTGAAATCAATTATACTAAAAATTCTCAAGGTTGTAGCTTATGTACAGTAAGCCGAGAAAGCTAGGAAAATCCCATCTGCAATACTTTATTACAAGGTATAAAGCAAAACCACAGATCCCGGTTCTTTTTTATCCTTCTAATCCTGTGCATGATAAGATTACTTAAGCGCATCATGGCACTAGTGGGTCTAGTTCAAGTGGATCAATTAGACTGCTCTTGTTTGGTCGAAAGATTGGGAGTGCGTTAAGTAGCATTAGAACTGAGATACTGGGCAGACAGTCATAATTTAATAATAATAAATTAATAACTTATATTGCCAAAAATACATAAAATGATCATGCGCATTACAATCGATAAACCTATGATGAAACTATGGTAAAACTATATATTTAATGATATATTAATGAATGAAGACACTAATGAAATAATGGAACAAAAAGCTATCAAATCCTACGCGAATAATATATATAATATATACATGTATAATATGTACAAGCAGATATGTTAGGCAGTCACATAGATAGAAATTCACTTGTATTACGGGGAGGCCATATTGGTTGAAATTCCTTGGGTCCCCTTGCCCTCACTTTGAGGTGTTTCAGAACGTCCCGAACCAAAGGCTTTTGCTTTTGCTTTCATGGGAATAAGCATGGCAGTCGTGTGATATTAAAAAGCCTTTGGTCGACCCTTGATTTTCATGAACACTTAGCATATTCAATGCTCACCTAGGAAATGTTTGAATAAGTGAACTTTGTAAGGTAAATACGCCTAGGAACTGAATTAGAAGAAGAAGAGGACGATAGGGAAAGAATACAGAGGAAAAGATATTGCGTGACTAATGTTGATTAAAAGTCCCTACGGTATATGTTTTGAGAGGCTTTTGATGGTCGGGTACTTCAGGGAACTGAAAAAATATACGAATTAAACTGATGTCACGAACAAGATTAAAAATCTGAATTGAACTCTTGAAAAAAAGATAAGAATTCATGAGAGCGCACGTTGAAGCCTTTACACATGTGGATGGTGCGTGCTTGGGTATTCTTACTTTGACCACACAAGGATGGCTGGAATGAAGAAAACAATATGATATAAGTAAGGGATGAATTGAGTAATAGTAAAAATGTTTTGAACTGTAGCTTGGTATTGAATCGTGCCTTTCTTTTAAAAACCCTTTCAACTAAGGCCAAGAGTGCACTTAACCTTTAGAAACTAATTTATCAAACAAAATATTGTAACTCCAATCACTGCACGTGATAAACCGACAGATAGTAGACTAACAATCCGTCTCTGTATCAGGCTGGGATTATGAGTGAAGTTTTGAGTTGTTGTGGGAGAGGAGCAGTACTGTAGATGTCGACCATTACACCCTGTGACACTGAATGATGACTCCAGTGGTCAACTGTTGTAGTAGAGGGGTAGTACTGTAGATGTCGACCATTACACCCTGTGACACTGAATGATGACTCCAGTTGTCAACTGTTGTAGTAGAGGGGTAGTACTGTAGATGTCGACCATTACACCCTGTGACACTGAATGATGACTCCAGTTGTCAACTGTTGTGGGAGAGGAACAGTACTGTAGATGTCGACCGTTACACCCTGTGACATTGAATGATGACTCCAGTTGTCAACTGTTGAGAGAGGGGCAGTATGTCGACCATTACACCCTGTGACATTGAATGATGACTCCAGTCGTCAACTGTTGTGATAGGCTGTAGGGCCAATGTACCTGTCTGCACCATGTGGCGACATTGATCCTAGTCGAAAGTGTTGTGATAAGGTATTAGCCCTGGATCTATTCTCTATTAGCCCTCGACTCATCACTCAATGCAGTAAATATGACCACATAACACCTGTCATGAAGCACCTTCATTGGCTCCCCATTAGTAAACGGATTGAATACAAAGTCCTAGTAACCATCCACAAGACTTTGAATGGCTTATCACCAGTATATCTAGCTGATCTCGTACAGAAGAGGCCTGACGAAGGAACAAGAGCTGACAGCAACAATGATCTCTTGGTGCCAAGAATTAAGAGAAGCTCCTTCGGTGGACGAACCTTCGGGTTTGCTGGCCCTAAGTTATGGAACTCTCTTCCAAAACATCTAAAATTAATCAACGATACGAACCGCTTCAAAAAAGAACTTAAGACATTTATTTTTAGATCTGTATATAGCTCTTAATCGTTTTCATATTATTAGTTTTATCCTAGATTTCTTATTATTATTAGGAATAATTTTTCATATCAATTAGATGCATTTATTAGTTATTTTATTAATTTTAATAGTTAGGGATACACCGAGTCGAGGTATGGCGGCCGATTTGAGTGGCTGTTGTTCGGGACTGGCTGGCCTCGTGTTCATGTGGAAACATAAAGCGTTTTCGCGTGTGTGGGGGGCTGGTCAGTCTGGGGCGGTGGTTGCTTGAATTGGTCGCTGTATTTCGATTCGGTGTATAGGATATATATTTTTTAACTACATTTTTGGCATGTTGGACTGTGAAGCGCCATAGAGTATATATATATGGCGCTATATAAATGTAGAATATTATTATTATTATTATTATTATTATTATTGAGTTAAGCTGTCATAATTATCATATTAAGGTCTCAGTCCACTTTACTTTACTTGCCTACCAAAAATATGGCGATAGTTTTTGTAGTTGTAAATAGTTGTGGTAATGTGTACATGAAAGCAATAGTCAGAGATCGTTGTCGTAAGGTGTTAGCTCACAACACCTGACCATAAAACTAAGGGCTGATATTATCCTTAGCTGGAAAGGCTTTGATGCAGTTGTGATAAGGTGCACTGCACCTGCAAGTAAATGTACCTTAAATTGATAACTGTTGTGATAAGGTGTTAGTAAACCTCATCTGTCAATCACAATCTGTAGCAACAGTTGTAAATTCAGTTGTGATAAGGTGCATTGCATCTAAGTTAAAGTGCCTCAAGATGGTAGCCATAATTACTCCTGTTGTAAATTCAGTTGTGATAAGGTGTATTAAACCTGTAAGTTAAAGTGCCTCAAGATGGTAGCCATAAATACTCCTGTTGTAAATTCAGTTGTGATAAGGTGTATTAAACCTGTAAGTTAAAGTGCCTCAAGATGGTAGCCATAATTACTCCTGTTGTAAATTCAGTTGTGATAAGGTGTATTAAACCTGTAAGTTAAAGTGCCTCAAGATGGTAGCCATAAATACTCCTGTTGTAAATTCAGTTGTGATAAGGTGTATTAAACCTGTAAGTTAAAGTGCCTCAAGATGGTAGCCATAAATACTCCTGTTGTAAATTCAGTTGTGATAAGGTGCATTGCATCTAAGTTAAAGTGCCTCAAGATGGTAGCCATAATTACTCCTGTTGTAAATTCAGTTGTGATAAGGTGCATTAAACCTGTAAGTTAAAGTGCCTCAAGATGGTAGCCATAAATACTCCTGTTGTAAATTCAGTTGTGATAAGGTGCATTAAACCTGTAAGTTAAAGTGCCTCAAGATGGTAGCCATAAATACTCCTGTTGTAAATTCAGTTGTGATAAGGTGCATTACACCTGTAAGTTAAAGTGCCTCAAGATGGTGACCCTTGTCTGATAAGGTGCTAGTACACTAATACATCTGCCCATTACACTCTGCAGTAATAGTTACTGTTTTGAATTGTTGAGACAAGGTGTTAACAGCTGCCATTCTGTAGCCTTCGCCATGCAGTTGCACCCTACAGACCACACCATAAGGTCAAACAATTCTCATATGTCCATGGCTTTTATTTTTAGTGCACTAATCTCTTTAGTTCGTGCTGTTATTGTAATCCTTTCACATATGGATATTCTTTAAGTGTTGATGTTTAAAGCAGCTCAACTTGCTCATCCCTCCTCTATTTTTAATCCCTCCATTCATCTTCTCAATTTTCGAGAAAGAAGCTCTTAAGCCGTGTCTTTAATCCCTACCCTGACAAGACACTGGTAAAAGGATACTCGTTAAATTAATGAGGGATCTTTACGAGACACTTTCAATCAGACTGGAATTTTTAAAAGAATTATATTTAATGAATAAGTGTTTTTCATTGAAGTTTCCCTATTAGAACGCTTTTAAAATCATGAAAATGATTAAAATCAGTCGTCTAATTAAACAATGGTAAGCTTTTTTTTCTTTCTAAAAAGTCCAGACAAAATTATGAAAATTTTTCTATAAACTGTCACTGACTTATCACTATGGTTACCATCAAATAATATCCACAATTTCCCCCTTGTTTTGTGCGGACGTGATATGAACGTAACAACGTACGATTCCTGTTTTGTCTAGGAAAGACGCAGTTTTTAGTCATAGATGAATGTGCACTTTGTAGCCTCAAATTCTTAATGTTTCCCCTTTTATGACCAGGGTACTTGGATTGTCTGAATTCTTAACCACTCAGACTTGCTGGCATCGCCTACTTTCTTTAATGATTTCAGAGTTTGCCAGAGCTGAAAATGTCAAAAAGAACCGACTAATGTCAAGTCTAATGAGTCCAAAGTTCTTTTTCTTATTTGAACAAGATGGAATATCGTTTGGGGTATCTCTACCCGTTGTCATAGTGATCGGCCTTCACAAAGGCTGAATTAGGCTGATAAGTGGAGTATATTATTTTATCGCTTCGCCGATTATCAAAGAAACATTCTGACTGCTTCACGCAAGGATCTTAGGAAGGAAGGAAGTCTTAGTCATGTTAATAGTGATAGTGATGAAATCAGCCACTGAACGTGGGCGTCGTGCAGCAAGGGGGCTGTTTTTATCTGAATATGGACGGGAGTTTGTTTTTCAGGCGGTTTTGAAAACCATCAAAAGAATAATCAAAATTGATTCTCCATTACGAAGTTTGATTTAGGCGATATCTTATTAAGTCTATGTATACTTAACATTTTCCTTAATTACGGAATATTCGATCACTATGGGAATCAAGTCACTGATTCAGATACCTACGTCTCCGCATCACGTTCAGCAATCAATATCCTAATACTATATTTATTCCTGAACCGCGCTAACAAAATCGATATCATCCATGTTCTTCGCAAGTAATCGACTTCCAGGCTGGCTCTAGATTCACTACTAATTTTAGTTATCATCTATTTTAAGCAACTTCATAGACATCAAGTGTTTCCTACTTACACAGGCGCCAAGGAGTCAGAAGTATTTTATCCACAGTTAATCTCTCTTCTACAGCTACATTAATATTCATCACACACTACGATAATATCTCGCAAACTCGCTTTTTTCATGATACGTACAGAACGGATACCGGCCCGCACGACGCGTGGTTCATGCACGATGCATGCTTATGTTGGGTCTCACGCGCACCCATGGATCTATTCCGACTATTCTGTGTCATAGCGCACGGTACGTGCTCGGAAACGCACGTTCAAGTTACAGTAACGTATCCCTCCAGAAAAAACACACTGCTATGGCAAAGAACACACACACTCTCATGGGATAGCACGCCAAGACTGTGTCGCGCACCACAATCGTGTCATCTCCATTTTCATTGCACACCTTTCTGTCACATCACGCACACCAATCTAAGATATCACGAGATATCACGCTCAAACACGCACGTGTCACATCACGCGCACGATTCTGAAATATCACGCTCAACACGCATGTATCATTTAACGCACACGATTCTGAGATATCACACTCACACACCCTGTGTCACATCACGCACACGATTCTGGGACACTATAACACTTACATTGAAATGTGTTTTTTTTTTTTTCATCGCCCACACATGAGTGTAGTGTCATGCTCACGATTCCATCATCATTACGCACAGCTAAAACTGCGCGGCTAAAACTCCTAATTAAGTGTGGGTGTAAATGAATATCTAAAATTTAATCTTTGCAGACCCGGCAAGTGTCTGATCGTTTTTACTTTGTGAATTCGGTTCCCTAGCAACGTATTTAAAATCCATTTCATTAAAGTCAATACGCTAAAATTCAGTTAAAAGGTATATATGAGATGAGTTGAATCGATTTTTCAGGAGTTTGATGCCTCTGTTCTTGGAATTGTTCGTCGTTCGTTTCTTGCTTTAAAAAAACACGCGCAAATATGGTTGTCTTGGCGACTATATTTTGTCAGACTATGCAAATAAGGTATCAAAGTTGCTGTTTACTTTTAAAGAAACAGAACTAGCCTTCGGTAGTAACACTTTAATTATTTTCTGTCATTATCCATAAAACCTGTCATTGTAGTTGCCTTGGTTAAGTGAAAAAAGAAGTGCTCGATACCCAGCGGCTGATATGTTAATATGGTAATCTGTTGCAAGGCATGACAGTCTGGAGTGCGCACAATGTAATGGTGCGCGCAAACTCACAAAAGTTTGTAAAACATTTTTGTTGTAAATTTAAAAAATATTGAATGAAAAATTTCAAAATCGTATATCCTTTTTTCAATATGCTCTCGAATGAAAATTGATAATGAAATATTAATCAATTCTTAATTTTCTTTTAGATTATTAGTTATAATTACCTAGACCAGTGCGCGCGAACTCGAATATGAATTCTTAAAACAATTTTGTCGTAAATGAACAAGTGATTAGGGTTGGTCCTTAGAGGGCCGTAAGTTAAAAAACTGTAAAAGATTATTATGTATTCCTCCTTAAATAAAGTTATTGTATTGTATTGTAGAGGAGTCTCAAATTTAATAGTTCTTATTAATTAATAAACATTTTTTTTTTATCTTCACGAAGACTATTAGCTATAACCACTTTTCATAAATGCATGCACGCTAACTCGAATATAAATTTACCCACGAAAATTCTTAAAACGCAAATAAAGAAGTAACGGTAAGGCCCGGGGGGCGGTAAGGTTCAAGAGAAGTCTCAAACTAATGAATGAAAAAAATCTTTATTCGACTCCATAGAATCCTAGAATCATCTTGGTTGTGTCTGGCAAAACTAATGAATGCAGTAATAAAATCCTTGGTTTCTGAGAACCTTTCAAGATGAATGAATGACTATTTTAATCATGATAAGTTTTCAACAAGTCAGGGTTGTTTTTCTAAACAAAAAATTCACCAAGATCCTGATGGTATATGCTATAGAATACTGATACAGCTGATAATGAACTAGAAAAGAAAAAAGAAGCCCTTTTAATTCTAATAAGCAGATATTGACTGAATGTGCGCCTCGATGTTTTCAGGGTTTGCGGCGCGATTTAGGGTGGCGCCCGCGTGTGGTTGTGAGCATGGTGGTAATATATTGTAGATCATCATCTTTCATATTTATATCATAATATATCTTATGTATTTTATATTGTAAAATATTGTAATGCGCAAATGAAAATCCGTCAAAGATTGATATTTGCGCAACACGAGTGAACAAAATTACTATTATTAATGTTTATTGAGAGATTTATTGCCACCTAAGAAATCAAGAGTTTTAAGAGATAGAGGTACCCATATACTTTCCCGCGCAGTAGATGTCTTTTTAATGGTAATTAATTTGATAGTTAGTTAACCCTTAGTCCTATATCATTTTATAGTATATATATATATAGTATCATTAGTCCTATATCATTTTATAGTATATATATATAGTATCATTAGTCCTATATCATTTTATATTTACTAGATCTTATTTATTGTGATCATAGACGTATGATCTTCATACGAATATTTCTTCAGTCGTTGGTCATAATATAACCAACTCCTTTATTTATTTATTTATTTATTTACTTACTTACTTACTTACTTACTTACTTACTTACTTACTTACTTACTTACTTACTTACTTACTTACTTACTTACTTACTTACTTACTTACTTACTTACTTACTTACTTACTTACTTACTTACTTACTTACTTACTTACTTACTTACTTACTTACTTACTTACTTACTTACTTACTTACTTACTTACTTACTTACTTACTTACTTACTTACTTACTTACTTACTTACTTACTTACTTACTTACTTACTTACTTACTTACTTACTTACTTACTTACTTACTTACTTACTTACTTACTTACTTACTTACTTACTTACTTACTTACTTACTTACTTACTTACTTACTTACTTACTTACTTACTTACTTACTTACTTACTTACTTACTTACTTACTTACTTACTTACTTACTTACTTACTTACTTACTTACTTACTTACTTACTTACTTACTTACTTACTTACTTACTTACTTACTTACTTACTTACTTACTTACTTACTTACTTACTTACTTACTTACTTACTTACTTACTTACTTACTTACTTACTTACTTACTTACTTACTTACT
The DNA here is from genome assembly GCA_964019055.1 of Anthopleura xanthogrammica. Taxonomy (NCBI): domain Eukaryota; kingdom Metazoa; phylum Cnidaria; class Anthozoa; order Actiniaria; family Actiniidae; genus Anthopleura; species Anthopleura xanthogrammica. Next base: position 18,072,490 of record OZ025207.1, on the reverse strand, counting down.
TACTTACTTACTTACTTACTTACTTACTTACTTACTTACTTACTTACTTACTTACTTACTTACTTACTTACTTATTTATTTATTTATTTATTTATTTATTTATTTATTTATTTATTTATTTAGCTTCTGCTTCACATCAAATCATAGTAAAAAAAATGAAAAATAAACATATTCCAAGCAGATGAGAGGTAAGGGATGTCCCTTGTATAAAATGACATTAAATAACTGATTAACTTAATTACAACAGGAAAGCAGTTTTACTAATTAGCGTCCCTTGCTACATTATTGCTCTGTAGACATATTGTAACTACTTTGGTCCGCACTTCCATCTCTCCTTCAAAAACAGTATCCTATCAGGCTCTTTTGTAATATTATATCTGACAGTCTCCCCAATTACTGTTACTAATTACTAATTAGCTCTAAAACAGTGTCATCTTTCAAACGTCTATTCATATCAAATTCATATCTAACAAATTACTATGGTGCGCACTATAAACAGGGCGTCTGCATGTACCTAAGAAATGCATGCATGAAATTGAAAGAACTGGGCATTATTGACCAACGGAATCAATGAATTAGCCAATCAGCGAATATTTTGTTCGCGGCTCAATATTTCCAAGTTCCAGGTTCTTGGCTCGACAAATAACAGGAAATGAAACTCGGAATAAAGATTCATCAAATTTGTTTTAGAAACAACACATTTTCTCATTGTGGGTAGGAATATGTTTTTAGTTTTCCGGAGAGGTCAAAGATAATGCTAGCAACATTTTTACAAACAATGCTTTGCGCACTGCAAGTAGATCTGGAATCACATGAATCAAAAGAACAAAGACTTGGACTGTTCAGTTTGAGTGTATGATATTCCCAAATATTTACATCGGGTCGCAAACGAAATTCTTTTCTTGGGGGCCATTAAGTTATACTATTAGGTTTGTCCTGGTCGAATAGTAAATTTTGGATTGCTTAGTATGTATATTAGATATTCCATGATGTAGCTTATATTAGACACGTCATAAGACCTTTACATATTAATTTTAAACACCACACCAATAATAAATATATAATTTGGGTTACCTGTGTCTCGGCTGCATCCTTGCTGTATCTTGATTTTCGATCTGTAGCTGAAAGAACTTGGGCTACTTGTAGGCATTAATCTCTATTCCAAACAACCTGGGCTACCTCTGAGCAAGGAACTCTGTATTTGAAGGTTGGGTTACCTGTGTACATGAATAATAGTCTTGGGCTACCTGTTGATAGAAGAAAAATAAACAGCTTAAAACACGTCTGCATGTTCCAAATCACTTTAGGAAACCTTGTAAAATAACTGGAAAATGTACAGTCTAGCTTCCAAAGTATTTTTACAAAGTTCTGATTCTTATTAGTATTCTTTATATAAAGAACATCAGAGGTAAAGGTGCATCCAAGTTTAGATGAAGATTTAGAGCTTCATCAAGGTCAGTCTCTAGTACAATCACCGCGACCTACGAAATCTCACATTGTACGCATTTATACATAACATACCAACACTGCAAACATTTATACATAGTATACCAACACTGCACACATGTATACATAACATACCAACACTGTGCACATGTATACATAACATACCAACACTGCGCACATGTATACATAACATACCAACACTGCACACATGTATACATAGCATACCAACACTGCGCACATGTATACATAACATACCAACACTGCGCAATGTATACATAACATACCAATATGCGCACTGTATACATAACATACCAATATGCGCACATGTATACATAACATACCAATATGCGCACATGTATACATAACATACCAATATGCGCACTTGTATGCATACGATACCAATATGCGCACTGTATACATAACATACCAATATGCGCACATGTATACATAACATACCAACACTGTGCACATGTATACATAACATACCAACACTGCGCAATGTATACATAACATACCAATATGCGCAAATGTATACATAACATACCAATATGCGCACATGTATACATAACATACCAACACTGCGCAATGTATACATAACATACCAATATGCGCAAATGTATACATAACATACCAATATGCGCACATGCATTTCATTCAGCCAAAAACGGATAGTTTTACGGCAAACTGCTGTATCGTTTACCATGAATACGAAATTCCATCTATTGTTCTGGATAGCCATGATTTTCTATTCCAAGGCCCTAATCCATACAAAACTACCATACTCACTCTTCACTTCTATGACGTTAACAACATCGTGCTGGCGTTTTTAATAAGAATCCCCATTCTGAATGAACGTAAATATCTTGTAAAATTCATACCGAGTTAAATTTTGTGGAAAGTCACGCACTCCACAACGTACATGCTACATTTATAGCTTATAGTAACGCAATCCTATCACCCGATGATTAACCTTTAACTGTCAGAGAAACTAGAACGTCATCAGCAGTTGCTGCTGAAAGAGGGTATCGTTTGAGTCGCCAGAGAGTCTAGATTTGCAATGACTATTAAAAACGACTTCCGAGGACAGCAGACAAAGTAGAATTTTCTTATTATAGGGACATATTTTATTATGGAGAAATATTTTATTCTAAAATACAAGAAACACTTCACTACGCATACTTGTTGAGGACAACTGCGATTCTTTGTATAAATGAATTTTTATTTTACAAAATATTTTTTTACATTATATTTTAAACTGATCATTACAAATATTTAATATTTAGATATCTTTTCTAGCTATGCTATTTTAATATAAATATTCTAGTATAATAACTTATTTATTTATTTATTCATTCAATATCTATCCAATACCATTCAATATATCTCTGTTAAAATCCATTATCACGATAGCTAGTAGATTTATCTTCTTGTACTTAGGCCTTTACTGAGATTGCGAACATAGTGCATTATGGTCTAGCTTCGGTACGAATTTCCGGCAGTTTTGTTCTCCTTATATGGTGTTATTTGTCCCAAAACTAGACCTTGTTTGAAGGTTACTAATATTGGCCGTGTATTATACATATATACATATATATATATATATAGACAAATGACACACATATAGTGAAGGTATCACACAATTTCTTTTTACATACAGCAATTGCAGAAACTTTTCTCCAAAAATTAAATATCAAGATAAAAGAAATTATGGGATACTGATATTTTTTTTTTAGATATCCTTGGGAGTAGACTACCAGAAAAAATATTAGTGAATGTGTCCTATAATTTCTTATATTTTTTGATATTTATAACTTATTGCGATTTTGAGCCGCCAACACGGGTTTATATTGGCGGCTAGTTGGGAGAAAATATATTCCGTATTGGCCTTAAGCTTCTTCACGACGTCAATTTAACCTGTATTGGCGGCTCAAAATCGCAATAAGTTTTGTATCGCGATTTTTCTATCGTGCGGTAATTCTGAGCCGACAATACGGGTTTATATATTGGCGGCTCTCTCCAGACCAAAGTTATAGGAGAATCGCGATACATATATATATTTATCTTTGGAGAACGAATGAAAGTTTCTGCATATTATTGTATATGTAATATGTATATATGCAAATGCATAAAAGAAATATGTATTTCACAAATGGCGGGAGCAAGGAAAATAAAATTCGATTTTGACAAAACAGATGCAGTTTTACATAAAGTATGTACAATGTCACTACAAAACTGCCGAGTTCAATAATCTTGACGAGCCGTATTTATTTGCTTGTGTTCGTTAATTCTCCGCAGGATAAAGTCGACCGCATGCAGTCCCGGGTGAAATGACTTCAATTCACTTAGTCAAAACACTTAACTTATAGCTATAATATTAAAGATTTCATTGATAACGTGTTAACTTATCGCTTGATAAATTATTTGGAAAGGTTTTTTTCTCACACAAGGATTAACTAACCATCAATTATGTTATATTTACGGATTTTAAATCCACTAATTTTCATTCATTGTCAAGGATATTTTTCCTTGAACCGTCGTTCGTCATGATCTGACATCACTAGTCAATAGACTGTAACAAACAAACCCAGTTCAGTGGCTTCTTGTAGCAAACATTCGTCGATTCCAAGTCAAAATCAACCAAGCAGCATTCGCAGACATAACAAAAGATGTCTATGAATTTCTTACTTGTCTTTCGCCTGACTTCCATCTCAATGAATAGGGTCATGCAGGAACAAAGCCTCTGAGCCATCAGGTGCTTCTGTCTGACAGTGGCTGACAGATGGAATAATAATTTTTCATTTTACTTTGATTTTATTTCTTCGCTCGATGCAAAGAAAAACACTCTGAAAACATTTCTGTCTAAATAAAACAGCGACTGAAGAAGTATGTTTTGGTACATGTTAAAGCTCGACTCGCAAACGTTGCTATTTGTCAGCGAAAAATACTTCTCTCACTGTAACATTTGACAAGATAGTTCAAGCCACCGTTATTGTCCCAGTATTCCTTGCCGTTGACTTTATATCGAATCGCAAATTCAATGTTCTGCTTATCATTCAATAGCCAACAATGAAGAGAGATTCTGAAGGTGAACTTATCAGAGGATTTGTCGGGTGCCGAGGACACATAATCAGACCAAATGTCCCTGTAGGTTCTCCAGTTGTCAGTGGTGTATCTGACAATAACATCTTTCTTAAAATGAAGGTTTTGCACTCGAATTAATCCAAGCACGGCAAACTGCGAACAGAGAATATTCTCAAGACATACTTTTTTGTGTTTCACCTTCTGCAATAAAGCTTCTAAGTCTTTTTCTAAGGGAAACTGGCATTTCATAAGATTTACGAGCAATGGCTCCTTCTCTTTGAAGATGGAAAACAAGTTGTCGTTGCTGTTGTTTGGTGTGATGATCTTCACGGATGTAAATTCGACTCCAGATTTTGGACATGCATCTGCAAATCGAACTTTCTTCTGCAAAGGTCGATTTCTTTCAGGATTTACGAAATACTGGACTGAGGCACTCATGTTAGCCAACCATTGCTTCTTGCTGTCCTCATTTCAGCTCAAAGTCTCCGTAGCTACTGACCAAGGTTATTAATCAGCACAAAGTCATATAGAAAGGAACGTGAGTTACTGCATGTACGCGTGCACCCAATCACGATCGGGTGATGTTTATGAACGGTCACGCGAGCTGCTGTAAAAGCAGTATAATTTCTAGCGTCTTTGGATTGATTTAAAAAGTATTAGTACGAGAGAGCATAAATATTATCATATTTCTCCTCATCCTAAACAAGAATATAGAATTCTAGACTTAAAAAAATTAATTAATAAGCACTCAAGGACAGATTTACGATGATTATTTTCTTCAGAGTGTAAATATTAGTCATTTCTATGTGTACAGCATTCAGACTTGTGGTCACGCAAGAGCTGGTATCTTGCAGAAATGTAATAACATGCGAAAAAAACATGTTTTCTGCAACCAAATGGAGCCCCAAGAAAAAATAATGAAACAACAGGATCATAAAGTCTTCGGAAATGACATTGTAATATTACAAATACTTGGTGTTTATGATAAAAATTAACGTGCATTAGTTTTGCTAAAATTGATGTGGCAACGACTTTCTTCCAGCCTTTGCAACAACCGAGAAACCTAAAGCGTTTTAATTTCCAAAAAAAAAAAAAAATGCCACCAAAATATCTCCAGATTGTAGACAGTTTCACAAGGAAAATCCCAAAAATTCACTAGGTTATCAAGATTCGTGGATGGAGGGTAGCAATTTTGGAGATCAAAGAAGAACAATGAACAAGGCTGTCATTAATTTTGGGTTATCACAATGTACTAATGCTGACGTATTCGTCAAGCTCTTCCAATGAAATTAAGATTCCGCTAAACGAATCACATTCTGAGTAGCTTTTCACAAACTAGGGATCAATCCGGAGGGGTTCGTTGATAATTTGTCTCTGGATCCCAAAGTGGATTGGATTTAAACAATATCAGTCACACTAGTGAAGTTCAAAGATCGTGTTTAATATATTTTTTTCATTCTGCAAATTGAGGTAGAAATTCGTCAATATTTTTTTACAATTTCCATTCTGGAAGTTCTAAATATCATCTAAGTTCTTTGAAACGTTATTTTTCTTAAGTAGACCAGCACTTTTTTTAAATTTCTGAGTTTAAAAATATGTTTAAAAATAGATTCTGTTATTTAATGTTTGACAGACGTATATTGTATTGTCTGTTACTGTCCTTCTACTCTAACCGCGGTCACCCAGAGTTCGTTGAGCAATCAGATTACGACTGAATACAAAAACAAGAACAATATAATTCAAGTTCATACTTCTGTGCACGGTTGTTTTACATTAAACGACAATTTCTATGGCTGGATTTACTAAATAAGGATTGTGTAAAACTCGTAATCTTATTGGTCAACGAACTCTGGGTGACCGCGGTTAGAGTAGAAGGACAGTAAGGGGAAGAAAGGCGATCATAGGAACGTATCGTGAAATAATCCTATCTAAAAACTCAACTTAAAAACTAACATATATATATGTAATTTTCTTTTTTAATTACACATTCAAATCTGTTCAACCGTTATTTGTCTTTGCATGTATTTGGGAATAAAGTACATGTTCTCTGCATTAGCAGCATTAGATTATTCTTGACATCAATCCTGTAGTTTCTTCCTAAGTTATTGTCCCAATATTCAACCCCAGCCACTTGGTAGCAAACAGCAAATTCCACAGAATATTCGACTATTTCTTTCTTACAAGATATAACAAAAACAAATACGTCCATGTTTTCCTCTTGGCTTGAGAATAAATATTCTGCACTTGTGTCGGTATAAGACTTCCAGTAATCATGTGTAAAGCGAACTGCAACTCTTTTTTCGTACGAGATGTTTTGCACCATTACGTAGCCCACGATGCCGGTTGTTGCAGCGTGCAGACAGTTAAGGCTCACTGGCAGCGAAGTAATTTGCTGCGAATATATACTTTTTACGTATTCACTGCTGAATGTAGGGTGAAGGCGATCTGAGCTCTGTTCTGTTAATAAAAGATTCGATTCGCGATGAAGGTACGGAGTTATGAATTTGATGGAAACCAACGACTGTCCGATAGAGTCTGCAAAACGTACTTTCTTATACATGGCTTGGGAGGATCTATCCATGTTCAGTAACGATAGCAAAAGCTTATGTTATTGCTTAGGCCATGTGCGGCTCGCTGGTCGCTGAATGCATGAGGTCTCGCACTTGGCTTTGTAGACAAGTTCCTAAAGCGTCAAAGACGGGGGGATCCGTAATCTCGTCTATCAGACATGGATGGTAGTTCGGGAAACGCTCGCTCCATTGGTGCATGGCCGGCACCCAATCAAATCAGATATTTCATCAAAACATCGAAAACTCCAAGAATTTTTGTTCAAATGAATCAACGAATAAATGACACAAACTTATGTCGTAATCGTCGTTGGTACATATACGTATACGCTGATGGATCTACATTTCCCTTTTAGCAAGGCCCTCGAGATGTTGATTGTTTTCTAAAAATGTCATCGAAATCATTCGCAGCGAAGTGCTTTATAATCGTATTAAATTCGAATCTCTCGCTGCTGAGTGTGTTTTTATGCATAACCTCAGGCCATAGAAAACCCTGCAATTTCACTTCGATCACTAATAAGGAAGTAAATCGTTCTCCTACCCGACTAACACCGACTCAGTGTCTATGGAGTGAATAGATTCTTGCTTTAAATTTCGAAGTCGCGTAATTCTCAAACATTCTTTTAAGAATGTATAGTATTTAAAAATACTGCCATAATTTTTGATAAAAATATTCTTTTAAACTTGAAATTTGATATTCGTTGAATGATTATGTAACTTGGGTAGGCGATATTTTCAGGGTTTCTTTTGCTACAGATGATGGTTTCACCCCCCGGAAATGAACAAACAACATTCTTTTCATCGTAACACGGTAAGTCCGCACCGCACCATAACCATATACACTTATCAAACATTTTCCTCCTGTATTCAGTCGAATAAAGCTTATTTTCTATTTTACAGGAATTATTTCAAGACAAAATGTATTTTCTTTATTTATGATATTTAAATGCAAAATAAACTGTCAAAAATCAAGGCTAGCCCTGCGGCGTTTCATCCAAGAACTCCTTCGAACAAAAACGGTTCAAAATCAGATACAACTAAAAGAAATGAATACGCAAAAAGGTCCTTAGCCTGAGTCAGTTCCAAAGAAGCCTTTTACTTAATACTACGGTAAAATATGGGAATTGATGACAAGAATAAAAATACGACCAAAGTTAGTCTCATTCAAAGATTTATTCGAATAAAAACGGTTCAAATCAGATGACTTGTGAGAATTGCATGGACGAAATGCTTTCAGTCAATTGCATAGACGTCTATTACTTACTACTACAGTAAAATATGGGATTTGATGACAAGAATAAAGATTTCTAGTTATTTATAAAAAGCTATAAAAAGTTTGAAAAAAGAGGATTACTTTTACACGAGCAATGCATGATCAAGGTGATTTCGAGTAGATGTATAATTTGTTGCTTTTCATGAGGTCTGCCCAATGCTATTACGTAATTCGTAAATCATGTCTTAGGATAATGGTATTTCTCACTAATATTAAGAAGAAGATATTCTATATTTCTATCTATTTTGTGTGTGATTACTAACTTCTATAGAAAAACCATAACATCAGTATCGAATGATGCACAGATTTTTTTCGTAAAACACTGAAAACTTTGTTTACGGTACACTGAAAGTCTTTACATTGTTACACTTACTAAAGGAACCATATAGAAGGAAAATTTGTAGAAAGCTGCTTCAATGTTGTTTAGTATTGTTTAAGAAGAATTTGCCATGCAAATGAATTTTAACTGTATTTAAGTGTAATAATGAAAGTTAGTAGAAGAGGTGCAACAACTTCAGCTGTTTAAGAGGTAAACTCATGCCTTACCGGCAGAATTGTGATGAAATGTTATGTCAGTTCAGTCCCTGATCAAATTATGACGTTTTAACTGAAAAAAAAAAGGAATTTGTACTAAGTTAACTCCTATAAAAGGTTCCTTTTTAGCTGAAAGAAAATGATAAACATACCAAACAAAATTCAAAGTACACTGAAAATCTCTTGCAGCAAATTGTGTACCACAAATTTATTGTAATACTTAATATAACGAAACAATATTCAGTACCACTAGATGAACTACAATTTCTGTCTGATGATTAAGGAAATAAACAGACCAATAGAGAAAACAAGAGAAGGTAATAAAAAATATTTTATATTTTATGTCAAACTACTATTTTTCGAAAAGCTAGGGTAATTTAGGGTTATTTTTCAACTTTGTACATCATTCAAAACCGGGCACCGCGTGTGCGTAGCGAAATAAATTCACTTTGAAATATTGTTATTTTTAAGGTTTTTCGTGAAACTGTGGTTTGAGTTGCAATATTCTAAGTAATATTTTCATTCCTAGTGAAACCTATCGCAAATTCATCATCTGTAGTATATTTGTAGTGTATTGTCATTTTGCATCTGTTGGTAAACCATGTCTTCAGTTGTCTACAAATTAAAAAATCTTCCCTTCCAAGGCATTTAGTTTTGCAAAAACTATAACCCAATCATATTTAGGCAGCAAAACTGTTTATTTCTTTTGTAGCAAAAGAATCATCAAGAAAATTAGCAGGTGGGATTTGTAGCTGCGTTTTTTTGAGAAGAAAATTAAGTCTTCTAATCAACATGAATTATGCCACATGCAGATTTACAGACAACATCAAGTCATCTTTAAGCTTCTAGCTGTTGTATTCTATCATACAGTATCTATGTTGTGTACCACAGAAAAAGGTCATCTTTTAGCTGTTGTATGCTATCATACAGTATCTATGTTGTGTACCACAGAAACATGTCATCTTCTAGCTGTTTTATACTATCATGTAACTATGTTGTGTAGAACAGAAACAAGTAATCTTCTAGCTGTTGTATACTTTTATGTAACTGTGTTGTGTAGAACAGAAACAAGTCATCTTCTAGCTGTTGTATACTTTTATGTAACTGTTGAATGTGTAGAACAGAAACAAGTCATCTTCTAGCTGTTGTATACTTTTATGTAACTTTGTTGTGTAGAACAGAAACAAGCCATCTTCTAGCTGTTGTATATTATTATTTATCTATGTTGTGTACAACAGAAACAAGTCATCTTCTAGCTGTTGCCACACAAATGTTGTTAGCTTATGTGCACTATTATGCACAATATGATGGTGGACAGAAGTAAGTTATTTTCTAGGTGATGTGTACTATTATGTAACAATGTGATGGTGGACAGAAGTAAGTTATCTTCTAGCTGATGTGTACTATTATGTAACAATATGATGGTGGACAGAAGTAAGTTATCTTCTAGCTGATGTGTACTATTATGTAACAATATGATGGTGGACAGAAGTAAGTTATCTTCTAGCTGATGTGTACTATTATGGAACAATATGATGGTGCACAGAAGTAAGTTATCTTCTAGCTGATGTGTACTATTATGTAACAATATGATGGTGGACAGAAGTAAGTTATCTTCTAGCTGATGTGTACTATTATGTAACAATATGATGGTGGACAGGAATAAGTTATCTTCTAGCTGATGTGTACTATTATGTAACAATATGATGGTGGAAAGAAGTAAGTTATCTTCTAGCTGATGTGTACTATTATGTAACAATATGATGGTGGAACAGAAGTAAGTTATCTTGTAGCTGATGTTTACTATTATGTAACAATATGATAGTGGAACAAAAGTAAGTTATCTTCTAGCTGATGTGTACTATTATGTAACAATATGATGGTGGACAGAAGTAAGTTATCTTCTAGCTGATGTGTACTATTATGGAACAATATGATGGTGGACAGAAGTAAGTTATCTTCTAGCTGATGTGTACTATTATGGAACAATATGATGGTGGAGAGAAGTAAGTTATCTCCTAGCTGATGTGTACTATTATGTAACAATATGATGGTGGACAGAAGTAAGTTATCTTGTAGTTGATGTATACTATTATGGAACAATATGATGGTGGAGAGAAGTAAGGTATCTTCTAGCTGATGTGTACTATTATGTAACAATATGATGGTGGACAGAAGTAAGTTATCTACTAGCTGATGTGTACTATTATGGAACAATATGATGGTTGACAGAAGTAAGTCATCTTGTAGTTGATGTGTACTATTATGGAACAATATGATGGTGGACAGAAGTAAGTTATCTTGTAGCTGATGTGTACTATTATGTAACAATATGATGGTTGACAGAAGTAAGTCATCTTGTAGTTGATGTGTACTATTATGGAACAATATGATGGTGGACAGAAGTAAGTTATCTTCTAGCTGATGTGTACTATTATGTAACAATATGATGGTTAACAGAAGTAAGTCATCTTGTAGTTGATGTGTACTATTATGGAACAATATGATAATAGAACAAAAGTAAGTTATCTTCTAGCTGATGTGTACTATTATGTAACAATATGATGGTGGACAGAAGTAAGTTATCTTATAGCTGATGTCTACAGTTATGTAGCTATATTGTGTAGAACAGAAAAACGTAATCTTCTAGGTGTTGCCGCATATTGTTACGTAGCCCTACCACTTTTTCCCTTTTTCGCATACTAGACTCATATTTTCCAATCTTAGCCCCACCACTTTTTCCCATACTAGTCTCTTATATAGCCCCACCACTTTTTAGGGTGCGCCGCGGTCCATGTTCACTGCATGAATAGGAACTGATTATCGCAGATAGAAAGGTCGAGAGGATGTCACTTTCAAGAGGTGACACTTAAACATTCCTGATCAATCGCATTCAAAATTTCAACACTACACAGCACGGTGCTTTTAATCCTGAAGTCGTACAAAGTCTCTCTACTCTGCGATGATTCGTGCAATGAATTTTAATTCAAAGAAAAGAAATTTCTTTTCATACTCCGAGGTATAGTTGTAAACATAACCCCATATATCATCATCTATAGGCATGCAAGCACCACCCAGTAAACACAGATTTGCAGCAAAAGATGATATTTGTCACATGTGCTTGAGTTACTGACTGCCGGTAATGCACCTATCAATGTAAGTCCCGTAGGGGGGGGGGGGAGGGGGAGGGCAATTCGGGCAAGGAGTGGGGGATTTCATAGCAAACATGTGGCCCTGGGTCGGGAGTTTGATCGCTTAAAAAAGCTTACTCTATAGTAACTGTACGACAATTATTTCTTTTGGTGGTGTTATTTAGTGCAATTTTACTGACAACTGCTTCCCCACCCTGGGGCATTTGAATTTTTTAAAGGATTTCTTTTTTCAAATCCATACCACTTGCCCATATACCCCACTCCCCTCCCCCCACGGGATTTACATTGATATGTGCATAACTTGGTAACTGGAGTAGAAACTGGTTTGACCAGTTTTGGAATCATCCAATGAGAATCTTCCACGATAAATAATCGTCTTGTCCAAGGATAACAAATAAGGGTTACAAAATGCATCTCCTAACGATAAACTGTTTTATGGAAATAATCAACATGAATTATGCCACATGCAGATTTACAGACAACATCAAGTCATCTTTAAGCTTCTAGCTGTTGTATTCTATCATACAGTATCTATGTTGTGTACCACAGAAACATGTCATCTTCTAGCTGTTGTATACTATTATGTAACTATGTTGTGTAGAACAGAAACAAGCCATCTTCTAGCTGTTGTATACTATTATGTAACTATGTTGTGTAGAACAGAAACAAGTCTTCTTCTGGCTGGTGTATACTATTATGAAACTATGTTGTGTAGAACAGAAACAAGTCATCTTCTAGCTGGTGTATACTATTATGAAACTATGTTGTGTAGAACAGAAACAAGTCTTCTTCTAGCTGGTGTATACTGTTATGAAACTATGTTGTGTAGAACAGAAACAAGCCATCTTCTAGCTGTTGTATACTTTTATGTAACTATGTTGTGTAGAACAGAAACGAGTCATCTTCTAGCTGTTGTATACTTTTATATAACTATGTTGTGTAGAACAGAAACGAGTCATCTTCTAGCTGTTGTATACTTTTATGTAACTATGTTGTGTAGAACAGAAACAAGTCATCTTCTAGCTGTTGTATACTTTTTTGTTGAAATATTTCAAATGCTAGCAATTTTTAACATGTTGATTGTATTTTTTTATCCTTTATTGAACTTTAAATGTTTAAGTTATTAAAACAATTTCCTTAAACCCGAAAACTTTCACCATATAAATAGGAACAGATTATCGCAGATAGAAAGGTCGAGAGCACATCACCTTCAAGAGGACACACTTGAACATTCCAGATCAATGGGATACAAAATTTCAACACTGCACAACACGGTACTTTTGAACCCTGAAGTTGTACAGAGCCTCTCGACTTAACGATAATGATTCGTGCAATGAATTTAAAGTAAATAAAAAAAATCGTTTCCTTTTGATATTCCGAGGTATAGTTATCAAAATAGCTCCTATATCATCATCTATAGTACCACCCAGTAAAGACAGATTTTGAGCAATATATTTGTTACACGTAATTGCGTAATTGATTGTAACTTGGTAACTGGAGTAGAAACTGGAATAGAAACTGGTTTGACCAGTTTTGGAATCATCCAATGAGAATCTTCCACGTTACTGAAATAATCTCCTGTTCAAGGGTAACAAATAAAGGGTTACAAAATTCATCTCCTAACAATAAACTGTTTTACGGAAATAAGGTTTGTACAAATACCTCAATTATTGAAAGACGTTTACGTTTTTAAACGTAAAGTGTGTATGGTTATTTTGTATTTTTATCCGAAGATTTTCATAAAAAGTTTTGACAAAGCGTATTGCAAAACTACCCTAATATCAAGATATTCCAAGAGGAGAAAACAACAGGGTAAAACTTGTATCTTTTGTTAAAAAAAGAAATTAAAAGTTAACAAGTGATATGGAGTTGTGCAGAGTAAATCTTGTTCTTTACAGACTATTCAACTTAACATTGAGAGTTTTCCTTAAAAATCATGAAGCGAATTGAAAGGGAACCTCATGATCAGCCTCGTGCGAGTCTGTGTCTTGAGAATGAAGAAACAACAGTTATACGAATCTATGCACAAGCGTTGAATCAAAATAGCTGCTGTGCAAATATCATGCCCACATTGAAGGATTTGCTTGTCTTTTTCTGCTGCTAACGTTTTGTCTCAAGAATATACTTTTCTTAAAATGTTTTGGTAAACGAGGATAACAAAAGAAATATATGGATTGACTGACACACCCGTCTCGTCAAATAATTTCTTCGATTAAAAAACGGTTCAAAATCCGACACAACTTCAGAGAATTGCATGGACAAAAGGATTTCAGGCAATTGCACAGACGCTTTTTACTTACTACTACAGTAAAATATGGGACTAGATGACAAGAATAAAGAATTCTAGTTCTTTATAAAAAGCTATAAAAAGTTTGAAAAAAGAGTACGATTAAAGCTAGTGCTCAGTTTGACCACAACTGGTCGTGCAGAGGCTAATGGAGTAGATCCGGTCCTCGTACTGAACTAAAAACAACCCAGGAAACTGTACATAAACACAGTATTCAATAAATAAAATGTTTATCAATCAGATTTAAAATTTACTAACTACAAATTTTCGACTCCAGGTATGAATTAAAGTCAGGTTTCCTTGCTTTTTGTGTCCCTTCCTACTTGTGGTCAACAAAGGAAAGTACGCTCGAGGGAAATTTCATTCCACAGTATTCAATGTTTCCTATGAATGCAAATCTTGTCACTAAAACTCCTTTACACGAATTTAATCTTTTGAGAAACAACTAAGAATTTGATTTACTTTTACGCGAGCTACCCAAGGTATTTTCGCATACGCGAGCTGCGCAAGGTATTTCCGAGTAGATGTACAACTGATTTGTTGCCTTACATGTGCTATTGCGGTAGTTCAGAAAACATGTCTTGTGAGTGTTTTTTTTCTCACTACTATTAAGAAGAAAATATTCTATATATTTTGCGGATTTATTACTAATTTCTAGAGGAAATCATATCTCGTATAATGCACAGACTCTTTCGTAAAACACTGAAAACTTTGTTTACGGCACCGTCTTTGATTGTAACATGTTTACACTCACTAAAGGCCGGAACCATATATACTAGAAGGAAAATTTGTAGATAGCTGTTTCAATAATGCTTAGTTTAGTTTGAGAAGAATTTGCCATGCAAATGAATTTTAACTGTATTGTAAGTGTAATGAAAGTTAGTAGGAGAATGGCAAAAACTTCAGCTGTTTAAGCGGTAAACTCATGCCTTACAGAATTGCGATGAAATGTTTTGTGATTCAGTCCTTGAAAACTCACAACGAATTACTACGTTTTAACTTCGGAAAAAAAAGAAAGAAATGTGTACTAAGTTAATTGCTATAAAAGTTCCTTTTTGGTTGAAAGAAAGTGCTTGAAATACCTAACAAAATTTAACGTACACTAAAAATATATCCCGCGAAGCAAATTGTGTACCATAAATTTGTTGTAGTGCTGCTATAACGAGACCATGTTTAGTAACATTTGATGAACTACAATTTCTGTCTGATAAATAAGGAAATTAGGAGACTAAAGAAAACAAGGGAAGACAATGAATAATATTTTATATTTCATGTCAAACTACAATTTTTCGAAAAGCTAGGGTAATATGTGGTTATTTTTCAACTTTGTACAACATTAAAAACCGGACACCGCATGCAGCGATATAAACACGCTTCAAAAAATTGTTATTTTTAAGGTTTTTCGTGAAACTGTGGTTCGAGTTGCAAGATTTCAAGTAATATTTTCTTTGCTAATGAAACCTATCGCAAATTCATCATCTGATGTTGGGGTTATTTTTCAACTTTGTAGATCATTCATTCAAAACCGGGTACCTTATGCAGCGAAATAAATTCACTTTGAAATACTGTTATTTTTGAGGTTTTTCTTGAAACTTTGGTTTGAGTTGCAAGATTCCTACTTGCATTATTCGTATACTTCTATACTTACATTGCTAATGAAACCTATCGCTAATTCATGTCTGTACGTAGTGTATTTGGTATGCATCTTTTTCTCCTTTCAACAAATGTTTTGTATATTTTGTAACGCACATTTTGAAGCCCCATTGTTAATTCTTTTGTAGTCCCTGCATGTGTAATAATGTTTAGCAAAAAACAAAACGGACAATAATCTGGTGGCTTTTGTAGCTGCGTTTCTTGATGGGAAATCAAGTCTACTGATCTACATTATGAAACATGTATTGTAAACAGCAGAAAAATCTGTTTAAAAAGTTTTGAGGCCATCTTGAGAAGAATAAATAAAAGTCATCTTCCAGCTGTTCTAAACTCCGTGTTTTAGTGTCAGTATCTCTAAATTTTCTGAGACAAGTCATCTTCTAGCTGTTGTGGTATACTTTTATGTAACTATGTTGTGTAGAACAGAAACAAGCCATCTTCTAGCTGGTGTATATTATTATGAAACTATGTTGTGTAGAACAGAAACAAGCCATCTTCTAGCTGTTGCGGCATACTTTTATGTAACTATGTTGTGTAGAACAGAAACAAGCCATCTTCTATCTGTTGCGGTATACTATTATGTAACTATGTTGTGTAGAACAGAAACAAGCCATCTTCTAGCTGGTGTATGCTATTATGTAACTATGTTGTGTACAACAGAAACAAGTCTTCTTCTAGCTGTTGTATACTTTTATGTAACTATGTTGTGTAAAACAGAAACAAGCCATCTTCTAGCTGGTGCATACTTTTATGTAACTATATTGTGTAGAACAGAAACAAGTCGTCTTCTAGCTGTTGTATATTATTATTTATCTATGTTGTGTAGAACAGAAACAAGTCATCTTCTAGCTGTTGCCACACAACTGTTATTAGGTTATGTGACCTATTATGCACAATATGATGGTGGACAGAAGTAAGTTATCTTCTAGCTGATGTGTACTATTATGTAACAATATGATGGTGCACAGAAGTAAGTTATCTTCTAGCTGATGTGTACTATTATGTAACAATGTGATGGTGGACAGAAGTAAGTTATCTTCTAGCTGATGTGTACTATTATGTAACAATATGATGGTGCACAGAAGTAAGTTATCTTCTAGCTGATGTGTACTATTATGTAACAATATGATGGTGGACAGAAGTAAGTTATCTTCTAGCTGATGTGTACTATTATGTAACAATATGATGGTGGACAGAAGTAAGTTATCTTCTAGCTGATGTGTACTATTATGGAACAATATGATGGTGGACAGAAATAAGTTATCTTCTAGCTGATGTGTACTTTTATGTAACTGTTGTGCAGAAAAGAAACAAGTCATCTTCTAGCTGTTGTATACTTTTATGTAACTATGTTGTGTAGAACAGAAACAAGCCATCTTCTAGCTGGTATATACTATTATGTAACTATGTTGTGTAGAACAGAAACAAGCCATCTTCTAGCTGTTGTATACTTTTATATAACTATATGTTGTGTAGAACAGAAACAAGTCTTTTTCTAGCTGTTGTATGCTTTTATATAACTATGTTGTGAGAACAGAAACAAGTCTTCTTCTAGCTGGTGTATGCTTTTATGTAACTATGTTGTGTAGAACAGAAACAAGTCTTCTTCTAGCTGTTGTATGCTTTTATGTAATTATGTTGTGTAGAACAGAAACAAGTCTTCTTCTGGCTGGTGTATGCTTTCAGTATGTAACTATGTTGTGTAGAACAGAAACAAGTCTTCTTCTAGCTGTTGTATGCTTTTATGTAACTATGTTGTGTAGAACAGAAACAAGTCTTCTTCTAGCTGTTGTATGCTTTTATGTAACTATGTTGTGTAGAACAGAAACAAGTCTTCTTCTGGCTGGTGTATGCTTTCAGTATGTAACTATGTTGTGTAGAACAGAAACAAGTCTTCTTCTAGCTGTTGTATGCTTTTATGTAACTATGTTGTGTAGAACAGAAACAAGTCTTCTTCTAGCTGTTGTATACTATTATGTAACTATGTTGTGTAGAACAGAAACAAGTCATCTTCTGGCTGTTGTATACTATTATGTAACTATGTTGTGTAGAACAGAAACAAGCCATCTTCTAGCTGTTGTATACTATTATGTAACTATGTTGTGTAGAACAGAAACAAGTTATCTTCTAGCTGTTGTATACTATTATGTAACTATGTTGTGTAGAACAGAAACAAGCCATCTTCTAGCTGTTGTATACTATTATGTAACTATGTTGTGTAGAACAGAAACAAGTCTTCTTCTGGCTGGTGTATACTATTATGAAACTATGTTGTGTAGAACAGAAACAAGTCATCTTCTAGCTGGTGTATACTATTATGAAACTATGTTGTGTAGAACAGAAACAAGTCTTCTTCTAGCTGGTGTATACTGTTATGAAACTATGTTGTGTAGAACAGAAACAAGCCATCTTCTAGCTGTTGTATACTTTTATGTAACTATGTTGTGTAGAACAGAAACGAGTCATCTTCTAGCTGTTGTATACTTTTATATAACTATGTTGTGTAGAACAGAAACGAGTCATCTTCTAGCTGTTGTATACTTTTATGTAACTATGTTGTGTAGAACAGAAACAAGTCATCTTCTAGCTGTTGTATACTTTTTTGTTGAAATATTTCAAATGCTAGCAATTTTTAACATGTTGATTGTATTTTTTTATCCTTTATTGAACTTTAAATGTTTAAGTTATTAAAACAATTTCCTTAAACCCGAAAACTTTCACCATATAAATAGGAACAGATTATCGCAGATAGAAAGGTCGAGAGCACATCACCTTCAAGAGGACACACTTGAACATTCCAGATCAATGGGATACAAAATTTCAACACTGCACAACACGGTACTTTTGAACCCTGAAGTTGTACAGAGCCTCTCGACTTAACGATAATGATTCGTGCAATGAATTTAAAGTAAATAAAAAAAATCGTTTCCTTTTGATATTCCGAGGTATAGTTATCAAAATAGCTCCTATATCATCATCTATAGTACCACCCAGTAAAGACAGATTTTGAGCAATATATTTGTTACACGTAATTGCGTAATTGATTGTAACTTGGTAACTGGAGTAGAAACTGGAATAGAAACTGGTTTGACCAGTTTTGGAATCATCCAATGAGAATCTTCCACGTTACTGAAATAATCTCCTGTTCAAGGGTAACAAATAAAGGGTTACAAAATTCATCTCCTAACAATAAACTGTTTTACGGAAATAAGGTTTGTACAAATACCTCAATTATTGAAAGACGTTTACGTTTTTAAACGTAAAGTGTGTATGGTTATTTTGTATTTTTATCCGAAGATTTTCATAAAAAGTTTTGACAAAGCGTATTGCAAAACTACACTAATATTAAGATATTCCAAGAGGAGAAAACAACAGCGTAAAACTTGTATCTTTTGTTAAAAAAAGAAATTAAAAGTTAACTACTGATATAGAGTTGTGCAGAGTAATCATTTTTCTTTACAGACTGTTCAACTTTACATTGAGATTTTTCCTTAAAAATCATGAAGCGAATTGAAACGGAACCTCATGATCAGCCTCGTGCAAGTCTGTGTCTTGAGAATGAAGAAACAACAATGATACGAATCTATACACAAGCTCTGAATCAAAATAGCTGCTGTGCAAATATCATGCCCACATTGACTGGCTTGTCTTTTTCTGTTCAAGGTTTTAGTTTTCTTGAAATGTTTTGGTAAACGAGGATGACAATGTCACTGAAGAAATGTATGGATTGACTGACACACCCATCTTGCTTTGTTAAATCTTGCTAAATTATTACCTTGTACTGAGCTCCATAATAATACATTTTAAATGCGACAAAAGTACGGGTAAAGTTTGTGCAAATATTCCATTTAAATCACTGCATGCAGAAACAAACACGCTTACCGTTTTTAAGTAATAATTCAATAAAGTACGAAGCACATTCTTTCAGTTTCATTGTTTCACAATAACATTCAGTGTTTCACCTTCTAGCTCTTGATGCAGTTGTACAGAATTGAAACATCATGATAGTAAAACATAACATAAAATAAACATTCTTTAACTATATTAGATGTTAGAAATCAAAGAACGATATTTAAGAGATAAAACTATCTTAAAAGGTATATGACTGAATTGGAGTATGATCGAGGTTGTGCATCAAAACTGAATTTTAAACGATAATTTAAAAAAATAAAAATAGGGAATTTGTTAGTTTACCACGATAATTTTATAAATGAAACGAATTCTGAACTATTCTTAAGCCACAGCAAACGTTTGTTATGTGTATTATGGAAAAATATGATAGTGGAAAAGATGTAAGTCATCTTGTAGCTGATGTGTACTTGATATGGAAGAAAATGATGGTCGACAGAAATAAGTCGTCTTGTAGCTGCTGTGTACTATTATGGAAATATATGATGGTGGACAGAAGTAAGTTATCTTCTAGCTGATGTGTACTATTATGTAACAATATGATGGTGGAACAGAAGTAAGTTATCTTCTAGCTGATGTGTACTATAATGTACAATATGATGGTGGAACAGAAGTAAGTTATCTTCTGGCTGATGTGTACTATAATGTACAATATGATGGTCGAACAGAAGTAAGTTATCTTCTAGCTGATGTGTACTATAATGTACAATATGATGGTGGAACAGAAGTAAGTTATCTTCTAGCTGATGTGTACTATAATGTACAATATGATGGTGGAACAGAAGTAAGTTATCTTCTAGCTGATGTGTACTATAATGTACAATATGATGGTGGAACAGAAGTAAGTTATCTTCTAGCTGATGTGTACTATTATGTACAATATGATAGTGGACAGAAGTAAGTTATCTTCTAGCTGATGTGTACTATTATGTAACAATATGATGGTGGAAAGAAGTAAGTTATCTACTAGCTGATGTGTATACTAATATGGAACAATATGATAGTGGAACAGAAGTAAGTTATTTTCTAGCTGATGTGTACTATTATGAAACAATATGATAGTGGAACAGAAGTAAGTTATCTTCTAGCTGATGTGTACTATTATGAAACAATATGATAGGAGAACAGAAGTAAGTTATCTTCTAGCTGATGTGTACTATTATGAAACAATATGATGCTGGAACAGAAGTAAGTTATCTTCTAGCTGATGTGTACTATAATGTAACAATATGATGGTGGAATGAAGTAAGTTATCTTCTAGCTGATGCGTACTATTTTGTAACAATATGATGGTGGAAAGAAGTTAGTTATCTTCTAGCTGATGTGTACTATTATGTAACAATATGATGGTGGAACAGAAGTAAGTTATCTTGTATCTGATGTGTACTATTATGAAACAAAATGATAGTGGAACAGAAGTAAGTTATCTTCTAGCTGATGTGTACTATTAGGTATCAATATGATGGTGGAACAGAAGTAAGTTATCTTCTAGCTGATGTGTACTATTATGTAACAATATGATGGTGGACAGAAGTAAGTTATCTTCTAGCTGATGTGTACTATTATGAAACAAAATGATAGTGGAACAGAAGTAAGTTATCTTCTAGCTGATGTGTACTATTAGGTATCAATATGATGGTGGAACAGAAGTAAGTTATCTTGTAGCTGAAGTGTACTATTATGTAACAATATAATGGTGGAACAGAAGTAAGTTATCTTCTAGCTGATGTGTACTATTATGAAACAATATGATAGTGGAACAGAAGTAAGTTATCTTCTAGCTGATGTGTACTATAATGTAACAATATGATAGTGGAATGAAGTAAGTTATCTTCTAGCTGATGCGTACTATTTTGTAAGAATATGATGGTGGAAAGAAGTTAGTTATCTTCTAGCTGATGTGTACTATTATGTAACAATATGATGGTGGAACAGAAGTAAGTTATCTTGTAGCTGATGTGTACTATTATGAAACAAAATGATAGTGGAACAGAAGTAAGTTATCTTCTAGCTGATGTGTACTATTAGGTATCAATATGATGGTGGAACAGAAGTAAGTTATCTTCTAGCTGATGTGTACTATTATGTAACAATATGATGGTGGATAGAAGTAAGTTATCTTCTAGCTGATGTGTACTATTATGTAACATTATTATGGTGGACAGAAGTAAGTTATCTTGTAGTGGCCTGTAGTTGATGTGTACTATTATGTAACAATATGATGGTGGACAGAAGTAAGTTATCTTGTAGCTGATGTGTACTATTATGGAACAATATGATGGTGGACAGAAGTAAGTTATCTTCTAGCTGATGTGTACTATTATGGAACAATATGATGGTGGAACAGAAGTAAGTTATCTTGTAGCTGATGTGTACTATTATGGAACAATATGATGGTGGAACATAAGTAAGTTATCTTCTAGCTGATGTGTACTATTATGGAACAATATGATGGTGGAACAGAATGAAGTTATCTTCTAGCTGATGTGTACTATTATGTAACTATATGATGGTGGAGAGAAGTAAGTTATCTTCTAGTAGGTGAGGTGTACTATTATGGAACAATATGATGGTGGAGAGAAAAAAGGTATCTTCTTGCTGATGTGTACTATTATGGAACAATATGATGGTGGAAAGAAGTAAGTTATCTACTAGCTGATGTGTACTATTATGTAACAATATGATAGTGGAACAAAAGTAAGTTATCTTCTAGCTGATGTGTACTATTATGTAACAATATGATGGTGGACAGAAGTAAGTTATCTTCTAGCTGATGTGTACTATTATGTAACAATATGATGGTTGACAGAAGTAAGTCATCTTGTAGTTGATGTGTACTATTATGGAACAATATGATAATGGTACAAAAGTAAGTTATCTTCTAGCTGATGTGTACTATTAGGTATCAATATGATGGTGGAACAGAAGTAAGTTATCTTGTAGCTGAAGTGTACTATTATGTAACAATATAATGGTGGAACAGAAGTAAGTTATCTTCTAGCTGATGTGTACTATTATGAAACAATATGATAGTGGAACAGAAGTAAGTTATCTTCTAGCTGATGTGTACTATAATGTAACAATATGATGGTGGAATGAAGTAAGTTATCTTCTAGCTGATGCGTACTATTTTGTAACAATATGATGGTGGAAAGAAGTTAGTTATCTTCTAGCTGATGTGTACTATTATGTAACAATATGATGGTGGAACAGAAGTAAGTTATCTTGTAGCTGATGTGTACTATTATGAAACAAAATGATAGTGGAACAGAAGTAAGTTATCTTCTAGCTGATGTGTACTATTAGGTATCAATATGATGGTGGAACAGAAGTAAGTTATCTTCTAGCTGATGTGTACTATTATGTAACAATATGATGGTGGACAGAAGTAAGTTATCTTCTAGCTGATGTGTACTATTATGAAACAAAATGATAGTGGAACAGAAGTAAGTTATCTTCTAGCTGATGTGTACTATTAGGTATCAATATGATGGTGGAACAGAAGTAAGTTATCTTGTAGCTGAAGTGTACTATTATGTAACAATATAATGGTGGAACAGAAGTAAGTTATCTTCTAGCTGATGTGTACTATTATGAAACAATATGATAGTGGAACAGAAGTAAGTTATCTTCTAGCTGATGTGTACTATTAGGTAACAATATGATGGTAGAACAGAAGTAAGTTATCTTGTAGCTGAAGTGTACTATTATGTAAAAATATGATGGTGGAACAGAAGTAAGTTATCTTCTAGCTGAAGTGTACTATTATGTAACAATATGATGGTGGAACAGAAGTTAGTTATCTACTAGCTGATGTGTACTATTATGTAACAATATGATAGTGGAACAGAAGTAAGTTATCTTCTAGCTGATGTGTACTTTTATGGAACAATATGATAATGGCACAAAAGTAACTTACCTTCTAGCTGATGTGTACTATTATGGAACAATATGATGGTGGAAAGAAGTAAGTTATCTTCTCGCTGATGTGTACTATTATGGAACAATATGATGGTGGACAGAAGTAAGTTATCTTCTAGCTGATGTGTACTATTATGTAACAATATGATGGTTGACAGAAGTAAGTCATCTTGTAGTTGATGTGTACTATTATGGAACAATATGATAATGGTACAAAAGTAAGTTATCTTCTAGCTGATGTGTACTATTATGTAACAATATGATGGTGGACAGAAGTAAGTTATCTTCTAGCTGATGTGTACTATTATGTAACAATATGATGGTGGACAGAAGTAAGTTATCTTCTAGTTGATGTGTACTATTATGCAACAATATGATGGTGGACAGAAGTAAGTTATCTTCTAGCTGATGTGTATTATATTATGGAACAATATGATGGTGGACAGAAGTAAGTTATCTTCTAGTTGATGTGTACTATTATGCAACAATATGATGGTGGACAGAAGTAAGTTATCTTCTAGCTAATGTGTACTATAATGTACCAATATGATGGTTGACACAAGTATCCTTTAGCTGATGTGTACTATTATGTAACAATATGATGGTGGTCAGAAGGAGGTTATCTTGTAGCTGATGTGTATTATATTATGGAACAATATGATGCTGGAACAGAAGTAAGTTATCTTCTAGCTGATGTGTATACTAATATGGAACAATATGATGGTGGAGAGAAGTAAGTTATCTGATCTTGTAGTTGATGTGTACTATTATGTAACAATATGATAGTGGAACAGAAGTAAGTTATCTTCTAGCTGATGTGTACTATTATGTAACAATATGATGGTGGCTAGAGGTATGTTATCTTCTAGCTGATGTATACTATTATGTAACAATATTATGGTGGACAGAAGTAAGTTATCTTCTAGCTGATGTGTACTATTATGTAACATTATTATGGTGGACAGAAGTAAGTTATCTTGAAGTGGCCTGTAGTTGATGTGTACTATTATGTAACAATATGATGGTGGATAGAAGTAAGTTATCTTCTAGCTGATGTGTACTATTATGTAACATTATTATGGTGGACAGAAGTAAGTTATCTTGTAGTGGCCTGTAGTTGATGTGTACTATTATGTAACAATATGATGGTGGAACAGAAGTAAGTTATATTCTAGCTGATGTGTACTATTATGGAACAATATGATGGTGTACAGAAGTAAGTTATCTTCTAGCTGATGTGTACTTTTATGTAACAATATCATTGTGGAAAGAAGTAAGTTATCTTCTAGCTGATGTGTACTATTATGGAACAATATGATGGTGGAACAGAAGTAAGTTATCTTCTAGCTGATGTGTACTATTATGGAACAATATGATGGTGGAACATAGGTAAGTTATCTTCTAGCTGATGTGTACTATTATGGAACAATATGATGGTGGAACAGAATGAAGTTATCTTCTAGCTGATGTGTACTATTATGTAACTATATGATGGTGGAGAGAAGTAAGTTATCTTCTAGTTGATGTGTACTATTATGGAACAATATGATGGTGGAGAGAAAAAAGTTTTCTTCTAGCTGATGTGTACTATTATGGAACAATATGATGGTAGAAAGAAGTAAGTTATCTACTAGCTGATGTGTACTATTATGTAACAATATGATTGTGAAAAGAAGTAAGTTATCTTCTAGCTGATGTGTACTATTATGGAACAATATGATGGTGGATAGAAGTAAGTTATCTTGTAGCTGATGTGTACTATTATGTAACAATATGATGGTGGAGAGAATTAAGTTATCTTCTAGCTGATGTGTACTATTATGTAACAATATGATGGTGGACAGAAGTAAGTTATCTTGTAGCTGATGTGTACTATTATGGAACAATATGATAGTGGAACAGAAGTAAGTTATGTTCTAGCTGATGTGTACTATTATGGAACAATATGATGGTGGAACAGAAGTAAGTTGTCTTCCAGCTGATGTGTACTATTATGTAACAATATGATGGTGGACAGAAGTAAGTTATCTTCTAGCTGATGTGTACTATTATGGAACAATATGATGGTGGACAGAAGTAAGTTATCTTGTAGCTGATGTGTACTATTATGGAATAATATGATAGTGGAACAGAAGTAAGTTATCTTCTAGCTGATGTGTACTATAATGTAACAATATGATGGTGGATAGAGGTATGTTATCTTCTAGCTGATGTATACTATTATGTAACAATATTATGGTGGACAGAAGTAAGTTATCTTCTAGCTGATGTGTACTATTATGTAACATTATTATGGTGGACAGAAGTAAGTTATCTTGTAGTGGCCTGTAGTTGATGTGTACTATTATGTAACAATATGATGGTGGATAGAAGTTATCTTCTAGCTGATGTGTACTATTATGTAACATTATTAT
The DNA here is from genome assembly GCA_964019055.1 of Anthopleura xanthogrammica. Taxonomy (NCBI): domain Eukaryota; kingdom Metazoa; phylum Cnidaria; class Anthozoa; order Actiniaria; family Actiniidae; genus Anthopleura; species Anthopleura xanthogrammica. The sequence continues at coordinate 18,046,253 of OZ025207.1, read as the reverse complement.
GGTGGACAGAAGTAAGTTATCTTGTAGTGGCCTGTAGTTGATGTGTACTATTATGTAACAATATGATGGTGGACAGAAGTAAGTTATCTTCTAGCTGATGTGTACTATTATGGAAGAATATGATGGTGGAACAGAATGAAGTTATCTTCTAGCTGATGTGTACTATTATGGAACAATATGATGGTGGAACAGAAGTAAGTTATCTTCTAGCTGATGTGTACTATTATGGAACAATATGATGGTGGAGAGAAGTAAGTTATCTTCTAGCTGATGTGTACTATTATGGAACAATATGATGGTGGACAGAAGTAAGTTATCTTGTAGCTGATGTGTACTATTATGGAACAATATGATGGTGGAGAGAATTAAGTTTTCTTCTAGCTGATGTGTACTATTATGGAACAATATGATGGTAGAAAGAAGTAAGTTATCTACTAGCTGATGTGTACTATTATGTAACAATATGATTGTGAAAAGAAGTAAGTTATCTTCTAGCTGATGTGTACTATTATGGAACAATATGATGGTGGATAGAAGTAAGTTATCTTGTAGCTGATGTGTACTATTATGTAACAATATGATGGTGGAGAGAATTAAGTTATCTTCTAGCTGATGTGTACTATTATGTAACAATATGATGGTGGACAGAAGTAAGTTATCTTGTAGCTGATGTGTACTATTATGGAACAATATGATAGTGGAACAGAAGTAAGTTATGTTCTAGCTGATGTGTACTATTATGGAACAATATGATGGTGGAACAGAAGTAAGTTGTCTTCCAGCTGATGTGTACTATTATGTAACAATATGATGGTGGACAGAAGTAAGTTATCTTCTAGCTGATGTGTACTATTATGGAACAATATGATGGTGGACAGAAGTAAGTTATCTTGTAGCTGATGTGTACTATTATGGAATAATATGATAGTGGAACAGAAGTAAGTTATCTTCTAGCTGATGTGTACTATAATGTAACAATATGATGGTGGATAGAGGTATGTTATCTTCTAGCTGATGTATACTATTATGTAACAATATTATGGTGGACAGAAGTAAGTTATCTTCTAGCTGATGTGTACTATTATGTAACATTATTATGGTGGACAGAAGTAAGTTATCTTGTAGTGGCCTGTAGTTGATGTGTACTATTATGTAACAATATGATGGTGGATAGAAGTTATCTTCTAGCTGATGTGTACTATTATGTAACATTATTATGGTGGACAGAAGTAAGTTATCTTGTAGTGGCCTGTAGTTGATGTGTACTATTATGTAACAATATGATGGTGGACAGAAGTAAGTTATCTTCTAGCTGATGTGTACTATTATGGAAGAATATGATGGTGGAACAGAATGAAGTTATCTTCTAGCTGATGTGTACTATTATGGAACAATATGATGGTGGAGAGAAGTAAGTTATCTTCTAGCTGATGTGTACTATTATGGAACAATATGATGGTGGACAGAAGTAAGTTATCTTGTAGCTGATGTGTACTATTATGGAACAATATGATGGTGGAGAGAATTAAGTTATCTTCTAGCTGATGTGTACTATTATGGAACAATATGATAGTGGAACAGAAGTAAGTTATCTTTTAGCTGATGTGTACTATTATGGAACAATATGATGGTGGAACAGAAGTAAGTTGTCTTCTAGCTGATGTGTACTATTATGTAATAATATGATGGTGGACAGAAGTAAGTTATCTTCTAGCTGATGTGTACTATTATGGAACAATATGATGGTGGAGAGAAGTAAGTTATCTTCTAGCTAATGTGTACTATTATGTAACAATATGATGGTGGAACAGAAGTAAGTTATTTTCTAGCTGATGTGTACTATTATGTAACAATATGATTGTGGACAGAAGTAAGTTATCTCCTAGCTGATGTGCACTATTATGGAACAATATGATGGTGGATGGAAGTAAGTTATCTTCTAGCTGATGTGTACTATTATGTAACATTATTATGGTGGACAGAAGTAAGTTATCCTGTAGTGGCCTGTAGTTGATGTGTACTATTATGCAACAATATGATGGTGGATAGAAGTAAGGTATCTTCTAGCTGATGTGTACTATTATGTTACATTATTATGGTGGACAGAAGTAGGTGATCTTCTAGCTGATGTGTACTATAATGGAATAATATGATTGTGGACAGAAGTTACTCATCTTCTCATCATCTATTAGTAGTTAAAGCAGTTATATGTTATAAGTTTATTTTAAGATCATTTTCCAGTTTTCTTGTATATGTTATGCCTAAAACAATCCCCCATGGAATTGTCTTTTTTTTTTTTTTGCGACTGAGTGTGTTACACTAATGTTGCTGTGACAAAGCTACACAATTAGTGAGGAGCTGGGTGCTGTGGAAGGCTTTCTTTTGACTTGAATGAAACCTCCTGCTCCATTAACAGTTATACTTGACTTGTTAAAGCAGCTTTATCATTCAATGGTAATGCTTTGAGAAATCTATTTTATTAGTGGCCTGATGTAGCTGGTTGGTGGGAATTCGCTTTTTGACTCAAAAACTGAGGAAACCTATCGACCAACCTATCTGCATAAAATCAGTCATAACATATATGAACAGTTTTATGTAACAGCAGCAGCCTAATAGACAGTCAATATTTTGAAAAACAATTTATTCAAAATGGCTGTTGTGTCTTTCAATAGAAATAGAAATAGCTCCTTGTTAGTAAGACATTGGTGTTTGGTTTGTGTTTTCCAGGCAGATTGGTATGAAGAACTACTACAACGGATTTATCTACTAAAAATAACATGGGTCAAAGTGTTAAAGAAAAACTTTACACCATACGTAGCTGAGATGTGGCTGCAGTTGGTTGGTTCGTTATTGCTGGGGTTGAAAGGTTCCATAAGTTTAACTTAGAAAAAGTCTGCAGACACGGAATGTATAAGCAGTTGTTGCCCTTATGATCTCTTGTAAAACGACAAGTGATCGTCCCATCTGCTTTGCAGTTATTTCACAATTAAGCGTTTCTGTGACTAGGTTGGTATCATTATTATAATAGATTAATTATTTCAACAACCTTGGGTTGAACGTAGCTCCAAACATTGTACGCTGATGATGGGCGCTTAGCCCGAAAGCTCGGTTATAAATTTATAACTTTCAAGGTTGTTGAAACGATTAATCTATTATAATATTTCATAATTGTTTTAGATGTTAGCAAATACTTAGGCCTAATGCATTCAAATGTTTTCTACATCATGAAAAGCAACCCCTGTTGAATGATTAAAGATATGCATGTACGAGATGCCAAGCAGAATTTACTTCGTCTATAACCTTCGTTTAAGCTTGTAGACAAATTAGGAGAAATTAAAACAAATTAGAATTAAAATTTTCCGGGATTTTATAACTATCATACATTTTCATTGGGTTTCATATAATAATTTTATTAAAATATTGATATTTGTGAAATAATAAACAAATGCTATGTATAATGCTATTATCGGCTATGTATAATGTAATATCATGTATATGAACTCTTGTAAAATATTCCAGCAACGAATACCAGTAGCAAATTTACATGTCATTTTATCAATAATCTTGAATACATTTTTGAAATCTGTCCTTTATTGTGCGGGTGTCGACGGGTGTCAAACTAAATTAATTTTTTTTTAAATTATCGGTCACCAATCTCGCATCTACGTGGGTCCTTTTGGGTAGACTCAGCTAACTTTCACATCCTAGCTTGGTATAAAAACTTAAAACAGCTAAAAAAGCTTGAGGAAGATTGCGCAATCATCGTATGCTGAAACAGGCTATCCGTTGGTGCGGATAAAAACAATACTGATTTCTGCAATGAATATGGATTCCTATTGTCGGCGCTAATACTGAGACAAAAACAAATAAGCACTTAGAAGCTATCTGACGGTTGATTATTTCAGTAAAGCTTATGTCAGTTTTTGACCTTTTAAACGTTCCTTATACAATGGATGGTTGGTTGTTTGCTATGGAGGCAGGTCACGTTTGCGGATTTTTGTCTATGAAGCGTCTCTGCTAGAACAAAACAGCGTCTAATCAAGGAACTAGTTACGAAAATAACTCGAGGTCTTGCGCAATTGTTAATATAAAAAACTTCCTTAATCTCAGTGAAAACGAAATTGATGCTTGGAAATTGCAAGAGACATGGAAGTATACATCTAGGTTAAACCAAACAATTGCAAAGATTGATTAAAAATTAATTGGGTTGTTATAGTAACCCTAGATGATATTGGGCTAACAAAAGATGAGAAATTATTTATCCAAACATTTTTGACAGCGATATATTTATATCATGAAAAGAGATATTCAACATTAACTCTAGATAATCTTTCATCAAACTTTGGAGCCATCAAGATTAACTTTAGGTATAAAACTGATCACTGATTCAAACTGAAACGAAAGGAATAGAAAATGAAACGAAAGGAATGGAAACGGAAGTTGACAGGATGAAGTTGACTGAGAACCAAAATATTTTCTTCTAGGATTTTTTTTCAGATCTTTTTTTTTTTTTTAGATTTTTAATATGAACTTTTTATAAATGTATTTTGATTGTTTTTTTCTTTTTTGAACGAAAATTGAATGAAAAAATTATAAAATTTTTTTCTATGCTTTTGTCATCATTTTCACATCATGACCTCAAGCCTAGCTATTCTTCTAAAACTTCTTTCTTTCTTCTCTTATTATTATCATTATGGAATTATAAGTAATTACTTTCCATTAGTGGACTGGTTAACAGCATCTCTCCACTGATTGCAGTGAATCAAGCCCCTTTATGATTAAAGATTATTTATTAGAAAGTAACTGAAATGTTTTATCATCAGCTGCTAGACATAATACTAAACATAACAATAAAAAAATCAAATTTCCTCCTTTCAGGCCAAGTTATGGCTCTCTGATCCATAAACGACGGAACCCTTCTGCCTTAAGGTGATCAAATAATGCTTATGACTTGTCTGGGATATGCATTCATTTGTTTAATCCACAGCTCAGTATTAATTAAGAAAGGAACATCTACTTAGATCATCTTTCATTATCAATATTAGAGGCTAATAATCATTTGGATCCATGTTCTAGCTTTTACTGAGAGATTACTGAAATTGTTTGTATTTGTGTGGATCAATACGCACCTATTTTGACGACGATGAAAACGTCGTTTCGTAGTACTCTAAAAAGTCCATAAGGGATAACAGATTTATAAAAACAAAGGTTCTTATGAAGTAGATTCAGGGTGTTTTTTCAGAGACGATAATACTAACAGGAAGCTTTCTCAGACAATGATAATGAAATTGTATTTTCCTTATAATAAAAGGAGTTTTAATGACGATATATTTTTAAGCTCTCAGCCACGCACATCTGTAAAAAGCGATTTTTTCAGATTGTTGGATTCAAATCATTCAAATTAAGTGGTGGCCTACCGTTGTCAAATGCAAGACAAATAAACATAGTGGGAAAACTCGTATTTTTGGTCGTATTTTCTTTAGTTATCGCATGCAAGTAAACGTTTATATCTCAAGATACAACAGCCGTTGGCTAATGACGATTTCAAGAAAATAATGAATAATTTGAACCTGAATGCTTTCAAGTAATGAGAGTGAATATTTGCATTAATTCCACCTGCAAAGCAACAGCTATTTCATTATTTGGACTTTGGACAAGTTCCAAGGCCAAGGCCAATGCATGCTCCATGTTTCCCAGAACCGCATCTGAAGGATACGACTAGGGAAAAGGAAATGAGAGACCTTGCACGAGAACTGACAACACTTTTAAACGATGTCTAACGGATTCATTATTTTGCATGGATCATCAAGAGTGAAGTAAAGTGGAAAAAAAAGAAATAACTATGAACTGGATTATTTCTAAGAAATTAAGAAAAACCACGGTATTCTCTTGATTATACATACTTATGTATATATGTACGTGTATGCATAATTTTATAATTTTTTTGCCGTAGAAACGTTTTATACTAAACATGCATGTGTATATATGTGCATACATATGTGCATATAAATATGTTTATATATGTATAAATATACATGTAAATTTATATACATACACTGATTTCCAAAATTCTGAGCTTTTATATATATATGTCCGACATATGTATCTATTTTGTCTCCCTATTGCTCGGCAATCGAGAAAAAAACAGACATGTATATATTTTGTGAGCTCAGAACTTTCTGAAATCAGTACATATATGTGCATGTATAGCATACATATACCACGCACTGAGCACGTGAACTGACCATTCAGTTTCGACAAATTAAACATGAAAACAAACCGCATGAAACGGAAAGAGGTGTCGTTGAACCAAGAACGCGACGAACTGAACTGACAGGAAGGAAGAAACATGAATTTCTTATAATGTTTATGCTGCAAATCAAATTTCAATTAACAAGAACTATTTTTTATCTGGCGCAAAAGGATCCGTTTTCTTGTGGTTCAATAATTGACGATCTTATCATGATGTTCGTTCGACAATGGATTCTAAGATGTGAATAATAAAATGACAGGTACAAGGAAAAGATTATCAGGATCCTTGGAATATTTACTGAATGCACAAATAAGGAAATTAGCTCATGTGGCGATTCAGGAAGAACTTTAACTGACTGCACCTGATATGATCCCCCCCCGTCTTACGCATACGAACTGAACCTGTTCATTCACGGTCATGAAAGATCTACACCATTTTTTTGCTGTCGGTTTCTCAAGTGCTTGAATTTAAAGCTCGTCTGGCTCGTTCTATGGGATATATGATAACCAAAGTCGCGGGATAAACCACTAATAACGTCATGGCATGGTGTAAATATTTTTTTGTTTATCGTGCATCGTTTGATCGTATCAATCAGTTCATTATGACGGATTCACGTGTTATAATAAGGCATTAAAAGCGCGCCTGTTATGGTGTATATGTAAATATAAACTTCCTAATTTGTTATTTATCAAAAACACTACTATATTTTATTAAGAATATTCTTTTTCCTCAAATAATTCCAGGCAGTTTTAATGCCTTTTGTCTTCTTTATAAATCAGATATATTATTTTTCTTATAAAATATTTTACTTTGGAAATAAATTGTCCTCTATCGAATATCAAAACTGATATCTTAATTGTCTTATTAATTTAACAGCCTAAGCACGAGAAGGTCGGAATATTTTTTACGAGTAAAATCCTGTAAGAGTTGTTTATCCCGCTCTCAGTCCATGGCAATGGACGGACAAACGTTCATCCTTGCTATGAAATATCACTCACTACCATGTTTTAGTGCTGTTGTCATGCAAACGTTTTTATAACTTATAGTAGCAAAATTATTTTTAACATTCTAACTATTACTGTTATAAATAAAATGAATACAGCCTATCATCCAGGAGCACAGTCATGCTCTCGGGGTAGCTTAGCCCCCCCGACAGCAGTGACAAGCTATCTGTATTGTCTAGAATTAATTCGACTAATGCTCCTGTGACTGCATACATTTTATTCTTCATATCTGTAGCACTAAACATGGTCTTCGGTGATGCTAGAAAGAGGTTGTTTTTTTCCGAGTCAATTTATAGTCCTTTGTTCAGGTTGGACTCCACATACATTAGCCTTTTTTCCCATATCAATAAATATAAATATCATCATCATCATTATACTGACAGTTTCCTTCGGCCTGATTAAGATTGAGATTCTGTTATTTCTTTTCAAGCAAGCACTGCTGCTCTCCTTGTCATTTACAGGTAAGGCTAACTGAATCTCAGTGGAGCTTTGTGCAGATATTTTCCTGCAGTTTTTCGTCCATTTCTTCGTTGTTTATTGGCGTTGATTGGATGGCTTGCATGTTGAAATGACCATGACATTGATGAACCAAATTCTGTTTCTTTTTGGCTGTTTTATCTTCCACGTAATTGAAAGTGTGTATATATTAAAGTGCACTCATGATCTCTGAATAAGCTTATTTTTGCACACTGTCAGATGCATCTCCCTCCACTCTCCCCCATAGAAGAGGCTCAAGTTTTAACACCTTCTAAAATACAACGTACTAATCGACCTAGTCTACTGGTGTCTTAGCGACATGTCATTTACCCAGTACCAGAGTTATTCTTTTTCACATTCATTGGGTCCTTGACACATAAGATACGATAATTGTCGTCGTCGTTATTGTCCCAGTAGCGTGTCTGGCCGGCTCGAAATCTCACGGCAAACTCAAGGCTTGATCCAGCATCAATATTATGAAGCAAATAAATGCGAAACTGAAACCTGTCCTCTTTTCCACCATCGAGTTGGTTCACATAGTCAGCCCAGACATCTTTGAATGTCTTCCAGTTGTCCATAGAGTAACGAACTGTCACATCCTTCGCGAAACAAATATTTTTTACGAGGACTGTTCCAGTTACAGCAAACCCTGAGAACGCAATATTTTCTAGACATACTTTCTGTCGTTGAAGGCGACTCCGAAAGCTAGTCAGAGATGAAGGTTGTTGGAAGTCACAGTGTAAAAAATTGATTTGATCAGGTTTTCTTACAGATAGGTCTTCCAGACTATTGTTTGGCGTGATCATTTTAACAGACACCAAAGACTGGCCGAAAACATCAGCAAATTGAACCTTTCTCTTAGTTGGGCTTTCGGGAGAGAGTGGAGGGTCTGCTTCAACTTGATCCTTCATGTTGTCATTCGAAGTCCAGAACGATGTTACCTCAAAATGAAGAACACCAACACTCCGTCGCCGCAGTCCGTCAGTCGGTAGTATTTATGTTTGACCGTGACAACTCGCATGTCTCAGAACCACGCGAACGTCACAGCTTATAATCAATTTTGAATATTTTAACTTTATCATTACGTCATAGGCTGGCTGTCAAATCATTTTTGTTCCTTGAGCTCCAAAAATGTCTGTAAAATCTGTTTTAAAGCCACGATAACTTGGGCAAGCAAGAGTTGAAGCGAAAACTGAAATGGTTTTAAAATGATTCAGCATGCACGGTTTCGTTTGAAAAAATCTAGAGCGTGACTTGATGAACGAAATTACGTATCAGTACGTATACACGAGAGTCACGAGAGTAGTACGAGAGTGACAAAGGGCATGCATGTGTGCTCAAGCTAAATATAGAAACTTAGGTAACGCTGACCTAAATTCATAGTCAACATTTTTACGACTTGACCCCCATTATATTAAAACACAAGGCGTTTGAACTATTAGGCCTTTCGTAAAAACCTATGGAAAACTACGTTGGTTCATTTTTCGAATTATGGGCGAGCTTAGAATTTCCATCGTGAACACTCATCTTTGAAGCCGTCATTTTTTGACGACATCTTGAGAGTTAACATCTTAACTTAAACCAGCTGGTTTAAAATTATCACAGCCATTAATCTTTTTCCTACGCATCATCTTATCATTTTAAGATTGTATTTATATTTTGTACTTTGTACTTCACGGGTCACGACAGAAAATCAACCAACCACGCCACTTGTTATGTTGTAAACATTGCATGGTGTTACGCGGCCACATTCTGTGACAGCTTCAATACATGTATTTTGTCATTTCCAAAGCTACTTTGAGTTCATGTCCATTAATATTCATTTCTAGGACACAGAATAATGATTTCAGAGAAATGACTGTGTTTGTCAATGAGATAGAGAGCAGTGCTCGACATGCTCGCGGGTGAAAGTGCTTAAATTTTGAATTATAAAAATTATGGAGGGCTTCGAGTGCTCAAAAGGAATTTTTACTCCGTAAGAAAAGCAGGACAAGTAAAATAGTAAACATTCTTTTCAGAAAAATTGGAAATGTAATGTCTTGTTCACGTTCAGAAGGCCAATACACTTATTTAAACGGACTAAACGCGACAAAGCATTTTAAAAGACGTAACTTTGGCACGAATTTAAATCATTGAAACGCTAAAAATGCAAAACTTTCCAGAGTACTAACCTTTAGAGCAGCCAAGGTATGGAATTTTACACGTAAATATTCTAATCGTCTTCACCTTCCGTTTTGCCAAGGTCTTCAAGCTGACCTGGGTTCACTGCGTACTTTTGGCGCGAAAACTAGACTTCCGTGCGCAACTTCGCGCTAAAACCAATCAAAGTCAAGGTTATATCCTGCACGAGGTCTGGTCTCGAATCCAGAAAGAAAGGAAGGAAAAGGAGTGGAGATGCTCTTTCTTTATTTTGCTCTCCAGCTATCTATCTACTGTTGGAAACCAGAGGAATTTTACCAATATTTATAATAATATTAAAATCAACTGGTTTTATTATTGATGGGATGGGATGGTAGGTCAGAAAATGAGAGGCTTAAAAAAATTCCCAATTACTTTAGAGGGGTCTAAATTACTGTATAATTGATATTTTATTGGGTGGTTGGAAAGATTTTTGAAATGATTTGTTTTTCCAAAAATAGAAGGGGGTCTAATTGTTTCAGCAAGGGGAATGATTGTGGGGGAAGATGGAAATGCCAGTGATAATGGGATTAGGACCCTGGCCCTACAGAACCCTTATAAACCATCAACTCATAACTTAAAAGTCAATTAAAAATATACCAGAAATAGAAATAGAATTATTTTGTTTTTGATTTTTTCAGTTTCCTTTTATTAGTCCCAAATTAGAACAAAAAAATTCGATTTTCATATTGTTTTCACTCAGTGAAAACTATATGCAAATTAGCTGTCAGTACTAATTAAGCCAATCAAGAAACAGAAAGAACTCAAAGTATGATATCTGCTCTCCTTCCATAAAATTTGCACATGCCATGAATGATTACCTGTAAGACAGCGTCCACACATTTGGTCATAACAATCACACGCCGTGACCTTTCATTTCATTGACTCCTCTAAATTGCCTCATGGTGTAACAGTGGGAGATTACATATTTTTAGACATCCTTTTTCTTTGTTAAAAAAGGTAGATAATCTGATATGATATTTTAAGACTCTAACTAGCAAAATTCCTTTTCCCCAAAAAATATTTAAACCTTTCATTTCATTGACTCCTCTATATTGCCTCATGGTGTAACAGCGGCAGATTACATTTTTTTTTTAAATCCTGTTTCTTTGGTAAAAAAAAAAGCTAGAGAATCTGATACAATATTTTAAGACTCCCCCAAAAAATATTTTTTAAATCATACCTCTTTATATAGAGAAATATGTAGCTGAATATTTTGATGCAGGTTTTGTTTTTGTTGTTTTTTATTATTATTGATGGTTATATTTATGCCTGGGTGGTTATACATAAAGAAATGACGCACTATTAGTATTGGTATAATTTTCTTCATCATACTTATATAATTCCCAATATATATTCTTGTCATGCAGATTTTATTTATAAGCATAAAATGCAGTTATAATTCATTATGATTATCTATAGATCAAATAATAGTTCTTTAATTTTTTCTTACATAATAGACAAGGATGTTGACAATTGAAAGCTTTTTTCGCATGCGTTTTTAGACATTTGCATTGTCTAATGACCTTGCACTTAACCCTCTAGATCTTGTATTTAATCAATCAATCATTGCAGCTAAAGTCATTGAAATTACAGTGATTTCAATAAACAGATATTGGTCCGACAGGCATTAGTAAAAACTTTATTTCATACTGTTATTGTTAGACTGGTAACGACATGATAAGTGTTATTGAAGCATGTTTTGACACGAGCCAGCACGATGAAATGAGGATAATTATGGATCATAAAAACAATTATGATTTGTGACATGGAGTCTATCCTGTTATCCGCAGATATTTCAGACTGACAAAGAAGTCCCTAAAGTAATCAAATAAGTTTGATAACAACAGAATTATGTTCTTTCTACTTCCTGCATTAGTTCTAACAAAAGGTGCAGATAATGACTGTTGTACAATAAATATATCCATCATGCAAAATAAAGAATTATAACAAAGAATACTTTTGTTAGTTCCACCTTCTGGTTTTCTTAAGGCAAAATTTTCAAGACAAAAGAAGCACGTTTTGATGACAATTGAGAATATTGTTTACCTACGAGGCACAAGGACCCAGACTGCTGTTGTGTACCCTTCAACCTGATTGGCTAAAGGGCACAAACACTCAAACAGAACCTTGTTTTGACAGATGTGATTCCAATGAACAACATTTGCCAGTGTTTTGATAAAAAATACTTTGCATCAGCATGTTTTTTTCCAAATAACTCGATAAATGCTGTGAAACAAAAAAAAGTTAGTTATTTAAATAGACTGCATCATCTTGGCATCACCAATCAGCTCCTTGGATAGACTTCAATGACTATGTCTCACTAGAAGCTTAAAGCTAGTGAAAAATTAAAAAAACTTTGAAACTTATGTTATCTTTGAAACTTATGATATGCATGCATTTGAGTATATAGACCCCTTGCAGCACATTGGAATGCAGCTCAATTTGGAGGGCAAAACAATAGGTTCCAATCTCAGGAGATTGAAATTGTTTTGCTTAGTCCTCCAAATTAAGCTGCTTTGACGTCGCATGAAATGATTTTTTTATACATGAAACATATGTCACAAGTATTAAACTTTATTATTATTATTATTATTATTATTGCTTATGTTCTCATTTAATTATTGAGTTTGAAGGACATAAAATGTTTAATATTAACCGAATATTAAAAAAATATCCATGCTTTAAATTAATTTTAAAACTTTTAATATTTAAGTGTCTAAGCTTTCCCACTCAACGACATCATCAGAAACAACATGATTATTAAGGATTGCAGAGTAACCTTGAAAGTTCGGGTGGCACAGGTAAATCTAAAAATAGATATCAAATTGGAGGAAAGTGGCTTAGATCTGAAAGACTGGGAGAGTTGAGGTAAGAGTTGGGTAGCTAATGCTCCTCCCGATCTCTCCCCCGAACCCATAACACAGGGGTCTGCCCAGGCACTTCTTCACAAAGCAGGATGCACGTGGATGTCATCAGTACCATGTTCGGTTCACTTATACAGCACAGTTCTCCACCAATCAGAGTGTGCATACTAGCAATAGAGGGATTTTACAACTGGTCATGTTATGGGAGAATGATTTTCCATGACAATAAGCAATTAGTGGAGCAAAATATTGTGATTTGTTAGTGACAAGCAAGCAATTATTTGCTGATGCCGAAGGCAAATAATTGCTTGCGAGACACTAACAAATCACAATATTTTGTGATAACCGAGTTAAATGATTGTTTTATCATTCAGGTTATATTTTTGTGTGTTTAAATAATTCGCTGTTTTTGTTTTCTATGAAACATGCCAAGTCCTTTTATGACAGGTCGGGGATTCAAGCGAGCCATTTGGAAAACGTAACATTACTGCACATGAGCAGACCATTATTTGCAGCAAAATGGCTTTGCACCGTAATGTGCATGAGCAGACCATTATTTGTAGCAAAATGGCTTTGCACCGTAATGCACATGAGCAGACCATTATTTGCAGCAAAATGGCTTTACACTGTAATGCACATGAGCAGACCATTATTTGCAGCAAAATGGCTTTGCACCATTATGCAAATGAGCAGACCATTATTTGTAGGCAGTTATTTGCAGTTCTCTTGGCCAATCATGACAAAAAATTTGAACGATAAGAGAATTTATTTTCCAAATGAAACAGATTTTTTTTTGCTGCCCCAACAACATGGCTGTCATGAAATCCCCCTGATAGTGGATAGCTCAAAACGGCTTATTATGATTGGTCAAAGTCAGAATTTTAACCAACAAAAGACCTTGTTTCAAATGTAAACAAATGCACAAATTCTTTACCGCTGAATGATTGAACGAAAATGGTAGAATTACTTCAATTTCTGATGCATCTTGAGAACTTGACCCTAATGTATTATCTGCAGAAAAATCTGATCATAAATTTATCACTCAAGCTATTGTCCATTTGAAGGAATTGGAGTGATTTAGTATCAAGATGCGAACTTCAAAGATGATGGGGCAAGCACATTGTTTTCATGCACACACCATCCTCAGTGTGGTGGACGTCTTCAGGGCGCCATTTGCAGCGGTTTCATGTCCTGTGGAAGAAGTCAACCATGTTGGGGATGGTGCACACACCAAAAAAAATTTGCTTACACCATCGTCTTTGACATTCCATCTTGATGCTAAATGATTATATTGGCTGAATGTTTGCAACAAATCTAGGGGATAATAGATCAAAGTAAAATATATAAAAGGCTGTTAAAAAGCTCTCGGAAAGTGTGAAAACACTTGTTTGGGAACAAAACAATCAGCTGGTCAATTAAGTAATTTAAATGCATTAAACTTATCTTGAAAAACAGGAAATAATTAACTTATTTATTCATCATTATAATAAAGTACAAAATTATTTAACTCTTGATTTTACTAAGCTACAAAAAATCATCTGTTTATCTACGAAAACATGAACATTTCATAACAATCTTGGGGGGAAACTGGGGATTCTTTGAGAACCATTTGAATTCCTAATAGGTTTTAGTTTGTCTATTAGCTTATTAATTTTGAAATTTAAGTAAATAATTTACAACTATTACTTTTGATCAACTCCCTAGAACAATAGTTTGAGAGAGAGGTGTAGTTAGGTGAAAATTTTACACTTTTTACTGTCACGATGGACACAAAAAAAAACAATTATTCGAGTCTAGTAAACTTTATTTTCTCACCTCGGATTTTATTTGAACCTCGTTGTAACAAAACACGATGTCTAATTTTAAAATCCATTCAAGCAAGATGGTGGACCATTGTTATTGACTGCGCTTGTGCATTCGACCCTATAGTTTATTCCACCATTATTGTCCCAATACTCCGTTCCATTGCTTCTATAACAAATAGCAAATTCAAAGCTGTCTCCAGACGCGATAAAATACTCCGGAATAGTGACAGCGAAAGAGAAACGATCTGTGTTTCCGTCATTTGAGTCTTGCACGTACGTACACATGACATCTGTGTGCGAATTCCACGAGTCAAGAGTGTATCTTACTAAAACCTCTTTATGAAAAGCAATGTTCATCACCTTGACTGTTCCCATAAGAGAATTTTGAGAAGATACCGCATTTTCCAAACAAACAAGGTCTCTTTCTGTTCTTTCCCTGAAACCATCTAAAGCCACTGGTTGCTCGAAGCAGACCTTGAGGGATTTCTTTGCATTCTGCAACTCTCGCTTTGCTGCTGCTATTGCAACGTGGATATTGTACTCCTCCTCGCTGAATACAGAGACTAAAGGCTTTCCAAATCCATCGGCAAAGTGTACATTCTTTCTTTTAGCTGGGAGAGAACTATGCCTTCTTAGAATTGAATGGCAGCCATCATCTTCATCGTCATCTTTAGAGAGCAGTATCCTTCCTCGCAAGGATGAAGTCCGACGAAGCCTAGAACTGGACATTGATGACTTCCTGTTCTATCATCGGAATTATTACATTTTGGTCAAAAAGCCACCGAAGATGGAGAAACGGGGTTGTTTTACAGCAGACGGACTACATTATTCTTGTGAAGATTCAAAATGGACGAACTCTGTGCAGTGTGTCACGTCTTGCGTCTCGCGACCTCTCTGGAATCTGATTGGTCGGGCTTAAAATATAATATTGCTCTTTTGTTTTGCTAATCTCTTTATTATAACCGGAACACTTCAAAACGACTTGCAAAACAACATGAAAATGACACTGACAAATGTCAACGTTTTTTATTGTTTTTATTTGAGGTTTAAGAAGTAGCATAATTACTTTTATCCCCGAACGCTACTACAAAATACCATCTGTTTTTTGGGGGTCAAAGGGGCTACATTGGCTCCCTTCGTTTGTGCCTTCGCGCTCCCTGTGGTGCTAAAAATTGGGCCACACTGGTTCCCGGTTTTGCATGCATGTCAGATTCAATATCACTGCCTTCTCGGAATAGATTCCTGTATCGTGACTACGTGATGACGCGTTACTGCTTGACAGCTCATTATTTAAGGGAGGGGAGGGATGGGAGAGAAATTGGCAATATAAAAACATAAAAATAGGAAAAAAATTAAGAATGAAAAATGAAAAATGAATATAAATATATTGAAATATAAATTGAAAGTTTTAGACCACCCCTCCTCCCTTATAAAATGTAGGGAAATGAATGGTAAACATTTTCTCATTTGGTCATCAATTTGTATGAGTTACAGTCAAAACGGCTCAAGCGTACCCCCCTAGAATCCATTAATGAATTTATGATTCGAATATTGAGTTCATTATTCACTCTGACTCCAAACTTGAAAATAAATTATCTACTTGAGTTTTGTTTGGATTCTTCAACAATTGCCATATCAAGGTAGAAAAACTCCCCAGAAAGGCATCCCTTAGAATTTTAGTGTGGAATAAATGTTAAGTTTGGAGTCTTCGATTTTTTAATGAAAACTCAAAGTGAATAATCAACTCAATATTCGAATAATGAAATCATTAATGAAGCCTAGGGGGGTACGCTTGAGCCATTTTGACTGTAATCGGCATATCGAGTGCAGTGAGTGTAAGGCATGCATCAATGAATGTAAAACCTATCGATGCATGCGCCGCTGGCTGAATGCCGAGTCATCATTCCCAGATATTTGCCCAAGGGTTTATAAATTGCAGTGTCATTCTGTGTAATAACCGGTTTGCTTTCATCCAGAAAGGCTATCATCCTGTCCGTTAACAAAAAGATTTTAATATAAACCCGTGAAGTTAATCTAAAACCAAAGTGTGAATTCCGTGTACTCACGGGCTAAGCGCTCCGCTCTATTGCACGAGACTACAAGTGCTACAAGGGTCGCCTTACAGCAATATATCTTGTTCTTTCTAAACCACTTAGGTTCAGCTCAAACTTCTAATTTCTCTTGAGCTGAACGCATTGAAATAAGGCGGTTTTCCTTGATGTCATGGTTGGTTTGGCTCATGAGAAGATGGACGTTTGAACTTGGCCTTAAAGTCGTAGCAGAGAGCACTCCACTTTCGAATTCAACGTTTTCTGTACAAACATCTTTTGTTCATCATATCTTATATGGTGTTGTTTGTACCAACGCTAGACCACAATGCATCCTGTTCTTCGAATTCAGAAAAGACCCGAGGAACGCAGGCTCCGAGGACGAGATCACGCAGTGCATCGTGGCCAAATATGCGCAAAATTACTATAACAACAATAATATAAGTATTGGATATTTTTATACAAATGAGATTGAGGTTAAATGTAATAAATAAACCATAAAACATGCGTATAAAACAACATTATCTATAGGTTAGGCTCAGTTCAAACGTCGATCTTCTCATGAGCCGAACGCATTGAAAACAATGGATAATAAGGCGGTTTTCTTTAATGTCATTTGGTTCTGAAGCTTATGAGAAGATTGACGTTTAAGCTGGGCCTTAATCGAATAAATCTACGTCTTTGACGTTGCTTTCCTCTTAAAATACTTGTGTCGGTATCTACTTAATATGCTTTTGAAGTGAAGACTTTTCGACTCAATAAATTAAAAATAAGTTAAAAACAAGTATTACCAGCACACGCAAGGGAGTCAAATATATTTTATGTATAGATTAGAAATACCTTATATATAAGCATGCATGTTAACTATCGTGTCATGCCGTCATACTCCTCCTTCCATTGCCCTGCTCCCCTCCCCTAGAGGGGTTTGTTCACATTCGTATTCAATTTTCCTTTTCAAACCACGAGCCATTCCCTTGAGTATCATTTCGTTGTTCACTAGTAAGGCCTGATTAGATAAATGGTCGTGAAACTCAAACAGACAATCATGTTTTCACGATGCATGCCTGGCGTAGTCTGAAATGTCAAAAAAATTTCGCCCTCATAGATTGGGTCAATTGTGAAAACAGTATTTAGTATTTACAAGATATTCCTCTTGAGGCTCTCAATTCGTTCTCCCAACGATTGCAGTGTAAGGGACCAGTCATTACTTACAGGGAGCGGCTGCTGGTGCATTTTGATTTTCACTTGCACAAATTTTCGTGACCCCTCCCCCTAAACTGCCTTTTGTCTCCTTTTTAGTCTCGTCCTTCGTGGAGCATAAAAAATCCTGCCCCCTCTGTTTGCACCAACCCCCCTCCCTCCCTTTAAATAATTACTGGTCCCTAAGTGTGTTGAATTTTTACTATGGTCATGTTATGTTCTTTAAAGTGCTCAATAATGACGCGTGGTCTAAACTAGAAAACATTACGCCCCCATAGATTGGGTCAATTCTTGATGCAATATTTAGTATTTACGAGGTATTTCCTTGAGGTTGTCAATTCTTTCTTCAAACCATAGTAGGGTAAGTGCATGAGTTTTTACTATGGTCGCGTTATGTTCTGTAAATCAGATAAAATGGTCAAACGATAACGTTTCTCGAGGTCTTGCATAAAATCCATGTGGTCCTCAAGACGGAAGTTTCTTATTGGCTCCTCCTAAAAGTACAACAAAAAAAAATGTTTCAAGATTGAAAACGATATAAGAAACCAAAATAAACGAGAAGTAAAGAAAGCACTATAAACATCAACGCCCCAAGAGACAAAAAGGGGCTAACATAATATGATCAGTAAATATCACTTTGAAATTGAGATTTTGCGACGTCCAAATATTGAGACGATTAAAGTCGATAGACATCGAGAGCAAAACGTCTGACTTTCTATTAAGTCTGTCTTAACCATTACTACCATTCTTGTAGTAGGCCCTTTTGTTTGCCAAATTAAGACCATTATCTTGTGATTCCAAAATAAAAAATAAGAAAGGAAAAAAAATCTGTTATTAGTGGGAGGAAGTAATAAAGGGACCCAATACCAAACTGACTCTGTTGAAAGCAAAATATGACTTAAAAGACAAAACTGAGCTGGCGCCCCCAAAACCTCTATGATTAGCAGGTGTCTGGAGAACCAATCAGATTGCAAGTTTCCTGATAGTCGGCCGATACGATATGGCAAAAAGGTTAAGATGAATATCACTGAATGATATACAGCTGAAGCTACGCCCACGTCTATTATTACCTACGAAGATGGATTTTTTAACGTCAATGAAATTCGATAAAAAGCGCACAGAAAATAAAATATTATTGTGAACCTACCACATCTTCGAAGGCTGCAAGCACTCGTTAAAATTAATACTCATAAAATCTTTATTTTACATTGTGATTTACGGGTATTCGTATATGACACAGTCGACAGGCCAGGTGATCTGGAATCTAGACGCGCAATGCATTGTTTTTCACCGCGAAAATTTCCAAGTTTTTTCTATTATCTTCTGTCAAAATTAAATATTTTTCACCAACAACGACGAAGTATGCTTTTTCTAAAAGGTATTTGGCAAATCTCTGCACGGATGAGTTTTATTTTCTTTATTTTCAAGCAAAAGGTTCAAAATGTTCGCTGATTGGCTAATTCCTTCGGCCTGAGAGAAGCGAAATCCCCTAGTACTTTCTACCTCTAAATTAATTTTAGATTTCTAAGAACACACTTCTCAATTCACATGTGGGTTAAGGATCGAAACTCAGAAAACCTTGAGAAAAATCCTCATGCAATGTAGAGAACAACACAGACAAACTCTATTCACATGTGGCGTTTACAGGAATTGAACCCGCGATTCAACGGGCAGGACTCACTAGTTACTGCTACACCACCCTTGCCGAGGGCTTCTTCTGGTAATATTAAAAGAACTGCTCTGAGGGGACGGGTACAGCTGGATACACAAAATATATATATGTATAACAACCGCACATACTATAGTCGTCTCGGTAAAAATGATAGGTACACATGATACAAAAAAGCGATAAGTGCGCCACAAAATAGCCTCAAACAAGTAGAAGCACAGACATATTTGCATTTAAAAGATTAAAATCAGTCACGTCCTAAGATTCTGCCAGTTAATTATGCTGTTAGATGTAGATTATGTAGAAGAAAAGTCAGTGAGTCATTTGGTCAGACTGTCGGTTGGTCAGTCTCTGTCTGTCTGTCTGTCTGTCTGTCTGTCTGTCTGTCTGTCAATCAATCCGTCAGAGTTCAGTCATTTATTTGGGGAGCACATGATAGACATGCAAGAAGATTTTACCTTCAGCATCACAAGTAGCTTTTGCTGTTGAGTGTATTCCAAGATCTCTTGCTGAAGATGTTTCAAGATAGCAATACAAAAATAAACCTGCAAATGAAAAATCAGACAAGATTATCATTCATACATACATTCATTCATTCGTTCGTTCATACATTCATTCATTCATTCATTCGTTCGTTCGTTCGTTCGTTCGTTCGTTCGTTCGTTCGTTCGTTCGTTCGTTCGTTCGTTCGTTCGTTCGTTCGTTCGTTCGTTCGTTCGTTCGTTCGTTCGTTCGTTCGTTCGTTCGTTCGTTCGTTCGTTCGTTCGTTCGTTCGTTCGTTCGTTCGTTCGTTCGTTCGTTCGTTCGTTCGTTCGTTCGTTCGTTCGTTCGTTCGTTCGTTCGTTCGTTCGTTCGTTCGTTCGTTCGTTCGTTCGTTCGTTCGTTCGTTCGTTCTCATCTGGCAGCAAGGCAAGGCTAACAAGGTCATGGCACAGAAAAATATCTCTCCCTAAAGCTAGAGCTGGTAATCAACGTATCCCACATGGAAATATGGGACTGAATTTTGCGAGCCAAAATGGCGGAGCTTCTCAAGGGAAGAATCTAAGAGAGTAGAAGAATCTAACACCGCAGTCACGTGAGAAACCAGTTCGTTACCAGTCTCCTTATGCACCTTGTAAGGTAAGTTTCAAGATATACCTGATAGTCAATGCCGAGAGTAAGACATACGCAGACATACAGACAAATGTGGTCCCACGGTAGGTAGTTCCAAAAACACTGACGTAACCAATGCTGACAAATCTGAAGAAAAAAAAAATTAGATCGAATAGCCCACTTTCGATATTCTGGTTGAGCGAACACGCACAAAGCAATTCAAGGCGAGGCTTTGGGGAAATAAAAAAATATATTATAGGATTACTAGTGCTACATTGTTTCCCCGAAGCCTCGTCTGGAATTGCTTTGTTCGTGATCACTCAACCAGAACATCGAAAGCGGTAGAATTAATTAACGACACTTCATCAATCTTCAGCCTTACAGCTTTAGTCTGTTAATGTGGTATAAGGTAGTCTGTTGCTATAGTAACAGGCGCTGGAGTTTGTAACCATGGTTACTGACCTGTGATGGCGTGTAGCCTGACATCCTAAAGGCAGAGTAAACAAGGGGTACTTCAGCCTGTGGATTGAATGAGACAAGGAAAGGGTAGTAACATGAACAACATCTAAAATATGCGAAAAATATTAATACAACCAATAAAAAAAAAAATAGAAAACAAAGAAACACGGACAGCGGATAACCATCCACAGTGTGTGTGTATGGGGGAGGGGGGGGGGGAGGGGATTAGATCTTAAAATATAGCAGACAAGTATGTATAGAGCAGATTTCGTATGAGTGTTAAAAGTTACAGCACACGGCACGGTAACGGCGCGGCGCGGACACGGCACCGAATGTCGTATGTTTTCATACACGGCACGGCACTGACACGGTTACGGCAAGGCGCGGTCGTGCCGTATGTTTTTTATAGTCATATAATACGAAAACACTCTGAAATCAGTTGGAAAGGCTGATATTTGAAAATTTGAGTGTATATCAGCAAAAGTCTAACTTCTCTTGAAAAATAATTGAAAATGTTCGAGAGTTCTTCCATGAGGAGACGCTGTTGATAATGTTAAGCCGTTGCGCGCATACCGATTTTAGAGCATGCATAAATCCAAGTTTTACCTCTAGAATTAGTTCTATATTATGACAAGTTGATGAGTAGAGTGGGGGAATACCGCTGACCGTCAGGGATGTTGGTAGGTGCACCTGAAATCAACAAGAAAAGACGTTAAAATCGATTAGTAAAACGTATTAAATAAATGGAAAAATACGTTTTACAATGTGTGAAACAGATATCAGGTATCCTTGTCAAACCGACCATCCCACAAACGTCCAATCTAAATGCGGCCACTCTACAAGCGACCACCTTATAATAATCACTTTCTAAGTGCACATTCTACAAGTATCCTTTCATTGACCACTTCCTATCGGCCACTCTACAAGCGAACACCTTATAATAATCACTTTCTAAGTGCACACTCTACAAGTATCCTTTCATCGACCACTTCCTATCGGCCACTCTACAAGCGACCACCTTATAATAATCACTTTATAAGTCCACACTCTACAAGTATCCTTTCATCGACCACTTCCTAGCGGCCACTCTACAAGCGACCACCTTATAACAAACACTTTCTAAGTGCACATTCTACAAGTATCCTTTCATCGACCACTTCCTAGCGGCCACTCTACAAGCGACCACCTTATAATAATCACTTTCTAAGTGCACTCTCTACAAGTATCCTTTCATCGACCACTTTCTAGCGGTTTCTCTACAAGCGACCACCTTATTGCCTACTCTACAATAAGCGGCCACTCAATCAGTCACCTCCTCCAGGCTTCTGTATAAGTGACCAATTTGTAACGGGTCATTTCCACAAACCATCCTAATATAAGCAGTCACGCCGACGCGGTCGTCACCAAATTACTCAAGCTGAGCAGTTCCATAATAACATTCTTTAATACATTTTAACATTGATGCACAGAACAAGTTCACTGATCCAAGTTCCAACGACGTGAGCAATAACCAACACGACTGCTGAGATATGGCAGGAAGCCTTCATTTAACACATTCATACATTCCTCATTTAACCTTGACACTTGGACATTAAACTCATCTCTTTCATCACCATGGGAAAATCCTTGATAATAAACCTAGCCTCCCTCTCCCCCAGGGGAAAGATATGAGAAAGCAAGCAATTCTTCCCCTCACACTTCGGAAAGATGCGGTGAAACAGTCAATTTTGAATTCGAAAGTGCGAGAATAACGCATTTTCTAGTTGAAATTTAAAGACAGACGCGTGTTGTCACAAAAAACAAGATGACTACGGAAGGCATGGATGGATGGATGGCTATTAGGGGGAGCAGGAAGGGAGAGGTAGTTGCGCACATGTTTCATTTTTTTCTATCCTGCTGACAGGTAACATTAACGGAAATACTTATATAGCGATATGAATCATTGATCTTTAGGACGGTTTAGAAAATCGCTTGCTGCGGACCAACTTGAAGATCATGTAAACGCGAACGGTGAATCCCTATGACGTAGCGGGCAAACAGCTGGATGCCTTTGCGCAGACGTCCCCCGTCTCCTCTCCCCTCGGGGTAATGAACTTCAGAAATCCGTCAATGAAGGGAACTTCACAAAACGTCCACGGAAGCTTAATCTATTAATATCTTCCACAGTAGTATTACATGGCAAGAGCCCTGGTCTTAGCTTTAGGATTAAACAAGAATGTTGTTTAATCCCTTAAAATATTTTGACCTATATAGTATTGTAAGGGTAAACCTATTTTGGAACAAAATGTTTGTATAATCGCGTATGACAAGTGTTACTTTGCGCACAGACGAAATCTTCTACTAGATGCCATACATGACCTTATTATGGTAATACGATTAAGTTATTAATAGTGTCTATTTTCGAACGACGCTTATTTGTGGTTCCTCATGGAAAGCATCGTTATTTTGTGCACAGAAAACATCTGCCATTAACGACCTTCTTTGATGTAATAAGATCATAAGTGGTTATTAAGAATAGCTATTTTTCAAAGGATAATATGTAAAGTTCACGAATAGCATTACCTCGCGCGCACAAGAAATTTTATACTAAATTGCGCAACCAAGAAATAATCCCGCGCAAATATGATTATACAGCATTATTAAACATAATTATTTTGTGTTCATAGAATAACGTACTTTTCGTTAACAATGAAGGTATAAACCATGATATAACTTATACAATTATGAGTTATTAATAATATCTATTTTTGAAGGGCTTATAAGTATAAAGTTCAAAGAGAGCATTACTTTGCGCACATAAGAAATCATTTTTATTTATTTTATTTATTTATTTATTTTAATCAATTTGCCACAGTGGCAGGGATAAAGACACAGGGCAGAGCCCCAATTGCTTGGCAATATCCCCTAAGAAATAAGATACAAATTAAATGCTATAAGAATGACAAAAAAAAAAAAAAAAAAAGAAAAAAAAAAAAAATCAGTAATGGTAAATTATATACAAGAGAAAACAGCCAGAGGTGGAGACAGTTTATGGTGGCTGGTACATTTGCAGTTTGTTATAATATGTATTATATAACTGTTCTTTGTATTGCTTCAAATCATATACTAGATGGCGCAACAAATAAATAATTTTGCGCAAATGATCACGCAGCATTAAAGATAATTAAGTTGTGTTTAGGAAAAAACGGTCTACTCTTTAATTATAACGAATTATATAAACTATATAAACAATGTAAAAAAGATATCATTACGAGTTGGAATTGCGTAAAAACTCGTCTATGTGTTGCGCCATCTCGTATAGAATTTCTTGTAAGCAGAAACTAACCATCATTGTGAACTACTATTCCAGATATTAACAATCAAAATTTAGACAGCTTTGTACATATCCATGTTGAGGATCTTTTACTGATTATTATGCATCGTGTAAAATTTCTTATGTAGCGAAAATAATAACGCACTTATGGTGAAAAGTCAACATTATAAACCGTCAAAAATTACCTATTACATGAAGTTTTCGCGATAGTTTAATTTTGCGATTTTCGCGTACACAGTGTTGCGCATGTTATGCAGATCTTTACTTTACTTGACGTATTGCGCCATCGTGTAAAATGTGTTGTCCAAAAATTACGCGCTTATCGATCGCGACCTTATCGTGAACAGTACAGTTATAAACCTTCAAAGATTATAAAGCGATGCGCATAAATATTGGACATTGTCAGCGGTGTTACGCATGAATGAAAATGAAGTGGTTTTCTAGAGGAAAAATATAACTACATGGTTTCCAAGCACATATTTATATTCAACTATGATGTTAGTAAAACAATTCTTGCCAAAAATAGTTACTTGACAATTAAAAGAACAACTATTATTTTTCTGTTGATAAGCCTCACCACAGGAAGCCCATGAAGGACAAGAAACAAGTTTCAAACGTAAATCGTTACTTTAAGCTTCCTTATTGTATCTCAGCAGTCAATAGGAGCTTGTAAAAACAAAATGGCGATATTTAGGGGGTTTTGAAGCAGTTTGGAGCAGTTCTCTGTGGTTTCTTGTCATTTTTAACTGAAAACTACGAGCTAACAACGCGTCGAATCGCTTAAAATTTAACCTAACTTCAAGCTTCTTGGGAACCTACATTCTGAAGGCATGCTGTCTATTTTGAGCGGTTTTGGATTTATTAAACACTCGTTTGGTGATATCGAGGTGGAGCTCTTTTACTTTTAAATTTTTTCGAGCTCAAATAAGACGATTTTGGGGTCAAGTGTGGCCAGATTTATAGACGATGTATGGAATCTAGAGCTTTCGAAGCCTTTCGAAGGCAAGTAGTCCGGGAACCAATATGTCGCATGATTCAATGATCATTTTACGCTTATTTAGTAGCTTGTAGGGTGGGTTGTTTGTCGCGATGTGGAGCTCAGAGGAAATAAAACCCTATTCGCCGTAAATAGAGGAAGCTCTATATTCCCCATACATTTCCTATAAGACTCGGCGGCTATTTTGTAAGCTGAAACGCATCATTGCGCATGTATGAGCAGGCTCATGTCCCATATTTCTGGCAATGTGTAGAGGATCGTTTACTAGCATATTGCGCCATCATGTACAATGTCTCGTGCAGAAATTAACGCGCACAGTATAGTTATGAACCTTCAACCTTATACAGCGTCGCGCATAGTTATGTATAGTATCGTTTACTGACTTATTGCGTCACTGTGTAAAATGTCTTGTGCAGAAAATAACGCGCTTATCGTGAGCATCACAGTTATAAATCTTCAAACATTATACAGCGATGCGCATAATCATGTAGATGATCGTTCACTGATAAATTGCACCATACGTGTGAAATGTCTTGTGTCTAGAAAATGAGGCGCTTATTACGAAGTGTACAGATAGATATATACCATCAAAAATGAGATATACTCATTAAAAGTTGAAATACTATACATATATAAACGATCCTACGATAACCTATACATGGGTTACTTAATGGTTCCCAAGGGGGGTGAGGATGGGGAACAGAAGGGGGGAGGAAGGCGAGTGCGATAGGGGGGAGAGGCAAGCGTACTAAATTGTGCAATATTAGCTTGAAAATTTGATGGAAAATTACAAAAAAAAATTGTATTCATTTTAAATTCACGCTTTAAATAACACAGCTGCTTAACGCAGCTGAAATCTTGTTTACTAAAGCGCTATTCATTATGCAATCATCAATATTCGTACGATAACTTGTTTTAAATAAGTCTATTTGTATATATATAGATGAAGAGCCAAGGTTAGTTATAGTATTGTTACCCCGTCGCGTTGTCCCTCTTTAGCACCGCGTGTTGTCTGGCGACGATCACCTCATCAATGGAATCTAAAACAGTTCAGTACGCTGGAATGATCTTAAGTGCGAGTACGTGTTGGTATTTTAACGCAAATAAAAAAAAAATCGCAGTTATCTGGTCTGCTTACTCTAATTATATCAATGTAGAAGGTCAGTTCAAGAAAAATACCTCTGTTGAATAAACCGATAAATGAATTCAAGATAGCTAATTCATATTGTAAGATGAGATATATTGTTACAATTGTTGCCTCGTGGAATTAAAGGTCTGGTCTTTGCTTATCGATATCCGCCATATCTCCGTCATTCTACTTGTAATTGTATGGCTTTCGAGTGCTAAGTATTATATGCGACATCCACGCCTCAATAATATCAGACAATTGACCGAATGCCAAGTATGGCCGCCACTTCATTATCATATTTTTTATTTATTTCATATTTTAGTTAATCACTACACTAAAATTATAGATTAGAATGACATCAACAAAGTTAGAAAGTTTGAGGCAAAAATATGCAATTCTTGAGAAGTTATGAAAATTTTAAAATGTGAAAAACACCACAACGAAGCTAGCAAGGAAACAGATCACTGAACACATACAAATCTCTACAATTTTGATTCCAAATAGCTTCACTTGAATTCTATTTATAGCAATGAAACTTTCCAAAAATACATATTTCTGCTTGCTCTTTCTGATGGTGGTGCCTATTTTTTAAGATTAGGTTTTTATTTCTGAAAGTCAATGGCGACCAAATTGGCATTCGGTCTATACTTCAAGTTATTTATTATAACGGACCGGTGATTTTGTGATTTTCAATGAAGTGACCTTTGCGTGGGTGTGCGTTATGGACCTGGGGTGTGCGCTGGGGTGTGTGCGGGGGAGAGGTAGGGGGAGGGGCAGAAGGAGGAGTTTAGAAGCCGTTCGTGATCTGTAAGACCTTTTGTAGGTTGGGCGCCACTTTTCGACGACTAGATTATCGGAAGCGCGTGACATGGTTGACGTGAATCTGTGGCCACTGAAAAACCTTCAAATTTTAACGATAGCCTGAAAAAGCCTTCGGTCTAATAAAAAGTCAGGGCATGGCTGACTTTTGGGTTACTGTTAGTAGACTATAATAATAATAATTTAATAATAATAATTTATTAACTTAAATAGCGCATTTTCCATTAAGATGATCAAATACGCTTGAGGCTACGAGACTACGAGGTTGGCGTCACATTACTGGAGTCAGGTGGGACTCTATCGAATTTCCGATGACTTTGAAGTCACTAACTTAGTGTGGTATAATAATAGATTTGGACCTTTATAAAACATGCGTGACACTGTAGCCACTACAGCTTTGTTAGGTTATGGGGACAATGTCGCCATGTGCATACAAAATCGAATCCACATCGTGGTAAAGCACGCTAAGCTCAAGTCTACTATATTATATACAAGATCAGTCTATGGCTTTGTCATAAATTTATTCAAAAATTCAGATTTCTTACCGATGCATGGAGCCTTCGAATCCACAGGTATCCCGAGCACACCAGACTTGAAAACTTAAAGAGAAACTCGCGGCTTTCGTCTGGGTCGCCTCCGAACATCAGGAATATTGTCGATACAAACCAATCGTGGCCGGGGTATTCCACACTTAGTGTACCTAGATTATTTGTTAAGGAAATATGTAAATGTAATATAAAAATGTAGCGTGTTTTTCTGCGTTCTTAAAGACCCAGGACCGGTAGGGGAGGCACCGCGGAAAAGAGAAAAAAAGTTGAAATGGGAAAAGGAATGAAACGAAGAGGGAAAGGAAAATATCATTCTTATCTGGTCTATCCATTTCGTCAAATTATTACAACTTTTCTGAGTTCTTAAAGATCCAGGACCGGTAGGGGAGGCAGCGCGGAAGAGAGAAGAAAGGATGGGAATGAGAAGAGGAACGGAATGAAGAAGGGAAGAAAAATATCATCCTTATCTTGTCTATCCATTTTTTGTAGCCAAACCCGAAAAAGGCAAGCACAAATAGACAAAGTACAAACAAAGGAAAGAACCATGGAAATTCTTCAATCGGCAGTACGTCTCCAAGAACGACTCAGATCACAAACAATCAATAGCAGATATCAGAGTTACACTCCATTGTCTTCAAACAAGTGGCATTTGAATCAGCAATAAACCCATTTTTGTTATTTGCCTACCCCCTTGTTATCGCGCTAACTGTGGAAGCGCATTCAATACGATGCATGCTTCCGAAGTTCTTTATGAATAACAAGGCAAATGCCTGTAGACCCCTTGCAGCACATCAAAATGCAGCTCAACTTGGAGGACAATACAACAGGTTCCTATTCTCAGGAGAAAGGGTCTATTGGCCCAAATGCCTCGACTTGAAACAATTGTTTGAGCATAAATCTAATACCTGCTATTGGTTTACAGTTGTGAGTCTATTTCGACGCAAATGTCACTGAATATCACCGCATTTTTGCGTCACAAGAAATGTTTACTGAAACTTGCGTCAACTGGAACAACGCCTTAAGATGTGGTCTCCACAAGTTCGTCTTTCTTTGCAAAAAAAACCTTGACTACTGTCTTCACTTTGAAGCGAGGAATGCCGACATTCTTGTGCTTGCGTAAATGACGTCAGGGAAGAACGAATCCAAGAAAATTACTGCTCTAAGACGTCATCACTTGGAAGCAAGGAATAGTGCAAATGACGTGAGTAACTTAACACAACGGCGGGGAATACTACCCCAAGCCCGTCTTCACTTTGAACCAAGGAATGGTATTTGTGTGCTAGCACAAACGACGAAGTGACGAAAGGCCACAGAAAAGAATACTGCTTACAGTAATTATAAGTAACTCATCACTTTGAAGCAAGGAATAGCATCCTTGTGTTAACCCATATGACGTCAGTTACTAAAACCACAGAGAATATTACAGCCTAATAAGACATCACTTTGAAGCAAGGAATAGCGTCCTTGTGTTAACCCATATGACGTCAGTTACTAAAACCACAGAGAATATTACAGCCTAATAAGACATCACTTTGAAGCAAGGAATAGCGTCCTTGTGTTAACCCATATGACGTCAGTTACTAAAACCACAGAGAATATTACAGCCTAATAAGACATCACTTTGAAGCAAGGAATAGCATCCTTGTGTTAACCCATATGACGTCTATTTATTAGAGGCGCAGTATCAAGGATATGACCACCTCAAACAAGACATGTATGCAATGCGCATATCATGGTCAAAGTATTCATCAATAAATCTTAACAGAGATGCAGTAACAAGGTTAAGACCACATCAAACAAGACATGTGCGCAATGCTCATCTATAAATCTTAACAGAGGTGCAGTGACGAGGATACGACCACATCAAACAAGACGTGCGCAATGCGAATATCGTGCGCAGTGCATACCGTGCGCAATGCTCATCTATAAATCTTAACAGAGGTGCAGTGACAAGGATACGACCACATCAAACAAGACGTGCGCAATGTGAATATCGTGCGCAGTGCATACCGTGCGCAAAGTATTTACCTATAAATATTAACAGAGGTGCAGTGACAAGGATACAACCACCTCAAACAGGACGTGCGCAATGCGCATATAGTGCGCAAAGTATTCATCTATAAATATTGACAGAGGTGCAGTAACAAGGATACGACCACATCAAACAAGACGTGCGCAATGCGCATATAGTGCGCAAAGTATTCATCTATAAATATTGACAGAGGTGCAGTGACAAGGATACGACCACATCAAACAAGACGTGCGCAATGCGCATATCGTGCGCAAAGTATTCATCTATAAATATTGACAGAGGTGCAGTAACAAGGATACAACCACCTCAAACAGGACGTGCGCAATGCGCATATCGTGCGCAAAGTATTCACCCTTAAATCTTAACAGAGGTGCAGTAACAAGGATACGTAAAGCAGAGTCTGGTATTTTTTGTTGGCTCCGCATGAAGAACTTGGCGTACTTCAGAAGGTGGTACAGGTCTTCTGTAGCATCCATACTGGACTGAAAGATCTTCAAGTTCAAGCCATAACGAACCACCAGCTTGACACCAAGGGCTTCTATTGATGATAGCTCAGTGTTCTTAAGACTCATCTCACCAACTGTAAAAACAACAAGAAACCCTTTTTTATTTATTTGTCTACCCCTTGTTATTGAGCTACCTGTGGAAGTGCATCCGATAAGATGCTTCCGAAGCTCTTTATGAATAACAAGGTTTCTCAGGCGGATTACAAGGCGAATGACTATAGATCCCTTGCAGCACATCAGAATGCAGCTTAACTTGAAGGACAAAATTATAGCTTCCAATTCCCAGGAGATTGAAATTCTTTTGTTTTTTTCTCAAAATTGAGCTGCTTTGACGTCACGTTTAAGGGGTCTATTGCATGACCAGACAGAGGGGCGTTACATCGTTATATTACCTGAAAATTCGATGAGTGGGAAAATCGACTCCTCGGGTACGTTAGTCAGTGCGTGACAAACAGATTCCAGTAACAGCTTTATCACTGAAAGAAAAACATAACACAGCAGCTTAGAAAGTTATTTGCTTTACTATTTCTTGGTAAAGAATGGGGAAGGAATTTTTAGAGAAAGGGTGGGCTATCATATGAGAACGTTTTTGCTTCAACTTTTTCCACGCGAACAAAAGAACGCAACACAACTCTGCGCAAATTTTTTTTCAGGAATCATCACTATTACAAACCTCGAGGTCGAGAGGGTCACACTAGGCGAATCATCAGGACAGGACAGGATGTGAGGATAAATACATTGTATTTAAGGATCGAAAACCATTTGTACTTAAACATTATTTGCGGTTCAAACCGCGGTATCACTCATGCTGACATTTTAGCCTCACATACGCTTAGCATTTTGATCTTTACGCTTGCATTGTTATATGTTTGCCAATAGAAAAATAGGCCTTTTAGTTTCAAATTACTCTTCAAGCGATGTCCCTCCTTAGTTTTCATTTACATTAAAACCTAACCTGCGAATTTAAAATTTCAAGTCGCGTCGACTTGACTCCAAATCTGTCGCTTGTTTTAAACTTTCAGTAACGGAAGCGCAAGCATTTTCATCCTGAATTGTCTAGGGACTAGCGGACCAGACACTAAGCTTTTACCTTACACTTTCCCGGATACTACCGGGTACTAGATTTTTACCTTTGACCTTGCACTTGAAGTGACCCTTCTTGATCGTCGAACAGAAAAGCTCTCTAAACTTCTCCAGCCATTCGATGCTACAAACAGCAGTAAAAAAAAAATAATATCAAAAGAATGCACTTGAAAGAACGTGAAAGATGTATTGGTAGTTTTTTCAGATAGTAGCTGTTCTTCCAGGGAGAATTTGCGTCCTCTACCCCTCCCCACCCCCACCCCCCCTCTCTCTCCCCCCACCCCCACCCCCCCTCTCCCCCCCCCCCTGGCAAGTGTTCAGTTATAAGAGTAGTTGAGTATCACCAGAAGGATTGATGATTACCTTTCTGCTGAGGATGGCTTGTCTTTCTCTAGAAACTCAAGAAGCTTGTCATCTGATGAAGGAAATTCATTAAAAAAATGAATATGAAGAAACAAATGAATGAATGAAAAACATTAAATAATGAATGAGAAAACGAACAAGCAAACGAACGACTGAATGTAAGAATGAATGGATAAATGAACGCAATGGCCAAAAAAACGAACGAACGTCTGAAAAGAAGTAACAAATGAATTGGCGAATGAATGGATGAACTTATAAACGAATGAATAAATGAAGGAGTGAGTAAATGAATAAATTAACGAGCGAATGGCCAAATAGATGAATTAAATTAAGAATAATAAATAAATGGAGGGGAAAAAAAAGAACGGTTGGATGAAAGAATAAACGAGTGAACAAAGAAATGAAAAAAAACAATGAAGTACCAAAAAAATGAATGTTCAAATGATCAAATAGATGAAGGAAAGAATAATCAAGGAAGGAAAGAAAGAATAGATGGATGGAGAAAGGAAGATCGTATCTTATCAATTCCCCAAAATAAAGGGACATGCTATAAACCGTATTTACTTTTACCCCGAATAAGCGCCGCCCTGGATTAAG
This sequence comes from Anthopleura xanthogrammica, assembly GCA_964019055.1. Lineage (NCBI taxonomy): Eukaryota > Metazoa > Cnidaria > Anthozoa > Actiniaria > Actiniidae > Anthopleura > Anthopleura xanthogrammica. The sequence goes on along the minus strand of OZ025207.1, from coordinate 18,013,814 downwards.
AGCCGCATACGAGTGCAAAATATCAAAGAGCGCCGCCTCAAATAAGTGTTTCCCCCGAAAAAGCCCCGCAACCAAAACACTAAAAATTTAAAGAGCGCCGCGGGGCTTAATCGAGTAAATACGGTCTTCACAATCATCAAACGTTTGGCAGAGATTTGTTTTACCTTCCTCAAAAGCATTTGTCATAACCACGTGATCCTGTACTACGTAGTCTTTAGGAGGAGGAAATGAAGAAAACAATGGCCAGGGGTAGGGACTGTTTTGTTCCTACAACAGCAAAGTTTACAGTCAAACTAAGAAAACCGTGAACACCTAAAATATGTCTGGAATGTTTATTTAGACCGTTACATGGAAAATAGAAATTTCCGCTACCGTGAAAAGAGTTCTTAATGAATTCTTCTCTCGTGTATCCATCTGTCTCGAATATGATTCTATAAGTTCTCGAAAATAAAACTAAAATATAAAGTTTGAAACTATTAAACGGCAAACAACTTTGGCGCAATCGCGGCGGTAGACATTTCAGACATATTTTAGGTGTTCACGGTTTTATTGGTTTGACTGTAAGTTTAATAATACTTTATACCATTACAGAAAATAAATGAATATAAATTAAAGCAGGAAAAAATAAATAAAAAATGGTAATGGATAGTAGTAGGGGGAAACTGAATTCCCATGTAGCAAATATACCATATAAATGACCACTCTCATCCCGAGTCTTTCCTGTAGCTCAATGGTTAGGGTCTGGTTAGAGCATCTGAGTGACCGGTGTCCGAAGGGTGTCATAGGTTCGATTCCTATCGGGGACTAATTTTTTTCAGTTCCTTTCAACCAGTGGTAAATGATCACTTCTATAAGCTTTTAGTCGTAGCACAGTTGTAACATATGTTACGGAAACAGCAACAAAGGAAAACGTTTGTCATCCTTGCTAGGCATTATGGGCAGTAAGAAGAGGTAAGAGACAGTTGTAACACATGATGACGATGTTGATGATAATGATGACGGTGGTAGTGGTGGTGGTGGTGTTGCGCGTTTCTTGTATGGTTATATGAATCACAGAGACACGCGTGCTGCGTTATATTACTTTTATTGCGTAAGTTTTTACTATTAGTGTGCGCAAGGGTGTCTCTGTCATCTGATGTAAACACGGTAGACAGCCAATCAGCGCGCGCGTTTTATCTCCAATATCGCACTAGTAGATTTAACCAAACAAAACAGCTTTTTCCGTGGTGATTCGTTCAGTATTAAAGCCCGCAGGCAGTGAAGTAAGCACGAAAGAAGTGTGAAGAGAAGCACGAGCCGTAGGCACACTTCTTGAGTGCTTTATGAGCGTTTTGTTATATAAAAAGAAAAATCTTTTGTAGTTTTCAATTCAGTTTCCTTACACTTTTTTGCAAAGTTTGCAGCGCATGGGGATGGCGTAAGAAACGTGCTCTATTCACTAATAAAGCACAGTTCTCGACCAATCAGCGAGCGGGTTCTATAAATACAATTAGCCATTTTTAACCATATTTGTTTACCTCAGTGAGGGTATAGCCAGGAAGTATCCTCTCAGATGGTCCCCCGACCCAGTAGGACTTGACCAGGATATGATTGATCTCCACAGAACACATGTCGATGATGTAGTCTTTGCTGCAAAAGACAATAGGGATTTAAAAATGAAGGGTGAAGTGGCTTAGTAGTTTCAAAGGAAGCCAGAAAAAAGTGAAAGGTGAAAATATATGCCGCTCAACATCAACACCTTTTTTCACTTTCTGCGCAGCTATTCCAGTCTACTTGGCCTTCTCTTTCTAATACTGATAAAGTCAATTCTTTTTTGAATGGCTCATGCTTTCTAACAAAAGCAGAAAATCAGAAACTAGTTTTATTTGCTCAAAAATATATATTGGATACTGAAAGATTTGTAAATACAAGGTAAATCAGACTTGTTTGTGTATTATAGCGTATGTCTAAGTTAATCCTTCTTGTGTTGAGTAACTAAATTGTTTATCATTTTCTTTTGAATTTGTACTCGATCTTTGTTTTGTTTCTATAATAATTTTCTTGTTTGTTTAATTTCTTGTTAGTTTGTTAGTACTCCATAAATATTGTAAATAATTAATTATTTAGTGTGATCTTCCTCGATGAGCCGTTTATCGGTTCTCGAAGAGAGCACAGAGAAAAAATAAATGTTTAAATAAGAAGAAGGTGAAAATAAAACTAAAAAATAATCGGCTTTAATTATTTCATTTGAGGCAAGATAATGTCCTCAGTCTGTACATGCACATTCGCAAAACTTGATGTTGATATTTGCGCAACATAAATTAATTAATGAATCATTAAATTATTAAATTATTATAATTATTAGCACAAGTAAATGAAAAACACAAGCAAAATTGCAGAACATAATATTTTCGCGCGCTTTTTGTTTTACTATACAATTTTCCTATATGTAGAAACACTGCATATCTGAGCCTCAAATGCAAAAAAATATTTCCCCCGATTTTCTCTCTAAATTGGGCTCCCTGTGCTAGTGGACAGGGTTCAAATGGATTGACTCAACAAAAAAGTCGAGGATTTTGGTTCCAGTAGGACTTACCAATTCTCTAGTCTTTTGTCTAACTGTGCCTGCAGTAGTAACTCTGTGAAGTGATAGGTTGATTCCAGGAATAGAAATGTATCCAGACACGAACACAGCACGCTTAATATCCTGAAATAAACGAGAGAAAAAACATCAGCCGCAATGTTTTCAAACTCAGCGGATTTCATAAGATTGTTCTACTCTAGCAGCGCAGTGTTCTTCTGCAACCGTATCTAGCTGAAGACGAACAAAGATGAAACATTTCAGTGCTATGGTATGTCGTACCGTGTACGTGCTGTAAGTCAGTACTGCGGGTCATATGGGAAGCCATTTCAGTGTTATGGTATGTCGTACCGTGTACGTGCTGTAAGTCAGTACTGCGAGTCATATGGGAAGCCATTTCAGTGTTATGGTATGTCGTACAGTGTATGTGCTGTCAGTAAGTCAGTACTGCGAGTCATATGGGAAGCCATTTCAGTGTTATGGTATGTCGTACCGGGTATGTGCTGTCAGTAAGTCAGTACTGCGAGTTTTCCAATCTTGCAAAACTGCACTTATGGGTAACTCTATTTCAGTGTTATGACAAGCCGTACTGTGTATGTGCTGCAAGACAGTACTGCTGGAATTCCACTCATACGAAAAAATCACTCGTATGGGAAGCCATTTCAGTGTTATGGCATACCCTACTGTGTACGTGCTGTAAGACAGTACTGCTGGTTTTCCGGCAATCATACGAAAAAATGAGATTTGCCCTAACACTGACATCTTACCTTAGACCAAAGTGATGTGACTGCTCATAGTTGAATAGTGCGCCTATTTTGAGGTCAGAATCGATCATGATCAGCCGATCAATAAGCTCCTGTAAAAAAGAAAGAAAACATTAGAATTGAAACTACAGGAGCTTATTGGATCATTTATATTTTGTCGCCAGGACAGGTTGCTTGAGTAAGTACACGATGTTACAATCGAAGTTTCACTCGCTTTGTCCCCGCGAATCGAAGAACGAATTCAAACTAGTCGCGGAGACGAAAAGAATTTATCATAAAATTCACTATGTCACATGAAGGTACAGGTAGCCCAAGCTATGTTTTCTTACTGACTATGCTTAGAAGAGCTGATATATGTGAAGCCGGATGACACTAAAAAAATTACTATACTTCACATATAGCTTGGAAAATATATAGCTTGGGCTGCCTGTGGTGAAGGGAACTGTCCCTACGGCCTCTCGCCTAGTGTCGCAACCTTTAGGGTATCCTAATCCAGTACCCATTATAACATCCAATGACATATGTAAAGGTTATATACCGTTACCGAGATATATTTAACAAATAGAAAACGCTTGCCGTGTTTACATAGCCTGATATAAACACGAGGGAAGTTTGGGAGAAGTCGAGAGCTGTTGTGTAAAACCGAGCCGCAGGCCGTGTTTACATGAGGCTATGTAAAGACGGCATAACGTTTTCTATTTGTAAACACGGCTATCAGCCAATCAGAACGCGCGTTATATCTGAACTATTCTATAAATCGGCTTCGCCTCGGGTTGATATATCTCATAACCACCGAGGTATAAGGTATATAACCACCTTATATAATCATTGGGGAAGTTTCTTAAGCACGGGGTTGATAACTAAATATCAACCTGGATGAGCCACCGTTGGGTGGATATGAAGGATAAAGACCGCCAGTGAACAAAAGAAACAGACTCAATGATGATATAACCGATGTTACAACCCCGCTGTCATTGGTTCTACTTACAGGTAGAGTAGTAGGAGTACCAGTAGCTACTGATGTTATTTCCTCTACTTCTGAGGTGGACGTGGATGGTCGGTTCACGTCAGACAGGACTTCGTACACAGCAGGGAAGGCAGATAGGACGCTGAGGATGTTATTGAGCGACTAAAACCAATAAATAAAAATAAGTCATCACAGCAAATATTTCCCGTATAAGAATTTATTTATTGTTGTATAGCTATTATTTGCAGAATACTGGTGTTATTGAAGAGGGGTGTCGCATTCCTTATCTCATTACTGACGATTTAGCACGCCACCCGTGCTTCCAAGATTTCGGCGCAGACAAGGTAAAGAATGTCGAATGTTTAACGCATACACGGTACGATACTGACACGGTCACAGCAAGGCGCGTTCCGTGCCGTAATTTTCACACGAAAACTTCTCTGATACCTGCCGTTGTATTGTATAAATGTGTTTACTCGTGTCATTCTAGAAGGGCGTAGGGGGTTGGGGAGGGGTATTAGAAATCACTGAATTAATCAGTAACAACTCCGTATTACAGTATATGCGTTAGATCATCAATCGTTCTGACTCTAGGTGGGGTAGATGGCCATAGCACACCCTTTATTTCACATCCCATACCTTGTTATAAGACCTGCTGTCTATCGTATCGATATGTTTGATCATTGGCTGCATGCGCCTGTCATGGAACCCTTCAAACACAGTCCAAACATCTTGAACCAAACGCTTAAGGTAACCTAGAAAGACAATGTTTCAGATTCATGGTTATAAATAAATGAATAAAATAAAATAAATGAGAATTAACAGTGGAATCCACCGCGTGGCTCTTCCTCCACTGCATTCCAATTGGAATTTAGAAGTTGATTTTTGAGGAGGGAGGAAAAACCGGAGAACCCGGAAAAACCCTCGAAGCACAGGAGAGAACCAACAAACAACTCTACTCACATACGACACCGAGCCCAGCGGAGCTCGAACTCGGGTCACCTTAGTGAGAGGCAAGCACTCTTACCGCTACGCCACCCGTGCTTCCGTTATTTGCGCAAGATGCACTAAGTCTAAATCTTATGTCAATCACGCAGGAAGCAGCTGTTCTGACGCCACAACCAGAAGATCGTGACTGAGGCACTTATAGAAGAGCAAGATAAAACAAGATGAAGCAAGACATGAACCAGAACACTGTACCTTTCTTTTCTAATGCCACCATACCAGGAGCTGTAGCAGCAAACTGCGACACCATCACACCATAACCAAACTTCTCGCATTTGCTCACCTTGAAAACAAATATAAGAATATTGATTAAAAATAGTTAAACCGTTAACATACCCTACCCTACCGCACCGCACCGCACCGCACCGCACCGCACCGCAATATACCTGTAATTTCTTAGCGTATCTTTCATACATATAACCAACACACTGATCCATCATTCCAGTCTGTTGCAGCAGCAATACCCCTTTAGGTGTACCAGCAAAGTTGAGAAGATTATCCAGAAGGGAACTCTCCCATGCCAAACTAGAAAAATGACAAACATTTCAAAACGTTCGTGAGGCGTTCTTGAGTAAAAATAGCTACGAAACAATATTTTTGTTTCAAACATAACAAGGTCAAAGGCTACTCTGATTGGTTAATTAGCGTGCACTCGCGTAATTCCATAGTCTAACTCGATGGACTGACTGCACGTTGATATAATCAAGAATAGGGCGTAATGTTTTACCATTTACTCTGATTGGTTAATTAACGTGCGTTCGCGTAATTCCATAGTCTAACTCGATGGACTGCACGTTGATATAATCAAGAATAGGGCGTAATGTTTTACCATTTACTCTGATTGGTTAATTGGCGTGCGCTCGCGTAATTCCATAGTCTAACTCGATGGACTGCACGTCGATATAATCAAGAATAGGGCGTAATGTTTTACCATTTACTCTGATTGGTTAATTGGCGTGCGCTCGCGTAATTCCATAGTCTAACTCGATGGACTGCACGTTGATATAATCAAGAATAGGGCGTAATGTTTTACCATTTACTCTGATTGGTTAATTAGCGTGCGCTCGCGTAATTCCATAGTCTAACTCGATGGACTGCACGTTGATATAATCAAGAATAAGGCGTAATGTTTTACCATTTCACACCACACGTCATTCCCAAGAGTATTATTTCTTTGTTTAAAGGTTGCGCATGAAAAGACACATGAATATTGATACAGCTCAAACAAAGAATCTTATTCTCTAGGGAATTACACACGGTCTGAAATAGGTAAACATCGCACCAAGACGAATTAGGTGTATTGATACACCAATCACTGTAAGCTCGTATAGTACCTTTCTGTTTGGGGAATATTTTCTGGTTGGGTTTCTAAAGGTTCAGGTTTATCACTGCTATTGGTAGGTGTTGCTGGAGGCATCTCAATTGCCTAGAAATAAAACTTGACATGTTACTAAACACCAAGAAACAAGTAGTATAAACACTCTTCAAACTGAAAGAACGCCCCATTCCGTACAAACTGTCTGTTTTTGTAGGCGTAAGACTTTTGATTGCCATAGAAATAATGCGCAATTTCTTCATTTCGAAATCATAATTCGCGTTAACACAAATATTTCTTTACCAACTCCTACTAATCTCTCGATGCAATGGTTTATGCAATGGTTTATGCAACCCCCACCCTGTCAAACCATCACCCCATTCACCCTCCACCCACGAGTCTTTCTTCTCTACACTATTACCTTGTGCGTACTGGTTCAATACAATCAGCCCTTTACCCCCTCCACCCACGGGTCTTTCTTCTCTACACTATTACCTTGTTCCATGCTTCTGCTACCTTATCTTGTAGTGCGTACTGGTTCAATACAATCTACCCTTCACCCCCTCCACCCACGGGTCTTTCTTCTCTATACTATTACCTTGTTCCATGCTTCTGCTACCTTATCTTATAGTGCGTACTGGTTCAATACAATCTACCCTTCACCCCCTCCACCCACGGGTCTTTCTTCTCTACACTATTACCTTGTTCCATGCTTCTGCCACCTTATCGTGTAGTGCGTACTGGTTCAATACAATCTACCCTTCACCCCCTCCACCCACGGGTCTTTCTTCTCTACACTATTACCTTGTTCCATGCTTCTGCCACCTTATCTTGTAGTGCGTACTGGTTCAATACAATCAGCCCTTCACATGTGGTCCACAACTGACGACAGACGAATATGAATCCACCAATCACATCATTGGACAATGAACAACAGAGTCTGTTGGACAAGGCCTTCTTGGCGAACCCAGCGATGGTGTGAGCAGGAGAAAATCTGAAAATAAGATACAAGGTGTTAATGGTATGAAACAATGAACCAGTTATATGGACACGACATTGTTGGAAACAGGATTCTTGCTGGCAAGGAAATTGGGGATGGGTCGGAAAGTGAATCCAAATGATGCACTGCCATCATATTAACAAGAATCGGCATTGTGACACAAGTTGCAAGAAGGTTTACATGGCGCAACGGAGACGCAATCGTTGCAAAAAGTAGAAACGAATTTACATTTCACAACTATTGCTGCAAATGGTCTCGCAACATTTTTCAAATTGCACTGTAAGTTACACGCTGCAATGCTCCGTGCTTTTTGTTGCGAGAAAACTCGCAGAAAAATATTGCTCCATGCAATTGCACCTTAAATGGCCAGTTTTTCTGACCACGTCGAGCCCGGCGGGAATGGAACCCGGACGAGCGCTCCCCCCTCCCAAAAAAAAAACTTATTTTCAAAAGGTTCTTAGGAATAACGATGTACCTGCTTCTCTGCCATCTTTCCTGTGATTCTCCATACAACAGTTGTAATCTTCCACTATCTGTTGCAGCTATTGTTGCCAAGACTTCGGATATCAAAAGAAGGACATTCTCAGTGTCACCGTCTTCATTACCATCAAGGTCCTAAGTAAAACAGCAACATAACATTCAGGTGATGCTCTTCTTCCATTAACTTCCCTTCCTGGTAAAATCTACATACCCCCCCCCCCCCCCCATCCCACAAAGAAAACGAACGCTCCCCTGAGATTTTCACAAAGCCTGTCTTGTGCAATGTTTTTCATTACAGACCAAGTGTCATTCCCAATAGAATAAGATTCTTTGTTTGAGTTGTATCCATATGTGTCTTCTCATGCGCAACTGTTAAACAAAAAAATTATACTCTAGGTAATGACACGTTGTCTGAAATGGGAAAATATGGCACCAAGACGAATAAGGTCTAATGGAGTAGAGTAGAATTAAAATATCTATGAAACAGCATGGCACATGTTGTTATGGTTACGGACATCGTTTGAACCAATCACAGCAAGTTAGATTAATGCTAATCCAATCAAAACGCTTGGCGCCATTACATCAATGAGTTTTTCAAAGTAGTACAAATCAGCTGTCTATCAAATATTTCCTACTGCCCTTGCAGCAGTTACAGCGAGGGGAGATTTACCTCGACAAAAAATGGGAAACGGCAACAAGCCCCCAATGCTGCGTGCTAATTAGCGCAATCATTGGGCCACTTGCCACAAATACCTCAGGCGATCCAGCCCCGACTGCTTAATGTAAGAGGGGTCTTACCTATTTACCTTTCGCGGTTGCTAGGGAAAGGATTCAAAAAGGCACTCTTGTTTTGTTTTTTTTAACGAAATATGACGTAATAAATTTCATGAGAGTGATGACGTCATCACTCATATCAGAAAACGATCCATTCCACAATTTGCTTTTATGTATGAAGTTTAAACATAAGAAAAACCTCTTAGAGATTTACTAAATTCGCGTACTTACCATAAAACCATCCAAAATATTTTGAACAGGAGCAAGAAGATTCGATGTGATTGCATCCTATAACAGAGTAAGACATACGAAACAATAGGCACATTCACCAATCTCAGAATATAGGATAAAGTGACCTTGATTACAACCCCCAGCAATAAATCTTACCTTGCACAAACATTTCCTGCTTGCTTCGCTATTGGAAGCTATTTCCTGCAAGACTTCAGCAACTAACTCGCCAGGGACAATGGTTCCTACAATAGAAACGATCAAGTAGCATCAATAGAGTCGTGCTTCTCCTAACACTTCTCTCGTGTTCTACCAATCCCCGCATTCTCTATAACTGCACACAGCACGCGCGCACGTTTTTTTTTTTTTTTCACTACGCGTCGTGCTTCTCCTAACACTTCTCTCGTGTTCTACCAATCCCCACATGCCTTATAACTGCACACAGCACGCGCGCGCGTTTTCTCTTTTTTCACTACGCGTCGTGCTTCTCCTAACACTTCTCTCGTGTTCTACCAATCCCCACATGCCTTATAACTGCACACAGCAAGCGCGCGCGTTTTCTCTTTTTTCACTACGCGTCGTACTTCTCCTAACACTTCTCTCGTATTCTACCAATCCCCACATGCTCTATAACTGCACACAGCACAGCAAGCAAGTTTTTTTTATCCCTTTTATAAAATACAAATTACGATAAACATTATTTTCGATAGGAATGACGCAATAGTAAGTGCGTGCGCGTGCTATGTGCTCTCATAAGTCTAAACCAATCAGAACGCGAGATTGATAACAGTTATTTTATAAAGTATGGTTAATTATAGCTTGTTGTTTGCCGTATATGTGGTGGGGATGATGGAACAGATATCGTATGACTGTGAAAAGTTCAGTGCCGTGTGCATGCCTCAACTGTGATATTTTTTCTAATTTTGATTGGGTGATTTTTTCTCGCGCAATTTGATTGGTCTGACGTACTTAGTCAGTGCCGTGACCTTGCCGTGACCTTACCGTGCTCTTACCGTGACCTTACCGTGACCTTGCCGTGACCTTGCCGTGACCGTGTTTGTGCCGTGTTTGTTTATGCCGAGTTTCGTGCATTTGATTGGATAAACTAGAAGAAAGCGTGCCTTGCCGCGACCGTGATGTTTTCTAGAATTTTGATTGGCTGACATTTTGTCGCGACCGCGTTTGTGCCGTGAGCTTTTCACAATCATACGAAATCTGTTCTATCGTAACTAGATCTTACCACCCAAAGCAGCTTTGGTCATAGAACGAGGCATTGGAATACACATGATCTTGATGAATACAACCAATATATCGGTGACTGTGACTGTCTCTGAAATGAAGAGAAAGTCCATAGCATATTACACACGCGACCCAACAAGCTATAATTCGAGATTACCAATGATCTGAGTTAGTAATTGAATTGATTGATGGAAGCCCAAAACCCAGACCTCTTGGAATCCCTGTGCTGGTCGCATAATGGTGAAAGTTGGTGTAAAGACTGTCTTCTACAGTACTACAAAATAGTTGGAACTGCAGACATGGATGGCAGGTGTAAAAGATCATCACGCGTGTAAAATGCATCATTTGAGTTACTTTAAGTCCATGAAACAAAAAAAATATTACAGCCGGGCCTTTACTAAGTAGCCCCCTCGAGGAATAGGCAATGTGCATCAAAGCTCAAAAAGCACTCTGGGAAAATGAGTCCTGTAAAAGTGGAACAGGGAAATCAAAGGAAATACCAGAAAAAATTACTCTGTTATTTTCGTCTTTTGAAATACTTACATTTCCATATAAATTGTCGGAGGAAAAATTGTCAGATGAATTTTTAGAGGAGCAAAAAGAGCGTAAGGACTCAGTTTCCAATCCTGCTTTGCGCTAGAAATTCGCGCTCATGCACATTGGCTATTGTGAAGTAGTCGGGAATTAGTGGTTGGCCGACTTACTTGTTTAAGCTGTCTTACCTTGTCGTTTGGGGAGGTCAATAGGGAATAAAGCCCTGCCATCATTATACAAGAGAACACGTCCCAAGACACTCAAAGAATGAACAAAGTACAGGAACTCTAGGTCTTTTGCAGTATAATACAAACCAGACCTTGCATCTAGATGAGATAAACGACATTGTAAGATTGAAGCATCTTAGAAAAATATCCATTATTCATCAAGGGGATATTTCATATTTCATAGGTAATACTATACTGTCAAAGCACAGAATCGACAACATTTTTAGAACAATTAACTCTCGCTTTTTGTAACCTACAAACGTCAACGACTGGGTTGATCTAAGTCAGAGCATGGCTAACGCTTGACGGAACCCTGAAACAACCTCTGGGTTGATCTAAGTCAGAGCATGGCTAACGCTGGATGGAACCCTGAAACAACCTCTGGGCTGATCTAAGTCAGGGTATGGAAAACTCACAGATCAAATTGGAATTTAGCTTGTTAGGTTTTGGAGAGGGAGGAAAACTGGAGAACTTATCACTCAAAAAAAAAAAATTTTCTTACACTTGTTTTAAGGGTGGTTGATTTATGAAACATATATTGGTTCTCTCATGTGCCCAAGATTTATTTCCTCTTGTAGTCCCCACACAGCCGTTTTTAGGGTCATCACTCAATGCTACGTTCCTAAAAATGGCTGCGAGGGAGACTATTCCTTCTGAAGTTCTAGATGAATATGAATATGAGTGCTGTACACAGTACCTGTTTGTTGTTTTTGTTGATGATGATCCTCAAATAAATCAGGCATGGTGATAACAGTCTTCAGTGTTTGGGAAAAGTCAAGAACTGCAGTTATTGCATCTGATAACTGGATGGAAAGTGAATGATAAGAAAACTAGTTAGTTAATTGATGGATGGTGGGATAATGGATGGATGGACAGATGGACGGACGGATGGACGGACGGATGGACGGACGGACGGACGGACGGACGGATGGATGGATGGATGGATGGATGGATAGACAGACGGACAGACGGACAGACGGACAGACGGACAGACGGACAGACGGACAGACGGACAGACGGACAGACGGACAGACGGACAGACGGACAGACGGACAGACGGACAGACGGACAGACGGACAGACGGACAGACGGACAGACGGACAGACGGACAGACGGACAGACGGACAGACGGACAGACGGACAGACGGACAGACGGACAGACGGACAGACGGACAGACGGACAGACGGACAGACGGACAGACGGACAGACGGACAGACGGACAGACGGACAGACGGACAGACGGACAGACGGACAGACGGACAGACGGACAGACGGACAGACGGACAGACGGATGGATGGATGAATGGATGGATGAATGAATGGTTGGATGGGCAGATGAATGGATGGATGGATAGATAGATGGATGGGTGGGTAGATAGATGAACAGATGGACCGACAGACAGATGGATGAGCAGATGAACGGATGGAGGAAGGGATGGTTGGATGGACATAAAGACAGACGTCAAATGGATGGACGGATGAACGCATGGAGGGAGAGATGGACAGATGGATGGACAGACCAACAGGCAGGCAGAAAGAGGGACAGACAGATGGATGAGTGAGTAAGTAAATGGATAGATAATTTTGGGATGGGATGGGATGAGATGGATTGATGGGAGGGAAGAGTGAAATTGTTTCATCTCACCAGGTTAGTGTGTTCCTTCAGCTGTTTGACAACCTCAGTCCTGCTGTAGTTGCCATGCTAAAAAAAAGATGTTAAAACAAGACATTGAAACATGAATAAAAAACATTACCTTGCTTTGCTTGGAAATGACCTTGAAATCATAAGTGAACAGAAACAATTTGGGGAATTATCCTAAATTTATCTCAAAGATTGGTTAAAATGGTATCAATTGAATTCAAATATGCACTATAAAACAAAATGATTGCAGCCACTACCAACATGGGAAGCACAGGTAATGTGCACTGCTACCTCTCACCAATGTGACCTGGGTTCGATTACCAGGCTGTGTCATAGTTGCATGTTAGTTCTCTCCTGGGCTTCGAGGGTTTTTCTCTGGGTTCTCCAGTTTTCCTCCCTCCACAAAAATCAACTCCTAAATTCCAATTCGATCTAGTGTACTGTCAGGTGCTTTAGTCATGAGCCTTTGACTCAGGGACTGAGCAATTACTCCCTGCATGATCGACATAAAATAAACTACATTTAAGACTGCTTTAAAAAAAATTCCCATTGTATAGTTATGCATGCCTTGACTTGGATCACCCCCCAAATTTATATAATTAGATAACATATTTTATACAATGACCTAAAAAAACATAAAAAAGGATGATCATGCATAATTCTTACCATCCATTTTTTAAACCAGTTGGCCATGGGATCCAAAAGTGCTACATAGTACAAGGGTGTTATGTACTGGACGTCTGGTGATTCAGATACCTGGACAATACTACTTGCATCTATCAGGGTAAAGGTACTCTCAAGAATTTCTTCAAGGAACCTGGGCAGTGAAAAAACAATGAATCCTTCAGTTATTTGATGTTATATATGGTACAATAAATGGTATGGAATAATAAATGATTATGGTTGGGTGAATAGATGTATGGATGGATGAATGGGATGGATGCATGGATGAATGGATGAATGGATGGATGAATGCAAGGATGGAATTGATGAATGGGATAGATGGATGGGATGGATGCATGCATGGATGGATGCATGGATGGGTGCATGGAAGGATGCATGTAAGGATGCATGGATGAGGGACGAATGGAAAGGATGGACAGAGGTATACACAGATAGATGTATGGATTAGTAGATGGATGAACAGATAGATGGGATAGACAAATGGATGTTTGGACATGGGTTAAAGAGATGGAGGAATGGATAAGTGGGGAAAGAAGGTGGCATGCATTGATAATTGAAGCACATATTGAATGAATGAAAAAAAAATCTTAGTTAATAGATAAATATCTAAACATTTTTTAAATACCTTTCTGAGTATCTAATCCAGTAAGAGGGAACTTCATGCTGGAATTCATTCAACAATCGAAACTAAACAGAAAAAATAAAATTAATTCAAACTTCAAGTAACCAGTAGATAGTTTCTTCTACAAAGCCAAGCAAGATGGATGGATTGTACTCACTCTTCTAACAAGCCTAGCATTGCTTTTGGTCAGTACATCAATTCCATCTTCTAGTCTACTCATACTGTCCATTCTACTACTGAAGTGCAGCCAAAGATGTTCAGCTGGAACAAATACCACTTTATCAGATATAATACAGCTGTAATAGTTAAGAAAAGGACCCCCAAATCCTTATTGGTAGGGTACAGTTTTGGCCAACACCACATCAATATCCTGGCAATCAACCTTTCAACAACCAACTAAGAGCTACCAAAAACCTACCATCAATCTAATAACATTCTACTAACTACCAACAACCTACTGACAACGTACCAATACCCCACCAACAACCTACCAACACCCTACTGACACCCTACTGACAACCAACCAACACCCCACAACCAACCTACTGACAACCTACCAACATCCCACCAACAACCTACTGACAACCTACCAACACCCCACCAACAACCTACTGACAACCTACCAACACCCTACTGACAACCTACCAACACCCCACCAACAACCTACTGACAACCTACCAACACCCCACAACCAACCTACTGACAACCTACCAACACCCTACTGACAACCTACCAACAACCTACTGACAACCTACCAACATCCTACTGACAACCTACCAACAACCTACTGACAACCTACCAACACCCTACTGACAACCTACTGACCACCTACCAATGCCCCACCAACAACCTACTGACAACCTACCAACACCCCACAACCAACCTACTGACAACCTACCAACAACCTACTGACAACGTACCAATACCCCACCAACAACCTACCAACACCCTACTGACACCCTACTGACAACCAACCAACACCCCACAACCAACCTACTGACAACCTACCAACATCCCACCAACAACCTACTGACAACCTACCAACACCCCACCAACAACCTACTGACAACCTACCAACACCCTACTGACAACCTACCAACACCCCACCAACAACCTACTGACAACCTACCAACACCCCACAACCAACCTACTGACAACCTACCAACACCCTACTGACAACCTACCAACAACCTACTGACAACCTACCAACATCCTACTGACAACCTACCAACAACCTACTGACAACCTACCAACACCCTACTGACAACCTACTGACCACCTACCAATGCCCCACCAACAACCTACTGACAACCTACCAACACCCCACAACCAACCTACTGACAACCTACCAACACCCTACTGACAACCTACCAACACCCCACCAACAACCTACTAACAACCTACCAACATCCCACCAACAACCTACTGACAACCTACCAACACCCCACCAACAACCTACTGACAACCTACCAACAACCTACTGACAACCTACCAACACCCAACCAACAACCTACTGACAACCTACCAACAACATACCAACAACCTACCGACAACCTACCGACAACCTACCAACATCCTACCAACAACTACCAACAACCTACTGACAACCTACCAACACCCCACAACCAACCTACTGACAACCTACCAACAACCTACTGACAACCTACCAACACCCCAACAACCTACTGACAACCTACCAACACCCAACCAACAACCTACTGACAACCTACCATCACCCTACTGACAACCTACCAACGCCCCACCAACAACCTACTGACAACCTACCAACACCCCACCAACAACCTACTGACAACCTACCATCACCCTACTGACAACCTACCAACAACCTACCAACAACCTACTGACAACCTACCAACACCCAACCAACAACCTACTGACAACCTACCAACAACCTACTGACAACCTACCAACGCCCCACCAACAACCTACTGACAACCTACCAACACCCAACCAACAACCTACTGACAACCTACCAACACCCTACTGACAACCTACCAACACCCCACCAACAACCTACTGACAACCTACCATCACCCTACTGACAACCTACCAACGCCCCACCAACAACCTACTGACAACCTACCAACACCCAACCAACAACCTACTGACAACCTACCATCACCCTACTGACAACCTACCAACACCCCACCAACAACCTACCAACAGCCTACCAACAACCTACTGACAACCTACCAACATCCAACCAACAACCTACTGACAACCTACCAACAACCTACTGACAACCTACCAACGCCCCACCAACAACCTACTGACAACCTACCAACACCCAACCAACAACCTACCAACACCCCACCAACAACCTACTGACAACCTACCAACACCCCACAACCAACCTACTGACAACCTACCAACACCCTACTGACAACCTACCAACAACCTACTGACAACCTACCAACATCCTACTGACAACCTACCAACAACCTACTGACAACCTACCAACACCCTACTGACAACCTACTGACCACCTACCAACGCCCCACCAACAACCTACTGACAACCTACCAACACCCCACAACCAACCTACTGACAACCTACCAACACCCTACTGACAACCTACCAACAACCTACTGACAACCTACCAACATCCTACTGACAACCTACCAACAACCTACTGACAACCTACCAACACCCTACTGACAACCTACTGACCACCTACCAACGCCCCACCAACAACCTACTGACAACCTACCAACACCCCACAACCAACCTACTGACAACCTACCAACACCCTACTGACAACCTACCAACACCCCACCAACAACCTACTGACAACCTACCAACATCCCACCAACAACCTACTGACAACCTACCAACACCCCACCAACAACCTACTGACAACCTACCAACAACCTACTGACAACCTACCAACACCCAACCAACAACCTACTGACAACCTACCAACAACATACCAACAACCTACCGACAACCTACCGACAACCTACCAACATCCTACCAACAACTACCAACAACCTACTGACAACCTACCAACACCCCACAACCAACCTACTGACAACCTACCAACAACCTACTGACAACCTACCAACACCCCAACAACCTACTGACAACCTACCAACACCCAACCAACAACCTACTGACAACCTACCATCACCCTACTGACAACCTACCAACGCCCCACCAACAACCTACTGACAACCTACCAACACCCCACCAACAACCTACTGACAACCTACCATCACCCTACTGACAACCTACCAACAACCTACCAACAACCTACTGACAACCTACCAACACCCAACCAACAACCTACTGACAACCTACCAACAACCTACTGACAACCTACCAACGCCCCACCAACAACCTACTGACAACCTACCAACACCCAACCAACAACCTACCAACAACTACCAACAACCTACTGACAACCTACCAACACCCCACCAACAACCTACTGACAACCTACCATCACCCTACTGACAACCTACCAACGCCCCACCAACAACCTACTGACAACCTACCAACACCCAACCAACAACCTACTGACAACCTACCATCACCCTACTGACAACCTACCAACACCCCACCAACAACCTACCAACAGCCTACCAACAACCTACTGACAACCTACCAACATCCAACCAACAACCTACTGACAACCTACCAACAACCTACTGACAACCTACCAACGCCCCACCAACAACCTACTGACAACCTACCAACACCCAACCAACAACCTACTGACAACCTACCATCACCCTACTGACAACCTACCAACACCCAACCAACAACCTACTGACAACCTACCATCACCCTACTGACAACCTACCAACGCCCCACCAACAACCTACTGACAACCTACCAACACCCAACCAACAACCTACTGACAACCTACCATCACCCTACTGACAACCTACCAACGCCCCACCAACAACCTACTGACAACCTACCAACACCCAACCAACAACCTACTGACAACCTACCATCACCCTACTGACAACCTACCAACACCCCACCAACAACCTACTGACAACCTACCAACACCCCACCAACAACCTACTGACAACCTACCAACACCCCACCAACAACCTACCAACACCCCACCAACAACCTACTGACAACCTACCAACAACATACCAACAACCTACCGACAACCTACCGACAACCTACCAACATCCTACCAACAACTACCAACAACCTACCAACAACCTACCAACAACCTACCAACACCCTTCTGACCACTACCAACAACCTACCAACACCCTCACAATAACATACTGATACCCTACCAACACTGATTTGGGGGTCATATTGTTTACTATTAATAATTATTGACATCAAACTGGGCCCTGGCATGAAGACAATTAAACTAATAATCGAAATTGATAATAATAATGAAGCTTATACTAAGATTTCCACATGGATATACTACACAAACACTAACCTAGACATGTAAAGATTTCTCTTGTTGCATGAGAGGTTGAAGACAGAAACAACCTGGCATGAAACTTGAGGCTTTTTTCCTTGTAGGAGAAAATTTGTTATTAGCATATATAGAAAACAATTATCAGATTTATTTATAATAAATATCAAATATTAAAACAAGAGAAAGTTGAGAAGATTGTACAATGATTGGGTGAAATAATAAGAAATGCTTAAACTGCTTTTAATGTAAAATCATTTTGAGCAACAAACACAAATTTAGGGCATTTAGGGCACAGGGGTCCCAAAGAAAATTTATAAGCTATGACAAGCTTCAGATTGGTTTGTGAATTTTGTTTTCTTTTTTCTTCAATTTTGAAGTCTAGGAACACCCCCCTCCCTTGTTGCTTACGTTTACTAGTAATTCTGAAAGTTTATTTACATTTTTTTTTAGTCATTTGGATGACGCTCTAAGTGAACTAGCAACGGAACTCTCAACAAATGAGTTAATAATCCCTGAAATCTCTTATTCACTGCACTTACTGAAAGGTGGTCGTCTTCATCAGCCAAGGCAGCTAACAGTCCTTTCCTGATGGCTACCCAATGTTCACTTGTTATGACATCAGATTGGGGTACTTGAGCTAGAGCACTCAGGGCTTCACTTCTGACCTGAAAATCCCAAATTAAAAACAGTCCAGTGAGTTGCACAGAAAATATGTAATAACAAGTAATAGGCAGTGTCCATGATGGTGCCATTTCACTACCACTACTAAAAATGCTTCACAAATTCTCTTTCTTATTCAAATTATATTTCCTTAATCCAATTAATGTTGCAGGGGTGGTTGTAAGAAGCCTGAATAGCGCTATCCACCGGATAAATCCATATCCAGCGGATAAAACCTATCCAAATTCTATACACTGGATAACTTTATCCAGGCTTCTTACAATCAGCTCTGGACAGCAGTTTTCCCAGTGGAATTGAAATCTTGACTCACAAAAAATTTCGCAGTACGACAGGGATTATGAGGAATCATAATTTTAATTTTACAGGACAGGAAAATATTGAAACAATCTATCAATGAACAATTTTCTGGGATCAGATTTTTAAATTCTGAGATATTCTAGTTATTGTTTTTTTTGGTTTGTGGGACATAGCAATGGTAAGTAAGAGAAGTCAGAACCATGTAATGACTAAACAAAGTGTGGAAGGGATTCTGGTAATGGAAGGTGGACCTAAGGAGGTACTTGTGTATACCACATACAGTACACTTACATGAACAGGTTGTAGTGGATGAAGATTCTCTGCAATTTTACCAGACTTTTCTTGAGACATAAACATGTAGCCAACCTAGGAAAAAGAGGACAAGTTTCACTCACTTGACTCCAGCAAAATCTAGCTGTGATTAACATACAAAGCCATGTAGCAGAAATCATAGCCATAATACCTAGCTGTGAAGGAGTAAAGGCTATAATTGCATCTGAACTTTAGATGAGTTTAAAAAAGGACATTTTTGAGATTTTTGTAACATTTTTTAAAATGTTACAAAGTGCAATGCATGCTGCATATCGTAAATATCATTCATTTGCTGATTGCGTATTAAATGCATGTATGCTGGAGACAGCAGTTTCACATCTCATTAAAGTCTTAGTCTCTAAGACCAAAGTATATTGTTTATGACCATTCCAATCTGCACAATGCAGCAGGGCAAAGCAGATGAAATGGATAATTAGCCATTCCAAGGATGAGCGAAAAAAAATGGGTTGAGTTGGCCTTAACGTTGTTATTATTGTGGGATTGTTTTTGACAAAATATACGACATCTTGGAAATATGTCGCCTAAAACAGTCCCACAATGCACTGTAATGTAAACTTAATACAGTTTTTTCCCCAAACTTTGAAGTGGCTAATAAAAGCTTACTTGATCAATAGATGAAGATAAAGATGACTCCTCATCACTAAGATCATACAAATTCTTAGGGTTTTGTTGCCTGGCTTTGTATTCACTGAAATCAAAGTCACTAGCTCCTCTTTGCAGTGGATTGGAGTACTTTTGTATCTAAAGAAAATAACAATATAAAAACATACAGTCATGCACCATGCAATCGTTTTTCTATGACTATACAGTTTTCGTATGACTAAGAAAAACTTTAAGGCATGGAGTGTGCCTTGGTGTGACCATGTCAGTACCATGCTGTGTATGAAAAAAATTAAACATTTGGTGCCATGTCTGCACTGACTTTTCACACTCATACGATATCTGCACTAATCACATGGGTTGTGGTAACTGCCACAGCAACTGCTTGAATTGGTTCCCAAGCATTGTGTTGTGCATGTCAATTACTACAATATTCTCAATATTCTGCAAATTTGGTAGCTGCGAGTTGCCGGTTGAAATTTGGTTTTTCTCTGCTGCCGGCCAAAAACATAAAAGGTACTGAGTGATTAGTTTCGATTGACGGCAGCAAAAATGTATTATTTGTTGTGCTAATGCATTCCCTGAATCATCATCATCTCACAAATTTAATAACTTTTGGGATGGAATTTAAATTTATACCATTCAACATAAAACATTTCTGTCCCAAATATATAATATCCATCCTCCATTATAACCAATCTAATATAACATTAGATGAATTATTATCTTACCAGGAAATTGACAGCCTCTTTAGTATCTCCTAGTACAGATTGCTGTAAACTTATGAACCTATCAAATAAAGAAGTATAAATATGAAAAAATAAAATTTATAGAGTTTTTAATTGTTACCTCATTGGTATAGAAAAACGAATTCCAGATCCAAAACAAAAAGCAGTTAGTAGAATATTTCTTTCAACATACTGCAGTCCTATCCTCCATTGCAGACATTATATGTGGTTCACTTCCCTGGTACCACAGAAAGCAAACCACACCAAACATCTGATACAGAGGCTACTGCCTTCCACGATACATTGGAACAAAACCAGTTTTAAAACTGATAATTTTTCACTGGATTAAGAGTAATGCAGATGAGCAAATGTAATTTGACATGGCACTTGTCCAAATCAATATAATGTGTTTGTGCAAGTGTGTGTGTGTTGAGGGGGGAGGGGAGGGAAGGCTAATTAAGGACCCAGTGCCTGCCTACAGCTTTAATATAAAAGTCAAAAAAGTGACCCTGGCCTTTTAATTTTTTAATGCTTTCTTTCGATTCACCACAATTCATCTGAAATATTATTTGTTTTGACCATTTCCCTGAAACTGCAAAACATACAGAGCAGATTTCGTATGAGTGTGAAAAGTCACGGCACTTGGCACATGGCACAGTTACGGAGCAGCCCAGACATGGCACTGACACAGCACGGCACTAACACAATCACGGCAAGGAGCAGTCTGTGCCATAAGTTTTTCACAGTCATATGAAAACTGCTCTAATGCTGTAAGTACATACTCTTGAGATGACTGTATCTCGTCAGCTATCTGTGATAAGAGTGAGTTACTGTCACTTTCTCCTGACAAGCTCTCCAGCTTCATGTCGATATGCGGTCCAAGTAATTCGTCGATTCGACTTCGTAGAGTCCGAACGAAATCATACCTTGAAGAAAATGAAAAATTATGCATCAAACTTATTCAATGCAACGCTTGAAGTGTCACAGTTCATAACAAAATTTTTAGATGCTTTTTACTTTAAAAAGACAAAGTTTTCCTTTCCTCATATTCCACAATTCTTATTTTCTTGAGCAAGCAGTAGATTTTTATCTTTTCTTATGGAATTTAGCTTCCTTTCTTACAAAACAACAAACCTGTGAAAGTTTTCGTCTGTGGTTTCCAAATTCGTTAAGACATCTTCAGCTGCTTCTATCGAGCTTGCTTCCTTAATAACTGGCTCAATACTGGTGAAAAATTGGTCCAAACTGGCGACAAAACTCTCCTGCCTTTCGTCGATTGTATTTTCCATGTTAAACTACTATTCGCAGCTCAAGGCTGGGTCACATTTGTGGACTAAAGACCTGACTACATCAACTTGTTTTGTCCGCCATTTTGGTTGGCAAGAGCAACATTCGTCTCCAGGCGCGCTCTAAACCGCGCTCCTCTTGTCCGTGCATGTGCATGTGGTCGCCGAGGCTTTTTTTTCTATTTTTTTTCTTCTGATCTTTTAATAGTACATTAAAATACTCAAATAAGTAAATGCTTGTACCTGAATATTTTCTTGGACTTTTTTGGGGAGATTGGAGTGGGAGGTTGGGAATGATCTCATAGCCGTTGACTTTTCTTAAAACCACAGGTAACCCAACAATTGTAATTTCAATTGTTTATCTTTAAAAAAAACCAAAAAAACCAAAAAATTAACATAATAATCACTGAATACTGTAAAGCCTGGTTTACGAACCTGCCCTTAAGTTGAGCACTGCAAAACTAACAAATTTCAGCGCAATTTTTCCATGGGAGTCGGTTATAAATAGGGGGCGTATCCTCTACCTCGTTTTTGCACTACATGAGAGGGGAAAGTTCGTCTGACTAGTCGGTCACTCAAGGCATTTCAGTAATATATTACTTTAAAGTTGAAACTCGAAAGGAAAATTCCAAAACTCCTTGAATCCTCCCTTTGGTACGCCCTCTTTCTTTATTAGACTTTCTTCAAAGTCTGCCGCGCGCCGCTTTGCTCGGAGTTAAACAAGACGAAGAAGAATGATGGACTTTAGGCAAGTCTGGTTTCAACCGGTTCATTTTCTATCAAAGAAGGGGGTTGTGGCTTCCGGATTTGTGGGGTGGGGGATGGAGAGGTTGATAAACTGGGAGGTCGATTTATTTCTTTTCATTAAAGGAGGAGTATTCTCTTACAAAATATATCACTTAGACTTTCTTATTCGTTTTTTCAAATAAATTTAACGATAGTAGAAGGGTCTGCAGGGTGTCTTGCATAAGCGTAATGGTCAGTAAACCGGAACTAATCAGAAACCGGAAGTGAAAGTCAAAACTCCCCTCCCACCAGCCCCTGCGTTTTATTAAGTCACGTGGTATGGCACGCATGCGCAGTTGCCCAAAGTCGGGACTTGGAATTTTCCTTCCTTTGTCTTTGGCCGTCGCTCTTTGAACGAAGTCGACACTTAGAAAATTTTCGCTTCATTTTTCAAAAAATATGAACGGTGAATCAACTTTGCAGGCAAACAACTACCACGAGGTAAAAAAGTCACAGAATATTTTCTCAAGCTTGTGAACTTGTGGGGGATTCCTTGAGGGTTTTATTGCATCTTCTTAGCATTTTCCTTACCGTTGAATTCGTCTTGTCGTTGTAGTTGAAGAGAAAAGCCGAGAACGGAAGGCCAGCAAACGGTGATAACCGGCTTATGGTATGTGGACACTTCTGAGTTCTTCGGATTTTGATTTTCTTTCTATATACTGTTAACTTAAGTGAATCTTTATAGTTAGACGTGATTTATTTCCAGCTAAATGAATAAACTGGATTTTTTTCTAGGATGATAAGCAAATCAAGTCTCCAGGTAATGTGTGCTTTGTTGTATGAAAGGCTGGACAGTATATCACGATCAGTGATTGAAAACACGTAGCGATTTCAAACTTCTCTCAAATATTAACCTTACGGATTTAATTTGTGTTAGGCAGCTAGACGCTTAGGGTATCTATTAGCTATTTTAATCTAGCCATCAGCTTTCAAGCAAACATCACTGAAAAGATTCCTTGTCTATCAAGCACATGGAAATTTTTTCCTAAATAACTTTCTCTCTACTTTCATTCATGCGATCATGCAATTTGACGTCCACGGAGGTTACTTCATGATAAATACCCCTCTAATTGTAATCCCATAAAGAATTAGATGAGAAGGACAGTTATGGCTATATATTATTGCATGCTGTGGTCTAAATTCGAGTATGTTAGAGCACATTTTATCTTGGCGTTCCATAATTGTATGATAACAATCATCTGTGTTCTTTCATTTGATTCGGTTCGTCTTGTGTGCAGTTTCTGGTACCCGGGGGACTTAATATTCTCGTAGATAATCAAAATACCCCCAGAAGCCAGTCAAGTGTTATGTCAATTAATATTTTTTCCTCGCAAGTTTTGAATGATATCGCATTTTAGAATCGAAACGGGGTATTATAAAGTTTTTGAAATCACTTGGGAAACTAGATTAATTATAATAAGTATTCCGAAATGAAATCGGATACACTGAAATTCATATTTTTTTATATATAACTCATCCAAGAAGTTAAACTATTGACCGTTTAGCTTTCTCGCCATTTTAGAAGTGGGTCTTAACCTATATCGGTGTACTATCAACTGCAAATTTTATTTCTAGTGCGTTAAGTATTTGTATTGGGGGCAAACGAACATGACCAATCAAAACCCCCCTCTGTCCTCTCATTAAAACAACAATAATTACAAATTTAACATCTTGTTCATTTTTGTGTGCATTCCCTTTTTAATTGCCAAATCATTTTGTTTTAATTCTAGGACCTGAAAGAAAAAAGCAGAAAGTTGGATCAAATGATGTGGTAAACTTTTTTGACCATGAAATTATTTTTTCGAGTCTTACTGTTGTAAGATATGAAAAAGTTTGGATTAATTCTCGCAATGAAATGGACCTGGTGGGAGATAGAGGAGGGGGGTGGGTGGGGTTTCAGTCACCCCTGATCCTTCTAATAGCCCACTTCCAAGGTTTGCTTTGCTTGTCACGTGCAAAGGTTTCAATGTGAGACTTCATGCTAAATGCTAAGTGATTTGAAACAGGAGAAAATAATTATTTTAGCACAGAGCCTCATACTGAAACCTTTGTGCATGATATGTACAAGCAAAGCATATTTCGGAAGTGGGCTATTCAACTTCTTCACTGCAGGGCTCAAAATAACGGCCGGTCATTAGTCAATGTCCGGCCAAATTTGGTACTTGACAGGTCAAATACGGTTTTGAACGGACATGTTGACCAATCATATTTGAAAAAAAATAATAAATCATATGCTGGAGATCTTGACCGGCATATGGCTGGCCATTATTTTGAGCCCTGCTCCTTATTATGTCTTGATACCACATATGATAGAATCTAACTTGTCAATTTTTTTTTTCTTATTCAAATGTTTTAACTTCTTCAGGAGTTACAAAATAATGGTGTTAATTAGGCCAACACAAGGAATTAAAGAAAGGGTTCTGATAGAATTGTTATCAAGATGTGATAAGGGAAATGTCAAATTGGGAACAGGATCAAACACTTGTTAATGCTAATGGTTATTTGCTTCTTGTCAATATCACCTCTCATAATATTTTTCTATTTTTTTTCACATAAATTGATTTATTTTCCAACACAGACTGTCAAGAGTTCAGTCAAGTAAGTTATTTTGATGTCTTGTTTTGTCCTATTTTTTCTGACCTGATCTGCGAACGAATTAAGAAAAGAATGAGTGAAAATTGAAGAAGTCACATTTATGGAAACAAACTTGAAAGCACTCCTTTTAGCAGTTACATATAGTGAGAATAAAAAAGACATACATTAAGTATGAAAAAGTATGTCTACTAAAAAAGGTTTGGGTAACTCAACCCCATGCCATAATAATTCCCGTTTCAAGGCTGCTGAATCTACTCAGAATTGTCAGACTCAAAGCCAAGGTCGGCCATCCCACAGTCTTCCCAAGGCATTGTAACCCCTCCCCTCCCCTCCTCCAATAAAAGTTTTGCTTACACCTCCACTGTGCCCTTATAAATGAAAACACAGTCGCTCAGGATCCACTCAGTGCACTTAGAATTTTAAGACTTCTTTTTAGTCTTCCCAAGGCAATGTAACCCCTCCCCTCCCCTCCCCTCCCCTCCCCCAAGAAATGTTTTGCTTACACCTCCACTGTGCCCTTATAAATGAAAACACACTTAGAATGGACTCAGTGCACTTAGAATTTTAAGACTCAAAGTCAAGGTCTGAGCCTATAGTCTTCCTAAGGAAATGTAACCTCTCCACTCCCCTCCCCTAAGAAATGTTTTGTTTACACCCCCAACTGTGGCCTTCTAAATGAAAACACACTTAGAATGGACTCAGTGCACTTAGAATTCTAAGACTCAAAGTCAAAGTCTGAGCCATCCTACAGTCTTCCCAAGGCAATGTAACCCCTCCCCTCCCCCAATAAATGTTTTGCTTGCACCTCCAACTGTGGCCTTCTAAATGAAAACACACTTAGAATGGACTCAGTGCACTTAGAATTCTAAGACTCAAAGTTAAAGTCTGAGTCATCTTACAGTCTTCCCAAGGCAATGTAGCCCCTCCCCTCCCCCAATAAATGTTTTGCTTGCACCTCCAACTGTGGCCTTCTAAATGAAAACACACTTAGAATGGACTCAGTGCACTTAGAATTCTAAGACTCAAAGTCAAAGTCTGAGCCATCCTACAGTCTTCCCAAGGCAATGTAACCCCTCCCCTCCCCCAATAAATGTTTTGCTTGCACCTCCAACTGTGGCCTTCTAAATGAAAACACACTTAGAATGGACTCAAGCACTTAGAATTCTCAGACTCAAAGCCAAGGTTATTTTATTTCACATAAACAAGTAAAGGGTGAAGACTAGAGAGTACCATAAACTAGTTTGACTACTTTTAATTCATTGATGGTAGTGATAAATAATTTAAAAGGTGTACCAAACTAAAAGTGGGATATATATTTTAACAGCCTTACACAAGGCTCAAGGTTCAATTTATTTTTCCACTCTTTAAGAGAAAAATAATCATTACAAAGTAAATAATATATAATTACAATGTTAGGTAATTAGTTTGAATTAAACGAAAGAGAATTATAAATAATTGTGGATTTCTCCCAAAGTAGCTTATTAAAGCTTTCGATCGAGTTTGGAGTCATAATTAGAAAAAGGTAAAATAATATGCAATGAGTAATGTGATGGAAAAATAAGACTAAATTTGAATAATGCAGATAAAGTTGTAAATACTGTTGTGATTGATTACATAATTTTTTATGTTAATAATTACATAATAATTTAGGTAAATATGCAATGAGTAATGTGATGGAAAAATAAGACTAGTAAATTTGAATAATGCAGATAAAGTTGTAAATACTGTTGTGATTGATTACATAATTTTTTTTTTACAAATTATAGAAATAATAACATGAAATCAAGAGAAATTATTTAAAATATGACATGTACAGTATATGTACATGTATTGGTAAAAGAGCATATGTATAAATAGCAATAAAATGAGATAGCTCTTCATTTCAAATTTGTCTAAAATTTAACATACTGTAGAACAATAATTATGATTTATCATACATCAGGGTTAGGATATCATTTTTTTAATGATAAACTTATCTTGTACATTGAGCAGCTACAAGATAAATGGAGAGAACACAAGATAATAAAACTGCTTATTTAAAACTTCATACATGCTGTTTTTTGGTTTTTTTCAAAAGACTTTATTTTTCTTTATTTTATATATATATATCATTATTTCCTAAAAAGGTAACAAGCTAGAAAATGCAAGTTCAATTTCTTTTCTCTCAATATTTTTAATTTTTGATTCGCATTTAGCCAGTTTGTCTTGTGCAAATTTCAAACCCTAAATAAACATATTTATTTTACAAATCAATTTTTGAAGAGTGGCTGATTAGAATTAAGGATTCTGTAAGATTAGTTTCTAAATCCTTTAAGATTTTGTTATTACATTGATGAGTTTATTTGTATTGGTAACTTTTGTTTGTTGTTCAAGATATTGACCGGGCAGTCAGGCAATGACCATGATTATCATGAGGGAACTTTTTCTGTATCTGACAAACATTCTGGTGCATTCTGGTTTGGCTTTAGTAAAAAACAACAGTGCACAAAGCATGACACTCATACTAAAGCTAGACCGGAATGTTCTATATTCAATATCTTGGAAAATACATAAATTTACTTCTTACAAAAGCAGATGTTCTTTTTGATAAATCAAAGGGGTTGTATTATTAAAAATAACTTTTTCCATAGCAGCACTGAGATGAGAATATATAAAACAGTTACAATATAAAACAGTTACAATATAAAAAAAAAGGTTGCTTAAACAAATAAACTAAATACTTCATCTATTTACTATGATGTAGCCATGGAGATCTAAAGATAAGATAAAATAGATGTGCAGATGAGTGTTTTGCACATTTCTCAAGTGCTTTTCAACAGTTTGTTTTATTATTGTAGAAAAACATAAGCTGATTATTTAGATTTTTGTACTTCCTCTATACATTTTTCTTTTTTTTTTCTCACTTTTAAATGTGCTGATATTTCCTTAAATGGTTCTCAATCTTTATAAAATTCTTTTAATGCACTTAAAATAATTTCATAAAGGTTAAGAACCATTGAACATTTTTAAATGCTAAACTCCAATTTGATCTGTGAGATACAAATCCTGACTTTGATCACACCACAGGTTGTTTCAGGGCTGGATCTGTGAATTAGCAATGCGCTAACTTTGATTAGCCCAGAGGTTCAATGTTTCAGGGTTTATTCTCTGAGTTAACAATGCCCTGAGCAGACGTTGTTTCCGGGTTATATTAGATAAAATTTGAAGGTCTAATTTTAACAAGTTTTGATTTTTCTGATTATTTAGAAGTCCACTCAACAGCCCTAAAGTCTCACCAATGAAGTCACCTGATGGTCATCCCCCAGTCAAGTTGAACATCAAGAAAGAAGCTCTCTCACCTTCCAAGAACCATGCTGTTACCAAACCACACAAACCACTTTCTCCTATCAAGAAACCTACTGTTAAACAGGAACCAAAAACCTCTCCTGTAAGTGAAAAGCTGGCAACTACTCAGTCCTCTTTACTGTTCCCTGCACCATCTTGAAAGGAAGCTGTGCCTTTGCATTGAAATGAGACATGAGATAACCTTGCAATGATAGAAACATTTGAATAATTGTCCAGTTAAAGTGTTAAAAAAGGTCACCTCATGTCTCGCTTCAATGCAAAGGTTCAGCAACCTCTCAAGATGGCACAGGGAACTGTGAAGAGGACTATATTGTCTTCATTGTTTTGCTTCTATTATTTTATCTAATGATGTTTTTATGACCTATTTTTCATTTCCTTTACAATCCCTTCTTTTTCTCTTTCTTTGTCAGGTAAAATCTGATACATCCAAGCCTAAAACTTCTTCACAAGAAAGTGATGATGATGATGACATTCCTCTGGTAAGTGCTGCATTAGCAAATGCATGTGCATATATTGCTATCATGAAATTAACCCTTACTTATAAGCTTGTTTTTCTTTGCAATTTCAGGCCAGGCGTGTTCAGCAAAAGTAAGAAAGAAATCTCTCTCTTAAATATCTGATTAAAAGTTTAATGCTTTTGACATTTTTCTGAAATCTCCAATGTATTGACTTAAAAAAGTTAAATGTTTTATGTTACTGTCATATAGAACAAACTGAATTATCAAATTCATACTCTACATCTCACAAAATATGATATGAGTGGTAGCATACTGCCAAGGAACAATGTACCTTGATCACACTGTGCCATGTTTATTCCCATGAGAATAAATCCCTTAAGTTTGTTTTTAACCTGTGTAACCTCCTCTGGAAGCCCTTGAATGAAAGGTTAATAAATTGCTAATAGAGGCTTTGCACCATCACGTGATTGCAGCCATGACAGGAGGCAGGAACAATGGAGTCTTTCCCCCTGGAAAACTGAATTCTTTTTCTTTCATGTAAATCATATCAGACCAGATTCAATTGTTCCTGCCTCCTGTCATGGCTGCCATCACGTGATGGTGCAAAGCCTCTATACTGTAGCGTGATATATGAGACACATACATTCTTTAATCCCATCTCACTCATAAAAGCCACTTAAATCCAAGTATGTTTTAGGGCTTGAAATAACAGCCTGTCAATTGCCGGTCATGATGACTGGCCAAATTATTATTTGCTTGATCATACCCCAATTCTGGCTCAGTGTTACTGGCAAGGCAAAGATTTGACTGGACTAGTTCCAATTCTGGCCAGCTCAAGGGCGGATCCAGGGGGAGGGTCACGGAGGTCCAGACCCCCTGTCATACCTAAGGTTCCATTGTTTGTTTTATCCTAAAATTTAGTTTTGCCACAGTTTAGAAGTAAATTTTGTATGAAGTATACATTTGGACCCTGCTCTAAACAAATTCCTGGATCTGCCCTTGCAGCTATTCTCTGTCGACCAGCTGTTAATTCCTTGTCAAGCCCTGTTCAATACTAAACATAGGTATTTTTTATCTCATGATCCCTTTTTATTTTGTAGGACACCAAAGGCAAAAGTAAAAACTGATGGAAAGAATCTCACCACACCATCAAACAAACCAGCTGCAGTCAAGAATTCTGCAATAAAAAAGGAGAAGAAACCAGCTGATAGTGATGATAGTGATGATGAACCATTGGTAGGTGGAAATAACAGGGATTTTGCTACAATTTGCGAGCAATTGTGAAGTGTGAGGCACCAAACTTGGTTTATAAGTTTCATATTTCAGATGTTTATGATGTAAAACTTGCAAGTTTCAAATGTGGGCCTTTATTTCTGGGTGAATGGTGCCAACTTCGGTCCTGGGGTTGATATGTCACCCTCTTTGAATAAAGTTTATTTAATTGTATCATAATTAATGCAATCTAACAGAACATTTTTTTTTTTTAATATATCCTCTGCTGATGTGTGGTATTTCTATTTTAATAAAAAGTCCAACAGGTATGTGATAAAAAGCCAGAGATTTTTTGCCATAAGAGGAAAAAGAAAAGCTTTAGTTTATTTATAACCTAAATTGTTTTTCATTTCAGAATTGCAAAATCTAAACCATCTTCTAAAACACCAGACAAGAAGCCAGGGAGTTCTTCTGAGAAGAAGAAAAAAAAGGAGGTAGATATCTCTCACACACTACCACATACATGTGTGCAAATTATTATGTCCACACATGGGATCACTGCCGCAATGCTTGCCTGTTGCTAGAAGGTCACACACACTACCACATACACGTTCGCAATCATGTCCACACATAAGATAACTGCTGCGATGCTTGCCTGCTAATAGAAAGTCACACACACTACCACATACACACACACCCTTACAAATGGAACCCATCCCACCTTAACTTATTAATTCAAAGGAACCCATGTGCAAAGTCTGGCCATGTGGGATCCTTCCCTACACATGTTAATGGTACTTAACAAAAGTTTTGTCACTTTTTTTATCTTTTGATTCTCTTGAGAATTAATGTAAACCGTCACTGGAACAAACTTTGATTTTTAAATCGTCTTTTTTCTTATAGGAAAAGAAAAGAAAGAGTACCAGTTATAAAGAAAATGATAGTGAGGATGACTACAAACCATTGGTAAGACACTGCAGTATTTATCTTGTTTTATCTTACACCTATACATCATGGTATATAGAAAGTCATTGCTAAATCTCCACATCCAGAGACTGTTTAAACATTTGACATTTTCCACACTTTATATTAGTTTAGAACTTTCATATGTTGTGGGATTGAGGGGGAGGGGGTAAAGTAGGCTGTTCTACCAGCTGAACATGGATCGATCCACCAGCCTTTGGTCCATTCATGGTCATCTGCATACCCCAAACCACAGTGTAGTCAACTAGAGGTGGTAGTTGCAATATTTTGGATTTTTTTGTCATTTTTAAAGTGTTGTTAATAATTAATATCCCCTTGTTTTGCAGGCCAAAATAGCAAAGAAGAGTTCAGGAAAAGCAGTAAAAACAGAAACTAAAGATGAAAAACCAAAAAAGAAAATAAAAAGTGAAAAAGACAAAAAAGGCAAAGGCTCTAAAACTCCAGACAAAAAAGATGTAAGCTCCTTATTTTATTCCTTGATTTTTGTATTGTTGGTTGTCCCAACTTGGCCGCCATTTGTTTTTTTACATTACATGTATCTTGGGAATGATTGAAAACCAGCAATATTACCTCAAGGTGTTATACATTTAGCAGTAGAAAATACAGTCGGACTATTCTCTCAAACTTACTGGCAGATCAGGGAAAAGGCTTACCGTAAAATAACTGGGACCGTTCAAGATATCCAAAAAAAAAAATTGCATAGCGACACAAGTCCACAGGATGTAGGCTTAAGTTAGAGATAAGGGGAAGTTGAAATATACGGGTTTCGAGAAAAGGGGACTCCACAACATAACATTGTATTCCATTTTTCTATTTCTCCACCCCACCACAAAGAGGTTGTGCTTATATTATAAATATGAGATTTGTAATCAACTCTATTGTTTTGTTTTGTTTTCATTGTGGACAAACGTTTTTCTTTCCTTAGGTAACAGGAAAGAAGAAAAAGAAAAAGGAAGAAGAAGAAAAGGAAGTCTGGAAATGGTAAATGCTTAAAAGAATTATTGCTATTTTGCGTTACAGCTGTATAGACCACTTTCATAACTAGCGAAAATGATTTTTTCAAGTAAACAAATATTTTAATGTCTTAGCACTGTCATATCAAAGAACCTCCTGAAATAGGCATGTTTGGAAGGTTTTGATACTCGGACTAAAATTGCAATGAAGTTATGCTCAATGAAAAATGTAGAGATTTGTATGTAATTTTCTGTTGAGGCCTTTATTTGTTGCCTCGTTTTAGTGTTTTTCTGATTTTTCAAATTCTTCTAGCTTCTTGCAAATTTAATCGTTTTTTCTCAAACTTTCACAAGTTATTGGTATACAGAATGCCTATCCTATAATTAATATTAATAACACATTGTCATTATGCTTGCAGGTGGGAAGAAGAGCAGCACGAAGACGGCAGAAAATGGACCACGTTAGAGCACCATGTAAGTAACCCAGTCAAACAGGATATGTATACATGTACTCTTGGTTTAGCAAATACTTTTAAAACCACATTAAAGCCTGACAAAAAAATAACAGCCAATCAACTGACAGTATCCAATCAAAATTAGCACTAGTCAGTCCAAACACCTCTTCGGCCAGTCTTCTTGGTGACATGATCACTTGTTCATAATTTTTAGAAACACAGTGTGTCCAAGCTAAAATTTGTGAGGCTGTTCAATATTTTCCTGCCACAGAGCAGTCATTAATATTTGCCCTGGATTATTACTATGATAGACCCCTTGCAGCACGTCAGAATGCAGCTCAATTTGGAGGACAAAACAATAGGTTCCGATTCTCAGGAGATTGAAATTCTTTTTTTTTGTCCTCCAAATTGAGCTGCTTTGACATCATGTGAAAGGGTCCATATACCTTTGCATTAGATGCTGCATGCTAAATCCACAAATGTCTTGCTTTCTAGGGTCCTTACTTCCCTCCAGATTATGAACCATTACCAGACAATGTCAAATTTTACTATGATGGTGAGTTACTATAGCTATTTAGTCAAGAAATTTAAAACATCCTGATAAAAAGAAATGCTGGAATACTGTTGAATATACAGCAAGTTTTTTGCATTCTGATTGAGGACTTGTATTTTTTTATTAAAAAAAAAACAACCTTGTTTATAGAGGCTAGCAAGTAACAGTAATTCAACTGACAAACCTGTGGCCCTCTTTTAACGTCTCTTAAGTTGAAAGGGACGGGACCACCATTAACGTGATTATCCGAGCCATGTGAAGGTCTAACCATTTGCAGATATTTTACAAAGGCAGCACCTTCTCTTCAGTTATTTTAAGACCATGAGTGTTGGTCCGGCCAGGGCTTGAACCCATGACTCCCGCAAGAAAGTCTGATGCTCAACCAACTGAGCCAACCGGGCGGCGGTTATAGTTATAGTGTGATATATTTATAAGACAGAGTTTGTATTCTTTGTAATTTTGTTTTTCAACTTGTTAGGTAAACCATTTAAGTTGAGCATGGCATCAGAAGAGGTAATCCCAGCGACTTCATTTCATTCATTTGTTCTTTCATTTACCTGTTCATTCTTTCCTTCATATAATCATTCATCTTTACTAGCTGGCCATGGTCATTATTAATTAGAATATTTTTGACAATTCAATGTTATTATTATCTGAAGCATAATTATATATCAAAATGGGTTAAAGTGCACATAACCTTTTTTTCAATGCCTTCAATACTTATTCTTCATTAAGTAAATAGTCGAATGGTAAAATATTTCTTGATTTGAGTGATGCGTCTTTAAGTTATGAAGGTTTATATTTCCAATATGTCAATGACTGTGACGTCTACTAAGGTATTTTAGTGTGTTTGTTGTAACTAGTAATACTAAACACTGGCAGTTTTGAGAAAACAAATTTAAAATATCCTTTATGTAAACCATGAATAAAATAATGGTGATTTTCAAATTCTGTTTGTTTGAACCAGTTCAATTTTTTATATTTAATGAAGCCTTAGTAGACGTCACAGTCATTTATATATTGGAAGTACTGTATAAACCTTTAAAGCATAGAGACACAACACTCAAATTGAGAAATATTTTGCCATTTAACTATTTACTTCATGTAGAATCAGTACTGAATGATTTGAAAAAAGGTTATGTGCACTTTTAAAATGTAAAAGGATAATGAAAAGATTTTGATTCACATTTTTTGATCTCCAGATTGCTGGATTTTATGCGAAGATGCTGCAGCATGACTATGTAACAAAAGAAATCTTCAACAAGAATTTCTTTCATGACTGGAGAAAAGAGATGTCAGAAGAAGAAAAGAAGACCCTTAAGGACTTGAAGAAATGTGACTTCAAAGAGATGTTCAAATACTTTGATGAGGTATACACTACAACTACACATGTATTGCTAGTTTTGAATCATTCCCAAGAGAATAGAATTAAAAACACATGGTGGCCATGTTGGATGATATAACAAAAGAATTCATTAAAAAATCTTTTGTTAAATTCATCCAACATCCAACAATTATGACATCATGTGCAAATGAAGAATATGTTCAAATTTTCTGTGATCTTTTACTGACGTAAATAATGATTATTGCAGAAAAATGAAGAACGCAAGAACATGACAAAAGAAGAAAAACTAGTAATCAAAAAAAAGAATGAAGAAATCCTGAATGAATATGGTTATTGCGTGATGGATAGCCACAAACAGAGAGTAGGGAACTTTAAAATTGAACCTCCAGGTCTCTTCCGTGGTCGTGGTGACCACCCTAAGCAAGGCCAACTGAAGAAGAGGGTCAGGCCAGAAGATATCATTATTAATATTGGAAAGTAAGGATTGAAATGACTCTGTCAATAGTTCTATGCTAATATATGTGTCTTTACATAAAGTAGAGATGAGTAGAGAATTCATATCATCAAATGATAATAAAGGATAAATGATAATTAACAGTGGAATCCACAGAGTGGCTCTTCCTCCACTGCATTCCAATTAGAATTTAGAAGTTGATTTTTGAGGAGGGAGGAAAAACGGGAAAACCCGGAAAAATCCTTGAAGCACAGGAGAGAACCAACAAACAACTCTACTCACATACGACACCAAGCCCAGTGGGGCTCGAACTTGGGTCAACTTGGTGAGAAGCAAGCGCTCTCACTGCTATGCCACCCATGCTTCCCAAAGGAAATAGTATATGCACTGGTCGGCATCTAAGACTCATCAACCACTATCTTTCTTCCACAGAGAGGCCAAGGTACCTGTGCCACCAAATGGTAGAAAATGGAAGAGAGTCATCCATGATGACAAGGTATTTATTCGCCCAGTCTATTATCACTCTGTTGACATCTTACTGATGGCAAATAGCCTGCAGTATAACATATTGAAACCTTGTTAACTTTATTCAAGGTTACATGGTTAGCATGCTGGATAGAGAACATCCAAGGTAGCTACAAATATGTCATGTTAAACCCAACTTCTAGATTAAAGGTAAGAATGAGGCTTATGAATTAAATGTGTGATGATGATGATCATGGTGATAGTTGGTGTTGATGATAATGGTAGTGATGATGCCAGAGATGGTGGGTGATGATGATGGTGATGGTACTTGCGATGATGATGATGATCATGGTGATAGTTGGTGTTGATGATAATGGTAGTGATGATGCCAGAGATGGTGGGTGATGATGATGGTGATGGTACTTGCGATGATGATGATGATCATGGTGATAGTTGTTGTTGATGATAATGCTAATGATGATGATGGCAGAGATGGTGGGTGATGATGATGGTGATGCTACTTGTGATGATGATGATGATCATGGTAATACATGTAGTTGTTGTTGATGATAATGATAATGATGGCAGAGAT
The DNA here is from genome assembly GCA_964019055.1 of Anthopleura xanthogrammica. Classification (NCBI taxonomy): domain Eukaryota; kingdom Metazoa; phylum Cnidaria; class Anthozoa; order Actiniaria; family Actiniidae; genus Anthopleura; species Anthopleura xanthogrammica. The sequence continues at coordinate 17,977,227 of OZ025207.1, read as the reverse complement.
GGTGGGTGATGATGGTGATGCTACTTGTGATGGTGGTGATGATGATGATGACTTGTTCTTTGATATTCAAATTCCTTGGTGGTGTTTACTCGATATAGAAAATTTTCCCCATCCTTGGCACTACCAACATTCATGTCTTTTTAATATGAACATTCAGGGAGAAAAAGATTGGAAGAAGTATGAAACAGCTAGAAAACTAAAAGTGAGTTATATAATTGCCATGTCAATTATAATAATATTAATGATGATAATAATAATTACAGTTTATAGAACGCGTTTTGCTGTGCTTCAATGGGTTATTACCTGAATATGCTCTCATAAAGCCCAGAAAGCACACATTGTGTAACAACAACCATTATTTTTCCATCATAGAATTTAGTTGGAAAAATTAGGGAGAACTACAAAAGGGACTGGAAATCCAAAGAAATGAGACTACGACAGCGGTAAGGTCTGCTTGTGGGAACAGTTTGAGACTCTTAACCATTTTCTTGATAACAAAAAATTAATAGTCATAAAATCATGGAACACAATCCTTGTATTTTCGTACTGTCATTTCTTATTCCTATTTTTTCTTCTTTTATTTCAGAGGAGTAGCACTATATTTTATTGATAAGGTAAGTAAAAGAACTTGCAGAATTATTCACATTGGTTATCATTTCATATCTGCCATCTTCAATCTCATATCTTGAATACTGGAGAAAAGAAATTTTTAGAAATTTTCTTTCTTTCTTTCCTTCATTCATTCCTTGCTTCATCTTTCCTTTTCTCTCTTCCTTTCTATTTTTCTTTCATTCTTCTTTCCTTCCTTGCCTATATTTTTCTCTCCTTTCTATCTTTCTTTTTGCTCATTCTCTTTTTCTTTCTCCATAGCTTGCCCTGAGAGCAGGTCATGAAAAAGATGATGACACAGCTGATACAGTTGGCTGCTGTTCGTTACGAGTAGAGCACATTAGTAAGTAATAACAACTAATTGCCAAAACTCTTACGCACAAATATGACACTCTCGAGTTTCGATAGACCTTATTCGCTTGGGCGTAATGTTTTCCCGTTTCAGACCACGTGTCATTCCCTTAAAATCGAGTTGTATCCATGTCCATATGTCATAGTCATACACAACCATTATACAAAGAAATGATAGTCTAGGGAATGGCATGTGGTCTGAAATGGGAAAACACTGCGTCCAAGCTAAAGGTCTATAAAGATTTTAAGTTTGACTTCAGTCGTATCAAAAAACGTACTTCCAGGTCCAAAACGAAAAGCAGTTCTATGAAGATTTTTCTTATTTTATCTTCATGATAATAGGATAGGATTTTTTGTCCAAAGTTCTATTTTTTTCAGGTCGAGGTTAAATCACTGAGGACATTTTTCGCTTGATTTTAGCGGGGTTTTTTTTGAGCAGTTGGACCCGGAAATACGTTACAACTTAAAAGCTCTATTCTCCAGCGATCAGAGTTAACCTCGATTTTTCATAGTATATCAATATAAATAAGACTAATTCCATAAGTCCTTATATCGAACGACCTTTCCTTTCTCAGAGCTACATGATGAATGGGAAGACAAGGAATGTGTTGTAGAGTTCGATTTCCTCGGTAAAGACTCTGTACGGTACTGGAACTTTGTGCCCATTGAGAAGAAAGTAAGTCAAGCTCATTGTTGGCCAATCAGCCTTGAATTGTGTTGAATGCAGTACTTTTTCTACTTTTACGTTTGATTCAATGGTATAGACCCCTTGTACGTCACGTCAAAACAACTCAATTTGGAGGACAAAACAGTTGTTTTTTCCTCCAAATTGAGCTGCATTCCGAAGTGCTGCAAGGGATCTATACTAAATTATTTTAATGTGTTTGCCATTCCAGGCGTTTAAGAACATGAAATTGTTTATGGAAGGGAAACAAGACGGTGATGATCTCTTCGACAGATTAACGGTTAGTAGCTGCTCAAGCAAGTTCATATCCATCCTTCAAAATGGACCACGTTATACACCCACAAAATGACGTCATGCCATGTAATACCTATCAGTATATATGTTCTGATTGAAGAAGATCTTCACCTCTGGGACATTAGTCCACACAACTTACTCACATATATGACGTCATACCATGGATTGTACCTATCGGTTTATATTAGACCACACAACACATACGCACCTTGACGTCATACCATGCATTGTACCTATCGGTTTATATTAGACCACACAACACATACGCACCTTGACGTCATACCATGCATTGTACCTATCGGTTTATATTAGACCACACAACACATACACACCTTGACGTCATACCATGCATTGTATCTATCGGTTTATATTAGACCACACAACACATACACACCTTGACGTCATACCATGCATTGTACCTATCGGTTTATATTAGACCACACAACACATACGCACCTTGACGTCATACCATGCATTGTACCTATCGGTTTATATTTTTGGAGTAAAGGAAAATCTTCAACTCTGGTGCATTAGACCACACAACGCATACACATAATGACGTCATACCATGCATTGTACCTATTGGTTTATATTTTTGGAGTAAAGAAGATCAGGTAACAGACCCAACACATGACGTCATACCATGCATTGTACTGAAAAGAATGTACTTTTTTTTCACAGACAACCTCGTTAAACAAGTATCTGTCTGAGCTAATGGAGGGTTTATCGGCCAAAGTGTTCCGTACCTTCAACGCTTCAATGACGCTAACGGAACAGCTAGAAAAGCTGACCAACCCTGAAGATAATATCAACGCCAAGGTCTTGCAGTATAACCGAGCCAACAGGGCTGTGGCTGTTCTATGTAACCATCAGGTATGTATGTAAACAGGTGCCCTGCCCTGGACCGCCGGGGGGGGAAGTCAAGGACTAATAGAACAGCAGCACGTTGGAATGCAGCTCAATTTGGAGGACAAAACATTAGGTTCCAATTTTCAGGAGATTGAAATTGTTTTGTTTTGTCCTCCAAATTGAGCTGCTTTGACGCCACGTGCAAGGGGTCTATAACGTCTGGTCTGTGAGGGAAGGTGTACTGGTACTGAATAAGTAATGTTACCTAAACGCCCTGATTGATTTCAAGGGGGTGGATCAAGGAGTTATGTCAGGGGGTGGGGGAAGGGTATATTTTTTTTCTCGGGTTCCCCTTTAGACTCAAAAAGACCATCATATCTTATTGTATGGTCTTTCATTTGTACAGAGAACTGTGCCAAAGACGTTCGAGAAGTCAATGAGTAATCTACAAGTCAAGGTATCTTTTCTTTTTTAAATAGACGAAGCTCTTCTTGCGACCACTCTTGTAAGCGAACAGCTCCAGTTTTGACCACGATTTTGGAAACCCGTTTGCATTGCCGCGTATCAGAGGCCATTCTCGTTAGCTGACCAGCTGCAGTTACGACCACGATCTTGAAACCCCGTTTGCATCGCGCTTATGAGATCCCATTCTCGTTAACGACCAGCTCTAGTTACGACCACTTTTTCGATTTCCCGAGGTGGTCGCTTACGAGGGCTTCAACTGTAAATTATGTATACTGGAACATGACCATGCCTTGATGAAAATAAGACATTTGTTTATTTTATTCTTACTTTCCAATGTGCAGATCTCAGACAAAAAGAAAACCGTCAAAGATGCGAAGAAAGATCTGAAGGAGTTAAAACATAAGCTTAAAGAAAGTAGATCAGAAAGTACAGCCAAGTGAGTAGAAAGAAATTGTAATCAATTGTTATGTTTACGACGTTGCTTTTGTCTTATAAACTTAAAATGAAATGTGTATATAATCTTACCATACTGTGAAATGTGCTCAGGAAAAAAAAATTCTGAGCCCTAGATGGGAATCGAACCCACGACCCTCCGTATACTAGTCGGACGCTCTGCCACTGAGCTACAGGAGACTAATGGCGAGTAAGGTCGTTAGTATGGGTATATTGTGACAAACGTACTGTATATGCTACAGTCACACAAATGTCTAAGGAAATATACGATATACATGGTATGCGTATGATGTTGGAATGAAATGCGTATATGATCGTACCATACTTACAAACTTACCCGAATAAACAGTAATAAAAATAAATCACTTTTTATTGGTGAATTACAAATTCAGTAACCTAATACTGGTTTCCAATTTGGCCCACTGTCACTCACACACACTACCACTACATTATATATTCTATGCATATACAACACTCAACTCTGGCACATGTAGATTTTTACAGAGGTAGGAAAAAAAACAGAGATGCTGGTGAAAAAACTCTCATGGCACAGGAGAGAACAACACATTGAACAAACTAAACTCGCATATGATCCAACCTGAGACGGGGCTCGAACCCGGACCATAGCAGTGAGAGGCGAGTGGAAAACCACTACGCCACCCATGCCACCCAAAATGGCAATGATGCTGATGATGATGGTAGTAATGGTGGTTGTTGTGATGGTAATTGTAATGATGGTGATAATACTGATGATGATGATGATGATGATAATGGTGGTGTTGATTATTTTTTCAAATGTTGTGTATTTGTCACCCTCTTTGATTTAGGGCTGTCGAGAAGAAAAAGGCCCAAGTGCAGCGCCTTGAGGAACAACTTTTTAAATTGGAAGTTACTGCTACAGATAAGGAAGAAAACAAAGAGATCGCTCTAGGAACTTCCAAGCTTAACTACTTAGATCCAAGGATTACTGTTGCCTGGTAAGTTGATATTTATCGCTAGAGGGCTTTGCCTCTTGGGCTTCCAAGAGCTTGCTACTGGTTTCTGGGCTATGGTCTGCGCCGCGAGCCTTCGTTGACAATCGTTTTAGATCCAGAATTACTATGACGATGAGCGGCAAAATAAGAGATAGCGCAGTCATTATCTTCCCCAACGTCACAAAACTTACTCCTTGAAAAAATCAGTCGCAAACAACAATTATAACATATGCTTTTCGTGGGCAATCCAGAATTACTATGACAATACGCGGCAAAACAAAACGAAGCACAGTTCATTATCACCCAACAATCTATAGCAATCAATAACGTAGGAGGCGGATAATTAGACGAAATTAATTAGAATTTGGCTGAAAAAGCAATCAACTTCACCCCTTTAATGAATTTGTCGCACACAACGTAATAAATAATCTGATTTTGGTTTCCGACTCAATAATCAGGCCTACAATTACGTAGTAGTTGTGGTGCGCAGCGACTAACAATCTCGTTTCCAAAGCCTACGTACATAACGTAGAAAATAGACAATTTTTTAGACTAAAAAACTCACGTTCGAATTTTCCATGACGTGACCGTGACGGTACTGTGTCTGAGCATTTTGATTGGTTGAGTAGTGATGTCGCACGCTGTGATTGGATCAAAAAATGTCGTTAATACTGTACCGTGGCGTTGCCGTTTCACAGTCTGTGGGAAGGAAGCGTTGTGTGACGACCATGAGAGTGGCTGCGGTGGAGACTACAGTCATACGAAATCTACCCTTATGCTATTATTATACTATATATGCTATATATTTCGACTAGTATACTAGGAGGTAGAGTAATAAGACGGCTTGTTTGATGTCCAAGTGATCAGACTTTTTCCTTTGTGGAATCATTCGCGCACAACTCATTAAATCATAAGATTTTAGTCACAAATAAATCAAGATTTTAACAATGAGAAGTGTCCTTGCGCTAGCAGTTTTAATGAAGAATGTATATTGTGATGCGCAGAAAAATCTGACGAATCTGGCTTAAAACTAATTAACCATACGGTATAAGATCATTCACTGTATAGCGCGCAATAAGAGTTTATTGGTCATGAACTTAATATGATGAACAGTTAAGAAGATTATGGTCACAGATTAATCAAGCTTTCAACATTGAGAAGTGTCCTTGCGCTTTCAGTTTTAATGAAGAATTTATATTGCGATGCGCAGAAAAATGAGACGAATCTGGCTTAAAGCTTAACAACCATACGGTATAAGATCATTCACTGTATAGCGCGCAATAAAAGCTTATTGGTCGTGGAATTAATATGATGAACAGTTAAGAAGATTATGGTCAAAAATCAATCAGGCGAACATACCACAGTAAAATTAATATCTGTGAGGTTGCGCAAATCAAAAACGAAGCCACTTTGATGATACTAGTAATAATATTTTTGACTTAAATGTATTCAACTTATCCAGCTGTGCGGAAGGAATATAGGAAGCATTATTACACCTATTGACCTGGAGAAACTTGAAATGAAAGATTTTTCAGATAAACAATATAATTTGATTTCATTTAGAATAATATTGACATAATTATAACGTCTTTCGATTCCAGAGGCGGTAGAGTTTTTGGTGTTCCGACTGTCATATCTTCTGCGGTGTTGTAATTTAACTCAAAACTCTTTTCACCAGTTCGCACATAAGCTACACCATCGGACAAACAAGCATAGCACATCTGGATATTAAAAACACCTAAGTAGAAAACCTTATAGAATAGGTTATCGTAAAACTCTCCAATAAGTTTGAATATCTTCAAAGAATTAAGAAAGAAAGTCAGATCATAAAATCCATAAAGCTAGATGAGGAGAGTCTGTTAGTTTGACGGTCAGGGACAGGCTTGGAGAAAGTCTGGGGGAGAGGGGTAAGCGAGATGGGAACAAGGACCCACCCTTCCCAGAGTAACATCGATTTAATAGGAATCTATGTTTGTTTCTTCAGGTGTAAGAAGTTTGAAGTACCAATCGAGAAGGCCTACAACAAGACACAACGAGAAAAGTTCGCCTGGGCCATTGACATGGCAACAGAAGAATTCGTTTTTTAACCTCATTCTGCTCCCCAACACACTACAGCCACGCTGTTCTCATAAAAACCATTCCGAGATTGAGGAAAACACTGGGTCGAGTTGGCATTGCAGTGCATTGTGGGACTGTTTAGTGGACGAAAATATGTCCCACAATGCACCACAGTGCCAACTCGACCCAGATTTTTCCTCGACCTCCGAAAAGCCAATAGCATATCCTAAACGCACTACTATGCATCAACACAATCTTTTACCATATCTTTTTAATATTATTAGCTAGTTTCAAATTTTTTCAAGTATATATTATGTATATTTACAGAATACTAATGATTGCAGTAACCTCCCCACCCCTCCCCCCTAAGGCCTTGACAAGATCTCATATCGCCTTGTACATATATATTATATCGCAAGTTATTTATTTCTCCTACGAGTTGCTAATTTAAAAATCTTCAAGAGAAATTATCGGCGAGAAAAAAGAGGCTGGTTTTAAAATGTGGTGCGGGATCCCTGTGGTCGCAGCGTCTTCTTGATTTTACAAAACATTTTGTAATTTATTTCTCAAATTATTAATTTTTAATGTATGTCTTAAAATGTGCTTGGCTATTCCTTCGATCAAAATATCGCTTTGCTTTTTAAAACGCGAATTCAATATCCCTTTTTTGGTGTTGTAGCTCGGCGCTACGTTGAAACCATGGTTGCTATGGCAACCGATTTGTCCAATAAATTGTGATCTGACTGCGTCTGTGCGCTGGCGACCAGATACGGCAATTTTAGCAAGGCAAATACAATACTTTTGATTATTCGTTGATGTACTGGTGTAAAGTATTGTTTTCAATATTTGGGGGAATTTCAACGAGGGATGATATATCCTCCTGATTTGACGCACAAGTAAACGTCTTCCGTGTTTCATATCTTTTATTTTCCATTAGGCATCGATTCATTATCTGCTTCAATGTCTTTCTTATGAAATAAAATACCATGGTCGTATGTTATATATTTAATTTATTCAGTTGTTCGTCTTTGTCACTGCAGAGCTTAATTTTGATCTTTTCAGTTTTAAGTACGTTTGTCTCGCGTCGTGATTTTATGCTTCTTTTTATGGGAAAAATTCCTTTCATTGAACAGAAATATAATGGCAAATTTAGGATATTTGAAAATGCTCAAGCCAGAGGCTTGGGGAGTGGTACATTTGGTCATTTCCTGTGAAATATTTTCACTCTTATTTTGGATTTCATGATTGTTATGACTTTATTAATAGTAGTTTCTCTCCTAATTTCTCTTCTCTCTTCATTTCTCTTCTCTTCTCTTCTCTTCTCTTCTCTTCCCTTCCCTTCCCTTCCCCTTCCCTTCCCTTCCCTTCCCTTCCCTTCCCTTCTCTTCTCTTCTCTTCTCTTCTCTTCTCTTCCCTTCCCTTCCCTTCCCTTCCCTTCCCTTCCCTTCCCTTCCCTTCCTTCTCTTCTCTCCTCTCGTCCTTGTTCAGTCTTTTCTTGTTATTCTTTTTGGTTTTCTTGGTCTTTCTATTTTTGCTGCATGTCTTCTCTTGTCCCTCCTTTTGTTGTTATATTTTTAAACCGAATTGTCGTTTGTTTTTACGCTTTGTTTGGTCACCCTTAAGCTACTACGGACCACAATTTTAAATATATATCCGCTTTTTAACGTCTCTTAAAACAAAACAAATAAAATCGCTTTTTGCATCACCCTTTTGACGTAGGCAAATTAAGAAATATCACGAATCTCTTAGATTTTATCCTGAAGCGTGAAACAGCGTTTTATGAATAGCGCCTGAATCTCGCCTGAATACTATCAGCAAGGTCTTTTTTTAGAATCCTCCAATAAATAATGATGAATTCGATTCTTCAGGAAAACGCTTGCGGAAAGACTCGATATCCCTTGGTATTACATCTCGTAGTTTGTGGACGAAAAGCAAAGAGACCTAGCGTCTTGGAGTCTGTATTTGCCTTAAATATAGTATATAGGATTAGATTTAATCGAGTGCTGTTATAAATAGGTTTCTGTGATATCAATAATGTCTCGGGGGTGGGAGAAATGAGGTCACTATTAAAAGGGAAAATACGTCACGAACGCTAAGTTCATTTATCAATTGACCAAGAAGAAAAAAATGTTCCTTATTATCAACTCAGTGCGGAAAAAAACAATTCTAAAATGAGGAAGTTCACGAAAATTAACCAAGTTGAAATTCTGAAACGATCTTGTGTATAATAAAAGCGTCTGTCATTAGGAATGATTGTAAGGAAATCCTTAGTGTAATATTCTAAAACTTTTCATCAAAACATCAGATAATAATAACATTAATAATAAAAACTATACTGTTTATCTTTCGATACGAAAATGTTTGCTTTCTTTTTTAGTATTTCCGACAATTATAGAAATCTAATGGACGAGCTGGTTCAATAGCATCGATTCCGTATTGATAGAAGTGATAAGACAGGCATTTTCGAGGCCACCGGAGCGCTAGGGGTATCAATAACACAAATAAAATACAAGTTGTAGGAATATTTTTGCTTTATTTTACTTTTCTGAGTAAAACTGTTTAACCATAATTCACAGAATTTAACACAAACTTCTACCTGAGTAAAAATAATTTTTTTTATTTAATTTAAAACTCTTCTTTTTTTTTTGACATTTTTTGATATTGGTTTTGTTTTAGGTTTAGAATCATCCTTAGGCAATTTCCGGAAAAGGTAAAACGCTACAAAACACAGTGTAGCAATCTTAATAATCGTTTTTTTTTAAATTTATTTTATTCATGTTTTGTTTCCTTTAATTCTGATATTCTGATAATTTTGATATTTGCAGGTTGCTGTGTGTCTTTTATCCAAAACGGTTCTAACGCAAATGTTTGATAGCCTCTCCATTTTCTATAATCAAGTCGTTTTTTAATGCAACGAGAGATTCACAATTCACTATATTCACGTTCCCAATACTGTGTGAAGCGTTTGGTTGGGGAACAACACATGGGTTTACCTCCAATTCCGATCTTTTACTAGACTTTCTTTCAAATTTTAACCGCGAGAGATTTGAAAGTGATTGATTCATTTCGTTACTCTGTTCCGATTGTGACGAACTTGATTCTTCAAACCTGTCAACTGTTTGATCTCCATTACAGCTGTTCATTCCTTCGTCCATTTTATTCCCTTCCATCCTTTTTTCGATTCCATTTCCCCCATTTATTTGATCACTGTTTTTAATTGCACTACATTCTAAACAATGCCCAATCGGTGTGACACAAACAACTCCAGATTGAGACTTTTTAGCAATGTTTTCTTCTAAGCTGTAGTCCTTGGGATCTGGTAATAAATCAAGTGAAAGGGTCTTAGAACGCGCTCTCTTGCGTTCAGCCGTGAGCTGTACTGCTCCATTCTGCCTTAGAGTCCTCATAAACTCGTCACGATTGCAAAAGATCTTTTTAAACTTATTACGGTAATTATCATTAAAAAGAAAATAAATAAAAAAATTAATGGAAGAGTTAGATTGGACAAGAAAGAGAGAAGAGAAGCGAAAAAGTTCTGGAATACATATGGTCGTCTCCCCAAATATAACAATGAAGGAGTAAACTACAGTCGGTGTCCAACAGAAAAAGAAAGTTACAATCACCGCAAGAGTGAAATGCACGACTTTTTTGTTTCTTCTCCCGCGCTTTTTGCGACGAAACGACGACGAGAACGAAGGAAGGCGCTGTTTTTTCAGCTTCTTCACAATGAACCACTGTAAAACAATTATCAGTATTAATGGAATAAAGTAAAGTAGTATGATGAGTGTCAAAAAGAATAACTTGGTGGCAGCAATTGGATTCACTGTCGAAGGCCACAGAAGGATACAGTACGTGACGTCATTGATAGTTACGAGTTCGAAAGTATAGAAGTATGTAGCGTGCATTAGCATGGCTATAATCCATATACTCGCTATAACTGACCGTACACGGCCTTTAATGGGAGTTGAGTTCTGTGGTCGCACAACGGCGTAGAATCGATCGAGTGTTATACACGAGAGGCTGAGCACTGAAACAGCCGTCGAAACGTCTTGTAAGAAGTAGATCGTCTTACATAAAGCTAGACCTAGGGTTCCGGAAACGAGCCATCGACGAAGCCCTAGGTGAATTTCTACAATAGTCCTCGGCATGGCAAACACAGGGACTAGCAGGTCACTTATTGCCATGTTCGATATCAAGAAATTTGTAGTTGTTCGCAGTCTGCGTTGACTGTACACGACACAGACAAGAAGAATGTTTCCAAACAGAGCAAGAAGAAGCATTACGCAGTACGCCAGTGTCTTGAAAATCTTCTCTAAGGAGGAATCGGTATGAACAGGACACTGAGGAACATTTCCTTCTTCTAACTCAGTGAAATTAGTAGCCATCATGACTTCGTTTGTCGCTCAATTGATCCTCTTTAATTTCAAGCTGGTTTTCACCGCAAGAAAACAGCCAGAGTTACCGGTGGTGTAAGCCAATGGCAGAACATCAAAGCTTGGGGTATATGATACATTTGAATTGACACACGCAGTGGATGGGGAAAGACTCGATCCAAGGTTATCTCGTTTGTGTATCCAAGTTTCTGCGTGTTTATTTGTTTAAGTCGCATTAAGTTTACACAAAAAATCAGCGTTGGTTCACCTTCAACCAGTGTGTGTCACGACCACCATCGCTAATTACCCCATTTATGGAAATCTGTATCCGAAAAAAGCGCTCCAATACAACCAAAAAAAAACATTTATCTAAAAATGCATTAGCTTTGTGGTTAGTCCTAGATGCCTTGATTTAGTTTGACAGAGATACGAGACTCACTGACATCAGATAATAACACGAGTCCAAAGACTTTGCCAATTAAAAACATGGAAGTCACGTGACGGTAGGAAAGCTCCGTTCAAACCGGTTTTTCCACGGACGCGCGTCAAACCAGGAAATTAATCATCAAACGATTTCATATAAAATTTTAAGTTCAAAAAAAAAACCAAGGTGATAGGAATTGTTGAGACTAACTGAAATCGAAATAGACTGACTATATATGATTGATGATGGAGTAAAATTATTCTATGCATATTTGATTCAACCCGCGGGCAAACTTATTGACTGACAAGTGTGTATTTATGAAAGATAGTAATTAGATTAAACGTGGAATTTTTCATTTGTTTAATTTGCATGATAGTTATGGCAGGTGGATTTGATCGAGTCCACGCTTTTGTTTTTTTCAAGAAGTGCATGCAAAACCACCCATAGTTGTGGTATAAAAGAAAAAAATCATTAGTGATTTGCTCAGGACAGGTTTACCGTCAGGTGGGAGAGTTCCAAAGAACTTGCCGGCGTTTCAACGATCGAGATTGTATCCCTTCTAGTCTCCCTTCTGATATAGTTTTTGCCAATTAAGGCAACGGAAGACTCAGATTGAATTCAAAGCGCTTGGCTTCGTTACACGGGAATCAATATTATACTTTACTAAGACTGAGATCTAAAAAAAAAAAAAGTGAAGTGAAAATTTCAGTCGTTCACTCACATCAATGTTCTTAGTGTACGTGCGTGTGCTCGATGTCTCAAGCATGGTGGGTGTCACAAATATACAAGGATTCTCATTAAGATGATAATACGTAAGTGGTGTTGAAAACATTCAAGTACGAAAGACAGTAAATATGGTTAACTGTGAATAAGTTTGTCAACGCTATGCAAACTACGCTGAATTGTTTCCAAAACATAAAATTTCAAAGCATTTAGAGCTCAATTATTGCTATTGATATTGCCCTTGGTGTAGTATCGAAAAAGGCATTTTAATTAATAACAAAAAATATATTAAGGGCATTTTACAATAACAAAAAATATATTAAGGTGAACTTTATCGATTCATCCAAACAAAAGACTACAAATTGCGTTTTCCGAAAATAAAAAAATGAATGAATGCATTTGAATTTATTTAGTTTGTTTTCGTTGACAGAATGTTGTTGCTCTTTGGTTAAAATTTATTCCACTTTTGCTATTTTGAATTATTTTATTTTCTCTCCGTACAGTTTTGTTCTTTTTTTTTTTTTTCGCGCTCGTTTTGCTTTCAACCAATCTTCCTCATTAGTATCCATGTAATAGAATGAAATAGTCCCACACAAAACTACTATCACCAAAAGAAATGATAAATTACCAAAACATCAGTAGCATAGGATTATTGCTGAAATAATTGCTGAAAAAAAATTATCCTAATGATGTTTAAGGCCTTCTTAAAATATGTTTTTAGGAACTTGGCGTTTTAAATTGCAAGGGCGGATCCAGGGGGGTGAATTGGGTGACTAGTCACCCCCTTGTAGTTGAATATAATAAGAATAAAGGATAAGATAAGAGCAAAAAATACACTATGTAATGCCTTGCTAGGTACCAGTCACCCCCTTGAAATCCTTCTGGATCCGCCACTGAATTGCCCCATCATAAAAAATGTGGGCAAGAGGTCGTTGCCTTACTCGCACCAGATAACATGATAAGAATTGCGTTGCGTTTTTTGATGGCATCCACTGTTGGCCTTGCCAAGTTAGATAACAGTGGATGGGTAGGAATGGCCTTAACTGTTGTGGAAGGCATCCACTGTTTTCTGGTATGGTAAAAGGTCGCTGCCTTACCAAGATAACAGTGGATGCCTTGAGTAGGAATGGTATCACCTGTTGTGGAAGGCATCCACTGTTTTCTGGTATGATAAAAGGTCGCTGCCTTACCAAGATAACAGTGGATGCCTTGGGTAGGAATGGTATCATCTGTTATGGATGGCAATGGCCGTCTTACAAAGAGGGCTGGCATATTCCAGCAAAAAAAATAACCTTCAAGAAATTGTTGAACAAGATTTAATAAACGTGAATACTACGTGCACGACCACGACGGTTTCCATATCTGTCCCACGCTAATCTCTTAACTTAGTTCAAAATCTTTCCAAATCCAAGTCAACACTTGAGTCGTGATGACTGGTAGCTTGTTAATTGATGGTATGGTATTGTCAAATCTTAATAACACTTTTATCTATTTTCTATATTACTTAGATCACGTTCCTTTTAACTTTAATACTAACATTTAAAGTATATTCCGCCCGCTCAATGAGATATAATCCATATTTACTAATAAAGCTCTCCGATAAATGAAAACCATACTGTCAGTCTTTGTGACCACAGTCAGTCATAAGAAAAGTAGGCCAAAAATGCTTTGCTATTATAGCATTCGTAAGAAAGTATTTGAGTAGACCTTTTTAGGTTGGGCGTAATGTTCTATAATTTCAAACCACGTGTCATTCCTCTCTTGAGAATAAGATTCATGAAGATTCTTTGTTTGAGTTGTATCCATATTTATGTGTCTTTTCATGCGCAACCGTAGCAAAAAGATGGAAAGTATTTGGCAGTAAACCTTTTTAGCTTGGGCGTAATGTCTTCCCAATTCAGACCACGTGTCATTCTCTTGAGAACCAGATTCTTTGTTTGAGTTGTATCCACATCCATGTGTCTTCTCGTGCACAACCGTTAAACAAAGAAATGATACTTTAGGGAATGACATGTGGTCTGGAATGGGAAAACATTACACAGAAGCTAAAAGGTTCTATCCTAGCAATCAAATAAACCGTCTTGTTTAGTGATCTTGTGACTGGTATCACGTGACTGTTTTGGCGCGAACGGGTGTGAAGCTTAATCTTTCAGTGAAAAAAGGAAGGGCTTGCCTTCCATTATTTATCAATATCCTTTTTATTATTCATTAAAACCACAATGAACAACTTATAACTGAACTGAAATGAGCTGAATAATGAAGAGATATAAACTGGGTCGATAAAATACATTTGGAGATTATTAAAGATTTAAAAGGATTCGAACAAATGGTTTCACTGATAGGTATATCAGTTTGCACTCAGGAAAGACTCTCAATCTCTTTAACACGAAACGTGCTTCTAGTCAGGAATATAACTAGTCAGTGTTTACTAATATAAATTTTTTGAGCCATATTTCTTCCGTCCTGCTGTTTTGAGGAATCAAATTACATCCTTCAGGCAATACTAACAGCTTTTTGAGCACACCGCTTAATTCATTTTTCTATATGTAGGGCTTCAATTTGTACTGGTTGCACGTCATTTTTATGGCAATAAACACTGTTTTAAGTGAACCTTTGTCTCTTAATGGACCGGTGGTTTTACTTTGAGCATGACGCTTAACTTTCTCATTTCACTCCATGAATGATTCCATTGTTTATTGATTTATTTTTGTACCCGCAACGCTTGCATGGCCACAACGTTTTCACCTTCCAGTCCATGCATCATTTCATTCCATTGCATATACGTTTTTCAAAAGTTAGTCTTCTGAAAAGATACAAAGCTGAGACCAGCAAGGAATATGGACATTATGGATAGATACATTTACATGTTTCAATTTGCACTTCATCACTATTGATGGGCTTGAGATATTTTACAAGTTACAGTTTCACCTCCTGTGAGCATCCTCAAGCTGCACTTTGTAAACAAAAGCTTTATATTACTTGTTTGATATGAAATGTTTCCCATGATCCTCAGCGGTCTCAGCTTTGTAGGTTTTTGGTGACTATCTTTATTGAAATAAGTATATGAATTTACTTGTTTAACGGCAATTAACATTTGGCCACAATGTTTTCCCCTTTTAGTACATGCCATGCATCTTCATTTATTTATTTGCAAGTAACGTTCGAGAAGATGAATTATTAAGATAGGGAAGAAATCACACCCAAAGTATAAAAATGCGTTGGAATCATTTTACAATGTCGTTTAAACATAAGTCAAATATTTTTAGAATAACCTATTCGTCTATTCGGGCTTCCTATTTTTTCGACGCATCGATCCCGACACCACTCCGGAGAAATGTAATTGTAACGATCTCCCCCGAGCAAGTCGACTGCTTTGTAATACAAGTAAGCTATGGTATGGCAGTGTGCTTCTTCTTTGGTCTTCAACACCTTTTTCACTCCTTTTAAGATCTCAAACACAAAGCCCTTGTTATGTGGTAATGCACAGAGATAGTACATATCGTTTTGAAAAGAAACGTCACATGATTTTCTAGACCAATGGTAGTACTGCCCCTGTTGGGAGAATTGAAAAGATGATCAAATTCGTTTTGAAAAGAAATGTCACATGATTTATAGACCAATGGAAGTACTGCCCCTGTTGGGAGAATTTAAAAGATGATCAAATTCGTTTGGAAAAGAAATGTCACATGATTTATAGACCAATGGAAGTACTGCCCCTGTTGGGAGAATTTAAAAGATGATCAAATTCGTTTGGAAAAGAAATGTCACATGATTTTCTAGACCAATGGTAATACTGTTGCTTGGTAAATTGCCATAGTGATATAATTGTGTTTTTACAAGAAAATTTTCCTCGATAAAAATTTCGAGGTCCTAGCGGGATTCGATGCCGAGACCTTCAGATCGACGCTCTAACCAACTGAGCTACAGGAATTTGAAAGATGACTATACTATTTTTCAAGGATGAGAGACAGAAACACGTGGGAGATCCGTTGGCTCGACCCCCGCGGCGAGAATAACACTCAGGGATCCTTTATTCCTAATGTCCTTGAATGATTGATTCTTAATGGAAGATAGATGTCGAGTAAAGTCACGTCCCTGGCTGGAAACATGGGTGGTATAGCAGTGAAAGCACTCGATCATCTAGATCTCTCACTAGAATAAATACGACCAAATGCAAAGATTAATTCCCGGACTTGCTTTCGCATTTAACTATCGCTAGTTTTCACAACCGCCATCTTGGATTAGTAACTTTTGTTACATCGGCATCCAACATGGCCGCTGTGTCTTTTGTTAATTCATTCTCTTGAGAATGATTAGAAAACAAGTAATTGAGGTGTTCGCATTTGACCCAAAACTTTTCTTTTTAAAAAACCACTAGATCAAGCTTGTAAGATGAGCTTTTCGGGAAAACAATGTTCATAGAGGGTGGTGATTAATTCAGTCCTTACTCATAGCCAAATTCATAGCCCTCGTATTTTCTCAATGGTCTCGTTTCTTGACATTCCCTACCGCTGTGTTTAATGACTACAGACAACCTGTCTCATTCATTAAGGTTTGAATAGTTTATTAGTGAGCTTTTTCTAGACACTAGTCAGTAATTACAACCAATTACCGAGTTTATTTTTCTGTTGTGAACTGATGAATCGACCTTTGCCTAATTCACTTGAGTGACCACGAAACAATAGCTCGTTCAAAGTTGAGGTAGGACTCGAAATAACACAGTGAATGTATGAACACATCAAGTCTAACCTCGACTCGGAGCCATGGTTTATAAATAATAATAATAATAACTTTATTTACGTGTCTATGTATTTAGTTTATACAACTAATTGGGGACACACTAAAAAAATATAAAAAGTGAATATATATTAACATAAAATAATAAGTAGTAAAATTTAAAATATATATCTAATATTAAATCTATTTATATCTAAATATTACATTAAGTTAGGCTAAGAATTTTTAGTAAAATATATAAATAAAGATAGTAAAAGATTAATTAATTAATTAAGAATAAATAACTATCGAGTCACGAGCTGCACGATTTCCAACAATCGGTATTTTCTAAAAGCTTGGCCACTTCGAATTTGGACTGAAAGATCTATTGCCTTCAAATTAAGACTAATGTATGCTTGCAAATGTATGTGAGTGACTCTGCTTGTCAGGGATCACAGCTGTATATCTACATGATGAATGAGAAAAGGGACCTTTAGAAAGACAACCTCTGGGCTGATCAAAGTCAGGGCACGGCTAACTCACAGATCGAATTGGAATTTAGCGTGCTAGGTTTTGCGGAGGGAGGAAATCCGGAGAACGTGAAGAAAAACCGGAGAACCCAAAGAAAAACCGGAGAACCCGAAGAAAAACCGGAGAACCCGAAGAAAAACCGGAGAACCCGAAGAAAAACCGGAGAACCCGAAGAAAAACCGGAGAACCAAAAGAAAAACCGGAGAACCCGAAGAAAAACCGGAGAACCCGAAGAAAAACCGGAGAACCCAAAGAAAAACCTGAGAACCGAAAGAAAAACCGGAGAACCCGAAGAAAAACCGGAGAACCCGAAGAAAAACCGGAGAACCCAAAGAAAAACCGGAGAACCCAAAGAAAAACCGGAGAACCCGAAGAAAAACCGGAGAACCCGAAGAAAAACCGGAGAACCAGGAGAAAAAACCATTATAACTTACACAACTGTAGCAAACATCATGCTTGTTGCACGCCGGGGTGAACTTCTTCTTGTACAGAAAAGGCAGATTACCAGGGATGCTGCATCCATTCACTTGTACTCTTCATTGATGGGCAGTCGTGTGATGTATTATTAGCAGTAGTAGATATGCCCTAAGCATAGGATCTGAGAACAGAGTATATATACTAGTTATACAATGGTTTCGAGTGGCATACCGTGGAATATCCCACGAGTCACTCGTAGTTTCTAGTATACACACGAGCCTTTGTATAACCATTTTATCCCACACCATTGAAAATACAAAATGCGTAGATTCAACGCGCAGTGCATGATGGGAAGGAAGAGGGGATTACCGACGAATATAAAACGGCTTTCCTGCTTTGTGATTGGCGGTATTTTCTATGGTGTGGGATAAATGGTCATATATAGGGTCTGTGTCAAATTGCTGCTAAACAATACGTGGTCCCAATTGACTCCTGTTGAAACTAATGCATGGTTAACCTTAACACTGTATCGAACCCTAAAACACTGACCTCTGGGCTGATCTAAGTCAGGGCATGGTTAACTCACATATCGCCGGAATTGGAATTTATCTTGTTAGGTTTTGCAGAGGGAGGAAAAAGCGGAGAACTCTGAGAAAAATCCTCGAATCAAGTAAGGGACGAGGAAGATTCCCCGATGGTTAGTCTATAGACCCCTTACACGTGACGTCAAAGCAGCTTAATTGGAGGACAAAACAAAAGAATTTCCATCGCCTGAGAATTGGAACCTATTGTTTTGTCCTCCAAGTTGAGCTGCATTCCGACGTGTTGCAAGGGGTATATAAAAAGAAAGTGTTAAGTAGAGGTTTACTTGTCCCTCGATATTCCTGTTAACTTTTATCCCTAAAAATACCAATGTCTTTTCCATAATGTTCTTATTTTCTAAAACTATTTTGCACCTAAAACGTTTTTTTGGGGCAAAAAAAAATTAAAAAGAACAATGAAGAAAACTGAAAGACATTCCTGCTCCAAAGCAATGTTCACTCGTCCCCAGGAATTTATCAACTGTATACTGGAAAAAAGCCCTGAAAACTAGTGTTAGATTTTTTAGTAGTGCTTCTCTATTTTAGATCTAATTCGGAAGTAGAGCTTTTCATATACTTGAGATGTCTGAAAATGTCTAAAACGACCATAAGAAGAACTGAGCACTCTGATCAGATTATGATTATATACATATGAACTAGACTGGTGGGTTTTATATCGTATATCACTTCGTTTAGCACCGATAACAATCTATTTCTCTATAAACTAGACTTGAAAATATATATCGTTGAGATCAGATTACTATTCAATGGTTTTGGAAAAAATATCAGATTTAAAGTTATCTCACTCCAGGTTTGGAGAGGAAGTAAGTGGTATTGATGACTTACCTCGCATCTAGATCTACAGTCCAGGAGATCGATTTCAATTATTAATTTTTTTCTCTTAAAATAATTGTCATCCTCTGCTTTTTCTGTTATTGATGCTATTTCATAATTCAAACACTTTGATCTAAAATATATATAAAATTCAAATGCTGTAGTTGACGGATTGTTTTTTTAGGTTGTAGTGATTTTATTGCCAGACAACTTACAGGTTACACCATGTACTTGATTCTGATTGGTTCATAACTAACTTGTTAACAACAACCTGTCGATCAGCTGTGATCTATAGTTCCCTTGTAGGACGTTAAAGCAGCTTATTTTGGGGGACAAAACAATAGGTTTCTATTCTCTGGAGATTGAAATTTTCGTGTTTTGCCCTCCAAATCGAGCTGCTTTGACGTCACATCCTAGGGGTCTATATACTAAGAGTGATACAAGAGTTACTAGACGTAACTCGCAACCTTGTTACAAGATATTGTCGAGTATAGCGAGTGTCTTGCCCGTTGTAATCGAAGCCTAAGACTGGAGAGACTTATGTATTCCTGTTACAAGACATTATCGAGTGTATTGATAGTATCAGATGATGTTAAAAGTGTCAGTAGTGATCATCCATCTCACTGGGAAGTACTCTAGTTGATCTAGCCAATAGACCTTTCCCGAATTCGCTTGGATGATCACGAACAATGTTTTCAAGTCGAAGTTGGCCTTGATAAATAAAAGAATCAAGTGCAGTCTCGACTTGGAAACATTGTTTCGTGGTCATCAAAGCGAATTCGGGAAAGGTCTATTGTAAGCGAAACGCAGGCCATATAGAGCAAACTTATCAGCTTCTGAAACAACCCACTCTCATCACAACGTCGTTAAAGTACTTCGTTTTCAGAATAAACTCAGATATCGCATGACTGAAAACTTTGCATACACACCTGCTATGTTATGACTTACGTGTCACGCCAGTTTTTGATTGGATGACAAGAAAAATCGCGTATTGTGATTGGTTTAGCTGAGGTCGTTCCCTGTAACGTGACCGTGCCGTGAATCGTGATCTTTTCACGTGACTAAACGACTCTAATATATAAAGCAGTTTAGTTTTTGTGTGAGTGAAAAACATACGGTACTGACTTACAGCACGTACACGGTACGACATACCGTAACATTGAAATGGCTTCCTATTGTCTTCTAGTAATTCATCAAATCACAACGCGTAGTCACGGCTACGGTAAAATAAGGTACGGCTACGAGTCTGCAGTACCGTTTCCGAATCATACGAAAACCACTCTCATGCACTCTATGGTCTGCGTCTGCACTCTGTTTTGTGTTTTGTATAAGAGCAGTTTCTTGTATAAATATAAAATTCTACACAAAAAGCGAGAGATTTGAAATAATTATATATGTACATTTTGAGTATATCAGTGTTATGGAATAGCACTGTTCGTCGTCAGTTCATGATCGTGTGTAATCAGGAGTAAAAGGACTATAAAGAATGCTTTTATCTGAGTTTACACTCGACGTTCTCACTCGAAGAACTGTCTCTTGAAACTTGACCTAGAAAAAGAAAAACAATTTGGTCGTGTTTTGTTCCAAAAATAATAGACTCAAACGAAAAAATAATGTTATTGAGGCCTAAAACAACCTCTGCCAGGCCGATCAGCCAGAACATGACAAAAATACAGCCAAATAGAATGTAGGAATTGCTAATCTGCCGTTAGGAGACTGGGAAAAGCATTTGGGTAGAAAAGAATTGGGTAAACTGTGAAAATGTGCGAGAAAACAGCAACATTCTAAATATTTTTGAATTTTAGAAGAAAAACGAACAGGAACGCAGCCTATGTTTAGATATCCCTCCATGCATGTGCAAAGCAGCTCAATTTGGAGGACAAAACAAAAGAATTTCAATCGCCTGAGAATTGGAAACCTATTGTTTTGTCCTCCAAATTGAGCTGCATTCCTACGTGTTGCAAGGGATCTATACTTACATTGCATAACTAGTATTTATTCGTACCTTTAAGGTGTTTTTGGTACTGATCAGTGGCTGTGTGTTCGATAAACAGACCATTTCTTCTTCTTCTTTTCTCGCCATTCTTTCTTTTCTTTCTGGTGAATCATCTAAGACATGAATCTTGTTTTGCCTTGAGATAACAATACAAAAAAAATAATTTTAAGAGCTCGTCAATGATAGTGAAAATGATAATGTGAAGATGAAGAAAGAGAAGAAGAAGAAGAAGAAGAAGAAGAAGGAGGAGGAGAAGAAGAAGAAGAAGAAGAAGAAGAAGAAGAAGAAGAAGAAGAAGAAGGAGAAGAAGAAGATGATCATGATGAAGAAGAAGATGAAGAAGGAGGAGGAGGAGAAAAGCAACAAGAACAACAAAAAAAAAACAAGAAAACAAGAAAAACAAAAACAACATAGAAAAAGGGGAGAAGAAGATGAAGATGAATGTGTATATTTTATAACCACAACGAGTCCAGCCAACCTGTTCATTTTATACTTAGCAAACCCCAGCGTTGCACCCAACAACAACAGACAAGCACCACAAGAACCAAGAATATAGATCCACAAGTTCCACGGAGTGAAACTAGATAAAGGAGTGCTAGTAATAACCACTACAGTATCAGTATCAGTAGTAGATTGTGTAGTGGGTTGTGATGTGGTGGTGGATGAAGGAGCTTCTAAGGAAACTTTGAGTCCAATTTGTTTTTCTATGGTATTCTTGTTTGCTGTGATGACCTTCTTGAGAACGACTGACGGCAAAGTACCTGAAGAAAGAAAAAACAAATATTCATGCGACAAATTAAAGTAACGATTTTGTATGCCTGAATCTCACCGCGCATGGCTCAGTTAGGTACGATGTTGATGTTACAAAATATGAAATCACCACTCATCCAATCTAAATTTTTGGACAGAGTAGCGTCACAGTCATGGCAAGGTACACACAAAGCACTTGTTTATTCTTAAAGAGATAAAAAAATGCTCGCGCGTGCTGTGTATAGTTATAACGCATGTCGCATCCGTGTGCTTTATGACTACACACAGCACAGCAAGCAGTTTTGATATTAGTTAGAATAGCCGCTATTTTGGCAAAACAGAAAGTGCACGCGCGTGCTGTGTATAGTTATAACGCATGCCACACCCGTGTGCTTTATGACTGCACACAATACAACAGGCGAAACAGGTAGTGCGCGCACGTGTTATTTGTTCTCATAATGCACGCGCCCCAACCAATCAAAAAGTGAGAATTATAACAGTCATTTCATAAACGATTTTCACATGAAGTCACCTACCTCCACCTGATATTCCTGGTATCTTACTGGGTAGTTTGACTTGTACAGACACGATAGCGTCACTTGATACATTCTTTACAACTATGATTACGTCTGATGTGTTTAAAAACTCTGTCCTGAAGTAACAGAAAACACACAAGTTAAGATGTGTCCATCAAACACAGCATGTGTGTAATGTTTTTCCATTTCAGACCACGTGTCATTCCCTTGAGAATAATATTCTTTGTTTGAGATGCATCCATATTCATGTGTCTTCTCATGCGCAACCGTTAAACAAAGAAATAATACTTTTGGGAAAGCACAGGCAGCGTGAACAATAGGTGCATCAAAGATTGTACGGAATTTGAACATCTTTAGAATTTGAACAAAAGATACTCGTATTTCATTGTTGTTGAACAATAGTTGTAGTCAAGCCATAATTTCAGCATACGTAAGTGTTGTGCATTGGTATGGCCCGACTTAATCACAACAATGAAATACGAGTATCTTTTGTTCAAATTCTAAAGATGTTCAAATTTCGTACAATCTTTGATGCACCTATTGTTCTTAAAGCGCACGAAGTCGAAATTCGAGCGTAGGACCCATTATAGCGACCATCGCAAGCCAAAGTAAAGAGTCAGAAGTGACTATATTATGAAAGAAAATATCTTCTAGCATTCACGTTTTAGAAAGAATGCTACTTTGAGCGTACTGAAGAGAAGCATTGGCATGTGTACTTTGATTCTGTCGTGAAATTATGGCCGTAGCTTAATTTTTCTTGGATTTATTGAGCTCCGAGTAGAGGTTGGTGTCGCCATGAGTGTGCAGCCTTTGGATTTTCTTTAGTAGGGGAATCAAAATGTCGATGACTCCGTAAAAACACTCTCAAATGGCTTCAAAATCGACCAGACATCAAAACATTTACCAAGCTATCAAGGTAAGTCATTTTTATTCATAAAAGTACCAATTTTAGATATTACAAAATATTACCGTAAATATTCATCACAACACTACAGAATAAGAGCTTGGGCTGCCTGTGGGGAAAGTCATGTGTTCTAAAACTGAAAAAATATAACCCCCCAAGCAGAAAAGGTCTACAAAACAAATGATAAAAAAATGGCCAAACAGAATAAGAGAGTGAAATGGGAAGATGATAATAAGTTGAACGAGAGTGACTTACCTGTTAATGACTACATTTGGGTCAATGTTACACGACGTCGGGTGTGCCATGCAGTACTTATTGACCTGGTCTGTGATAGCAGACTTCAACTTGTTTTTCTTTTCTTCTGTCCACTTTACAACAACACGTAAAAGAACGATTAGACAAATGAGTAAAACTGGCGAGGGATGTTATTATAACAGTGGCGCACTCCCTTTCACCTCGATTCTAATATACTGCATCACATGTGAGCAAAGGTTGTTTCATATCTGTGAGTTAGCCATGCCCTGATTTAGATCAGCCAAGAGCTGGTTTCAGGGTTCGATCTGTGAGTTAGCCATGCCCTGACTTAGATCAACCAAGAGGTTGTTTCAGTGTTTAATCTGTGAGTTAGCCGAGCCCTGACTTTGATCAAACCAGAGGTTATATTTCAACACTTACGTTTTTACCAGGACTAACATTCAAAACTAGTTCATTATTCCATTCTGTTGTCGGTACAATCAGTGTAGACTCTACGGATGACGGCACTGCCACAGAAGATCGTACTGCTGTCGTTGAAAATTCTAACAACATCTCTCTTGTCGTGTACTGTAGACTCGTCGAAGTTGGTGTCTTGTAAGAAGGTCCGACCTCAGCTACTGTTGCTACTACCAATAATGTAGAGTGTAAACTACTTGTTCGAACTCTAAAGCTCGAGCTTTCCCTTACAATCGAGGGAGCAGAACTCTGTATGATGTAATGGCTCGTTTCTTTACGCGTTTCCTTA
Source organism: Anthopleura xanthogrammica (assembly GCA_964019055.1). Lineage (NCBI taxonomy): Eukaryota > Metazoa > Cnidaria > Anthozoa > Actiniaria > Actiniidae > Anthopleura > Anthopleura xanthogrammica. Next base: position 17,952,704 of record OZ025207.1, on the reverse strand, counting down.
GTAACAGCTACAGAAGTAAATTGTGAGAGCTTTGACGTGGTAGAATATTGCATAATCGATGGCAAAATCGTGTTTGGAGTAGAAGTACTCTTATGCTCGACATTTTGCATAGTAGTTGGTCTGGTTGGTGAGCTTTCATAGCTCACTGAAGTATCCAAACTCGTTCTTGTGTTTTTAAGATCCTCGGAAATCGTTGGATGGATGTTGAGGCTTGGTGTTGGGTGTACTTCAGTGTTTGTAGCTGAAGTGAATGTAAGTCCCTGTATCGTACTTTGATGCAGAGATGTTGATTTGATGTTTATGCCTTTACTTGATGAAGAAGGCGTGACAGAGTACGATACATAAACTGAAAAATGAGTAGAAAAGAAAAATCACTGACAATAATTAAATTCGATCGCGTTTATCAAAGGACCGCGGAGAGGAAGGGAAAGATAGTACATCGATAGGAGGTCGCTATACCAACGTTTACCTAACAATAAATTTCCAATAGTCCCTTTCACAGTTCCCTGCGCCATCTTGAAAGGTAGCCGTGCCTTTGCATCGATGCGAGACGAACAGTGAGTTTGCAATGATAGAGACATCGTCTCACCATTCGTCTCGCTTCGATGCAAAGGCACTGCTACCTTTCAAGATGGCACAGGGAAATGTGAAGGGGACTATTCTCATTCTTTCGCTTATTGTCTTATAGGCCGTTCTTAAAATATTTATGCATGAAGTCCTTAACCTCGTTCATGCAGCTCTGAGCACATTTAATGTATTTTCATACTTCGATGCACGGGCGTCAGAGGCCTATTGTCTTAATGAAACTAGCTTTTGACAGTTTTCACATTACTGTAAAATATTTACGGACGTGCCGCGCCGTGACCGTGACCGTGCCAGGACCGTGACGTGACCATGTCGCGCCGTGACCGTGCCGTGTCGAGCCATGACCGTGACCTGACCATGCTGCGCCGTGACCGTTCAGTGATGTGACCGTGCCGCGCCGTAACCGTGTTCGAGCATTCTGGTTGGATGAGTAGTGTTCTAGCGCGCTGTGATTTGTCCAACTAACATCATCAACAACTCCGTACCGTGTCGACTGTGACATACCTTGAGTACAGTTATTTCCCATCCATCCTGACAAACAAATCTTTTCTCCGCTCTCCTGATCGCAGTCATAATGTCCTCCAATTGTATCATTTCTTGGCGTACACTCTTTCTTCTTCTTTGTGCAATTTGTAAGCGCATCATACCATCCTTCGTGACATACTTTTCGTCCTAAATCATAGTCGCACCAATAATGGCCTTCCTCATCGCTGTCACGTGGTACACAGTACTCGGTGCATTCTGGGATCAAATAGTGGTCGTCACAATAGACGCGTATTTTCACGTTGGTACACGATCTTTTACCGCACAGTTTTTTGTCCCGGGGTCTTGATGAAGATTTGTTGGATTCTGGCGCAGTTGTTTCAATTAATGTGTATTTATCTACGAAGTCTGCTAGCTTTCCTACTATGAATCCACCGTCATCGTCCCATATCTCTACAGCTACTGACACGCCCTGAAATAGAACAAGAAAGATGAATACGGGTTGGCTTATTTAAGGGAAGCATGGGTGGCGTAGAGGTGAGAATGGTCGCCTCTCAACAATGCGACCTGGGTTCGAGTCCGCTTGGCTATGTATCGTATGTGAGTAGAGTTGTTTGTTGGTTCTCTCCTGTACTTGAGGGTATTTCTCCGAGTTCTCCGGTTTTCCTCCTTCCGCAAAAATTAACTTCAAATAATTGTCTTCGGTTGGCAAAAAAGAAGGAATTTATAAAGGAAAAAAGAAACAAGAAAAACAAACAAAAACCAGACCAAAAAACGATCAAAAAGAAGAAAAAGCAAGGCAATAGAAGATATAATAAGGAAAGGTATCAAAACGCGATGATGTAAAAGAAAACGAATTCATGCGAGCGAAAAAAAACTGAGATCAAAATAACAATTAAGTCCTTACCTTCCATTCCTGGAATGAAAAAGTAATAGGGTTGTTCAGCCCGCCACCAAGATACCCTCCTTGGCCAGGAAATGAGAAATCATCATCCCCCAATATCCCAGTAGTCAACTGACCCCCACTGAGTGAGCACGAAACAGTGGACCCCAGTGCGGTTGCGCAGAACTTAAACAGGTTATCGCAATCATTCCAGCTACAAAAGTTCAAGTTATCACAACAGTCGCCGTTAAAGACTTTATGACCTGAGTTCCTGTAGTTGAGCAAGAGGATTGTCATCTTGCCTGATGACTGGACTCCAACCTAGAAAGATTTAAAAGGAAAAAAAAGTCATTTGACTTGTCACATGACATAACTAAGTTATTCCACCAGTAATGTGATGGGATGAAGGTTTCTGATGGGATGAAGGTTAAATGTTCCTCGTGACATGATATCGTTTGAATAATGACCTTCTAGATCTGGATGGTGTAGATACATGCAGCAGACAGGGTCACATGTTTTGTTTGTAGTATTAGTAGGGATTATATCATAATCGTTTACTATCTGCATGATGTATCAACATATGTTGGGTTACCTCGATCAATATGCACTACTGTTTCTTTAGGGCCCACCATACATATATTGTGGCTTAATGGAATAAGATTTAACGGGAAACTTATGAGTAGTTGAGAATGGCTAACTATTGTATTTCTGACATGTGATCTTTCAAGTCAGGGATAACTGAAGGAACCGGACAATGAATTATCATGAATGGGTAAGCCCGATAACTATAGGTCATATAATGCGTAACCCTTAGTTGCTCCAACTTAGCCACCCTTATTCCGACGATGATTAATGAGACATAAATTGCTTCGTGTTTCATGCATTTAGAGTGTAGTGGGGTTACTAAGTCTCGCCGGGTGAAGTGATCATTGAGGTAACAACAGATGCAGACCACCAGGACCTATGAATAGAGCAGGTGACGTCATAGCCGCCATATTGGATGCCGGGGATTTCAGTCACAAAGCGATTCATCCAACATGGCCGCCATTTCTTTCCGGCATCGTTTCATTTTCATAGGGATTTTGTTTTACTCGTATGAGATAGAATTTGAATAGAGAAATGATGACAAACTCTACCCTGTAACCTTTCAATTTTCTTATATTTTTGTCTTGTATGTATGTATGTATGTATGTATGTATGTATGTATGTATGTATGTATGTATGTATGTATGTATGTATGTATGTATGTATGTATGTATGTATGTATGTATGTATGTATGTATGTATGTATGTATGTATGTATGAAACCTTCATATCTTACAAATTATATATATCATATCCATCGATACACAATCTTAAAATAAGTTTCGTTTTTTTTTGTTTTTTGTTTTGTTTTATTTGTTAGATTACCTAACTCAATTGTATATGTTGATATTTTCATACTGTACTTATTTATTCTTTCTTCTTCTTCTATAAACGACAACTTCCATGAGTTAAATTGTTAAAATAACTAGGAATATGCCAGCTGTCTCGACTAGTCTAAAGCTATTACAGCTGGCATGTACCACAAAAGCAGTGTATACCATTACATTATTATTACTTTGTAAATAATTGGTACGAATAAAGATTGATTGATTGATTGATTGGGCTCCCTGTGGTCCAGAGAGCTGGTTAGGTGGTCGCCATAGTTTGTCTTCTAACTGAACTCTGTCTTAAACATTTCCAGAGGAAAAAGGTCATTGAATTTTCCCATCTGAGAGGCTTAAAACTCCGCAGGAACTGAGCCTCAATTACTCAATAAACGCTCGTAACTCCATGTGCCATTCTAATGTCCTTCAAAACATATTTTCGAGAAGTTTTAATGGTTCTTAAATTCTTAAATTCTGTAATTCTTAAATTACAATCACGAGATAGATCTTTATGCCAAGGGCTTAAGTTACTATAAAAGCATCCATAAATCCCTGTCTTAAGATATTTGTTTTATCAATTGACCTCCATGTAAACAAAAACCCCTCGGACCTGACCGGGGTTAATCACTCCAAATGATATTCGCTGCTAATGTGTTTCTAATGAAACGAACTTCCGGAGAAAGAGCTTGTTTGATTTATACTCGCCTGGATTAAGTTTTTTTTATCAAATCTTTGTTTGTTTGAAGAGTTTGGAGTTTTCCATGTTATTTCTAATGTTATTCTTTCTGGTTTTGACAAGGGTGTATAGACGACCCCTTGCAGCACGTCGGAATGCAGCTCAATCTGGAGGACAAAATAATAGGTTCCAATTTTCAGAAGAGTTTAAAATTCTTTTGTTTTATCCTCCAAATTGAGCTGCTTTGACGTCACGTGAAAGGGGTCTATCAGGATATCGATGATAAAATTTTAAGGTTTTGAAGGTTAACGAATAGGAACCATTTGTTAGTGACCTTGCATGGCTCATACTGAGAGTCAGTTGGTGTTAGTTGGTGCCGAATTGAGCGCTATTTTCATTCACAACCAGCCATGGATTTAGTTAAACAAATAGGAGTAGTCGCCCTAACGACCCCAGAAAACGTACAACATGCAGCGACAGCTCATACATCAAGTCTATTGTTGGTAATAGGAAGCATTCTAAACTAGCTGTAGTATCATTGGACAATACTTTTTCAAGCCCTTTGATTGGTTCTGACCAAGGGAAGCCAGTCAAAAGTAGCGACTCTTCCTCCATGTACGTTACCTCGTACGTACGAATTCTTTACTAAGGCTATAGAGTCATAGCTGTTACCAAGGCGAGCAGTTTATTACCACGTGATAGGAGACTCATCTTTATTTCAGTGATCAAATAGTAAGTCATGCGATCTGATAGACCTTTGATAGTAAAGACTACAGAACGTGACAAGAACAATGAGACCCAAGAAAAACACTCGTAATACTAGTCACAACAGTCTCTCTTTTTCTTAGAGAAAACACAGAAACGTCTGTCCCCTGAAACAACCTCTGGGTTAATCAAAGTCAGACATGGCTAACTCACAGATTAAACACTGAAACATTACAACCTCTGGGCTGATCAAAGTCAGACATGGCTAACTCACAGATTAAACACTGAAACATTACAACCTCTGGGCTGATCAAAGTCAGACATGGCTAACTCACAGATTAAACACTGAAACATTACAACCTCTGGGCTGATCAAAGTCAGACATGGCTAACTCACAGATTAAACACTGAAACATTACAACCTCTGGGCTGATCAAAGTCAGACATGGCTAACTCACAGATTAAACACTGAAACATTACAACCTCTGGGCTGATCAAAGTCAGACACGGTTAACTCACAGATTGACAAATCTAGGAGGATACGAGACTGCAAAATGAAAATTTGTATAAAACTTTAAAAACATATCTAAATCCCTGTTTTTATGATGATGGAATTCAAAATAAACAATATCGATAAAAGTGTGTTGAAAAAGGTTGCTTAATGAAGCTACTCTCAGATATTTTGGTACACCGGAAAACTAAATTTTTGATGTCAAGAAAACTTGGTACGCGCATCGGGTTACAAATCTGGTTCGCGGCAAATCTCAGCAAAATCTTAAATAAAATGAAAACTTGCGAAAACATTTTTTTTTCATAAATTATCGGATTTTTCCTTTGATCTTTTTTCTTTGTTATCAATTATCTTGAGTCATGACTGCCTTGGTATAGTTTTCTATAAGTTTTCTATGTCGTATTCTGACTGGTATTACGACATTACGACATACTCAGCTTAGTTTACTTAGATTCTGGTATCACTTTTCCATGGCATGGCTAACTGATTTAGAGTCCAAATGATGTAAGATTAACAGCTAAACTGTTCAAGGTTATAACCCTTCCGCTCGTACAAGCTTAAGTCATGGACTTTTTTGAAACTCTCCCAGATGTTTTGCCTTTCGTTCTTTCGTTAATAAATAAAATAAGTTACTAAACAAATCGCAAAGAAAGTATCAAGTATTTCAACACTTGAGTCTATAGATTTGCGTGGTATTTCGAGACGACATTCAAGTGTGTAGCTTGCATGGCCTCTTGACAGTACAAGTTGCGAAAATTTTTACAAAAAGCACACATCTCAAGAGATCTTTTCAAAGCACTTCGAAGCCTTTCTTTTCCAAAGTAGTGTTTACTTAGAAACCATGATGGCCGTGTCTTGGTGGCTAAGCACGAGCAAGTACGCAATTATAACTTCAATAATTTGGTACTGATCTTGAAATCACAACTCGCTTTTAAAACATTTACTGAAAAGGGTAAATACATCAGTTTACGCAATTGCTGCAAAGTAAAATCATCGTATAGTCTAACTAAGCCTTACCATAAAGAATAAGATCAGGAACGGAAGAATAATTCCATGACGTTGATCCATGAGTTGAGTAAAGAGTTCAAAAGAGGCGAACGATAAGGCCAAGAACACCAAGACAAGTCCAAATGAGCCTTAAGATCCCAAGGGGCGTAGTATAAGAGTTCCTAATAGTGATCGAAATCCCAGCTGAGGCAAGATGTACAGCGACCGTCACCTAACGATCCATTAGACGGTCGATGTTTACTAAGACTGTGACAGACGGCGTCACGTTACAACGAAGTACCCTTCAGAAATATGTCAACACTTGAAAAATGATGTAATCTTCTGGATGAAGATAAGACGCGTGCTGCTAATGGCATATCAGGTATTTAGAAAACCAGGGGGCTTTGAGAAACAGAAATATAAATAAATATACATGATTATTATTGTTTAGATTGGCATTTATTTCTCAATGTTTTTATTCATAAAAAATTGGTAAATTCAATATTTTACTTCCAAACCGCGGGGAGTGGTTGCCCAATTCTCCCAAGCCAGGGGCGTTCAAAAAAAAAAAAAAAAGAAGAATAAAGCGTACGAAGGTGCGCACCTAAAACCATCAGTGTTCCTTATTATGGGTATTTAAAGCTAAAGCTACACAGAATAGACCCTTAACCTCATGACGTTTTATAACCTAAACTACCACAATCCTTTTCAAAATCTCTTTTTCATATTCAAATGTTAAGACTCCTTTAAGAATAACAAGACAATAGTGAAAATTAGCACGACAAAAAAAAGCTACCGAAAGGGATTCTGGAAGTGCAGGTATAAAACGTCATCATGCTTGAGTCCTGTTGTGGACTGTGGTCCTCTAGCTCCAAAGGCCGCTCCGACTAACTAACTGAGCTATACTGCTAACATCTTTAAAAACTTGTTTATAACTGTGTTTGTCAGTGGGATGTATTGGGGGGAGGGTCATAGTCTACTGGTACACTGGTGATTATGTAAACCTCAAATCATACTCGTTTACTAACAAGAGATGCATATGGTACTGATCTGAGAAATTAGCTATTGTTGTCTGATGCCTCCGGGCTAGTATATCATGTCGAATTTCCGCCCACCGTCTAACGGGCAAGAAGGCATGAACTTTTACGCCTCGACATCTCTAGGGTTTAGGAAAAATAGAACAGACTCCTAAATGTTTTCAAGCTGAAATATGAATGGAAAATAAGCCTTCGCAATTTGTAGGGTTGCTAGAGTTACACGAAGTAATTTTCTTCTAGGCCCTTCTAGATCGAATTGGAATTTAGGAGTTGCTTTTTGTAGAGGGAGGAAAACCTGGAGAACCCAGAGAAAAACCCTCGAAGCAAAGAAGAGAACAACAAACTATACTCACATACGAAATCCAGCCCGGATCGCATTGTTGAGAGGCGAGCGCTCTCGCCACTACACCACCCATGCTTCTCGTGAAATATGCCATTTATAGACCCCTTGCACGTGACTTTAAAGCAGCTCAATTTGGAGGACAAAACAAAAGAATTTCAATCTCCTGAGAATTGGAAACCTATTGTTTTGTCCTCCAAATGAGCTGTATTCTGACGTGCTGCAAGGGGTCTATTGAAGTCGGAATAAACATTCCTAGAACGAGTTTTATATATTTTTCATTTCAGTGAAATCTGTGTTTTTTTAACAAAAAGAATTGGAGCCAGAAAAATGTCAGTCTTGATTTTCCGTCTTTCCCGTCTTTCTGTTTTTGGGCGGGAAACAGTCGCGTGCGTCCTTTGAACACCGATACGCATGCGCTCACGTTTGAACGCTGTGTTTTCTCACCTGATAGCGGCACAGATTGTTTCTTAGACTCTTGTAATTTGAACTGTTGTTGTGTGTGTTCACGTCGACAGGTGTAAAACAATGCATACTCACGGAAGCACGTAACAGAGGGCTTTTAATTACTTGAATATTAGTTGTGGTATGTACACTTGAATTAACGAACATATATTCACTGAAATCTTTTATCTTTTATCGATAAGGCTTTTCTTTTCTTTTCTTTTTCTTTTTTTCTTTTCTTTTCTTCTTTTCTTTTTCTTTTTTACTGCGATTATCAATATTCTACAAACTTGGTAATTGCGATTTGCCCGTTGGTTTTTCACTGCCCTCAAACAAAAATATGAAAGGTATTGTACCAACTGATTAGTTTTGATTGACGGCAGAGAAATACCAATTTAACAACAAGCCGTTGAAATATCTGAGTTCGCAGAATATTGAGAACCGCACTTAATTTTCTTTTCTACTCTTTCTTTTCTTAACTATTTCTTTTTCTTTCACTTTCTTTATCATTTCTCTTCTTTTTTTCTTTTTTTCTTTTTCTTTTTTCTTTTACTTTCTCTTTCTTTCTTTCCATCTTCTTCGTTATAGTAGACGCAGCTGAATCCAGTCAACTCACGGATTTTCAAATTAAAATCTTTCTCATAATAATTTCTCATAAACTGTTCTCATTAATTTTAACCAAAGTCATTGTGCAATAACTTTTACCATCAAGAAGAAGGCCGAAAACGACTGTATTTATCCAGCTATAAGAAACTCTATAATGTTGACTCAAATACTCTATAGTTATTACAGTCTGTGGTCTATAAAACTGGCTGTAAGCACCCACAAGCTTCATTCTAACTTCCACCAAAATCTTCTTCAGATTATAGGTTCTAGAAAAGTGTTAAAGGAAAATGAGTGTTTCAGCGCTGTGCAC